>CM041292.1:144694938-145294938 GCA_023052935.1 Piezodorus guildinii
ACTGAATGAAGCTTAACTGACCCTTAAGCTTATACCGTGACGAATAAAAAAAAAATAGAAATGTCACCTATATATACGCTCATAACTTAGTTATTTATGGAGATAGCAAATAATGTATATTAATTTTTTTTTTAATGAATTGTTTGGGTCCTTTAGTGATTGGGAAGTGTTTTTTTAGTCTATTTCTCAGTTTTATCTTCGCTCTAGCACCATTATACAAGCTTTTGATGGATTTTATTAAATAATTCCTTACCCCTATGTTTTGTAAACTTACAAATACAAATACTTGTATCCACATACCTGCAAAAGTAAACTGTCTCATAGACTTTCTGTAAATCTTATGTATCTCTTTGTTATAAGGGAGCCCGTGGCTGAGTGGCTAGCGCGCTAGTCTCTCATGCTACAGGTTCTGAGTTCGAATCCCAGTCCCAGCGGGGCTATTATAAGGATGTAAAAACATGGGGATTCACTCACAACCTCTCTCCCGGGTATGTGAGACCCGTCAGCCAAAGGGTGGCCACTCACAAAATTAGTCGTAGGGAGTGATGACCCTTACACTACTAAAAATGCATCGTGAAACGTGAGTGTAAACTCGCAGGAGTTTACACCGCGAGGCCCAGGGCCTAGACGGCCTATCGTGCCACTGGAAGATCTAAAGATGGAAGAACTCTTTGTTACAGTCATTTTTATTTTTAAATAATTGCGTTAGCGTTAATATATGATCAGTGCACGACCAATATGCATTAAAGCCACCCTGTTTATCAGGTATTATAATGGAGCATTATTCTGGTAATCTCGCACTTTATATTCTGTACTTAAAGCATTCCTTCTTTTTTTTTTTTTCCAATTTTAAAACAGGTGTTATGTGGATTTCAGTCTATTATTTTATCACAGTAGCGCTTTTCATACAGATTCTCGTGAGACCAGAGAAAAATGTTCATTTATTGATACAATGGTTCCAAACCCCTTTGTATATTCTGCTTTTGTTTATGAATGACTGCAAGAATAATCTAATCGGCACCCAAAAAATACCCTACAGCAAAAATCAGCATAGTAAATTAACGTAATTAAAACAAACGTGTTAAGCTTTGAGGAAACTTGGATCATAAAAGCAATTGGTTACTTCGTTCAAGGAGAAATACAAGAAATAAGTATTACGTAGTAAATTAAACTTGCTTTTGATTATTAAAAATGTACAAAGAAATAAATTACTGAATACCACAACTCTGATTACCGGATCTGCAAGTGTTTTTGAAAGAGAAAAAAATAAAGAAATATATAAAATAAAAAAATTGGAGAACGAGTTCGATACGAAGATGTGGGATTTCAGGAAAACCGCATCATTTCCTTAGTCGGTGTCAGTCAGTGGTTCCGGATGCTCATATAATCGTGTTATAATCTTAAGAGAAAACGTTAACACTTGGTTAAGAATAATCAAAAAGGTGGGTAGCTTTTTAATTGTATCGTTTAATTATTTATTTATATATATCAACTTATTTTCTCTGATTAGTACTTCCGTTTCATGTCGAATTGAGAGGTATATATTTTGAGTCTATTTAAAATACTAAAAAAAACCTGAACATTGATTAGAATTTATAGTACAGTTTATTTTATTATTTTTATTCGAAAAACTACTTATTTTTTTCTTTATTCGGTATAGATAACAAAAGGGTTTGGATTCATCCTAGGACCGAGATACCCTCTTGTTGGAATCCCAATCTATAAAATTGAGTTTAACCTTCTTTAAGGATAAAAACCAATGGCCAAACGTCATTTTGACCAAATGACCTCGTTGCATATCCACTGGTCAAGAAGCTTTAGCTTCTTACTAAATTGATGATGTATAGTCGACTGGTGAAATTATCATCATACCTTTAGCAATGATTACGGGCAATGATAATTTGTAGTATAAACCAGTCAGTCTGAGGAATTCAAAAAGTCTGTCGGTAGTCTGTGAGTCAGAAGCCATAGCAAAGTGTTCCCTGTAAGGGGTGTAAGTCCTGCATTTCATGAGAACATGACGCACATTAACCTAAAAATCTTTAAGATATTAGTTTGCCGACACATGTTTGGTTAAAGTGACCTCTCGCTACTCATAGTGCTCTCTACTCATCTCATAAAGATCACTCTTCGAAACGTTATCTATAAATAATGTATTGTATATTTTAAAAAATAATGTTATGTTTTGATTTTAAATTTATACAAAACATGTACCACTACAGTATATGCTGAAGACTTTGTAAGTGGTTAAACATTGGTAGAAATAATTGGGAGTCAGTCGTTTAAAAATATTTTTATTTTCCGACGTTTCGGCTCAAGCATGTGAGCCATCATCAAGGCTTCAATGAGCCATGTCAAGCTTTATCTCAAGTTTGGGATTAATATGATTGAGTTTATAATTGAGCCGAAACAACTGCAAAATAAAAATATTTTTAAACGAATGACTCTCGATTACTTCTACCTATGTTTAGCTGCATACAAATTCCTTAACATATACTGTAGTGGTACATGTTTTATATTAATTTTAAATCAAGACATAGCATTATTTTAAAAAAAATATACAACACATTATTTACAGATAAGGTTTCGAATTGTAATCTTTATGGGACGAGTATAGAGCTCTATGAGTAGCGAGAGGTTAATGTAACCAAACATGTATTGGCAAACTAATACTTTAAAGTTTTGTGAGCTACTGTGCGACATATTCTGACGGAATAAAGGGCATACACCCCATACAAAGAACACTTTGCTATTGCTTCTGATTTACAGACTACCAACAAACTTTTTGACTTAATCAGACAGACTGGTTTAAACCACAAATTATAGTAAAAAGTTCTATAAAATATGGATTGTTTTTTTGGTTTATTATTGTCAATAATGAGCCTTTGAATCGACCAGCAAAAAAAAGTGACCTACCCTCATAATTTGAGAGCTTACGTTTCAAGATGCGTAGAATCCGAATAACTAATAAAATAAATCCGTTTCTCCTAATGATTAAATAAATAAATACCAAAATAACCATTTTTGATTTTAGTTCCATTTAATAAAGAATTAAATTTACAACAAAATGAAAAAAGAATCATTGGAATTGGTTAACAATTAGCTGAGATATTGCGTTTTGAAATCAGCGATAGTGATAAGATATTATCCTTTGAATTGTTGCTTTTTATATTACTTAATCAATATTTATATGAACAGTTATACCCTAATATTGTTATTTGAAAATAATAAACCATTGTGTAATAATTTGCAGCGTTTTTTATAATATTTATGATTAATATTTGAGATTACTTTTGTCCATAATAGCACAAATTATTTCTATTTTTTTCAACAGTTTTTAAAAAAGTTATACATTATTTTTTAGCATAACTATTATGATTAAATATCATGTGTCATTAGTTCAGATAATTGTACTTGTTAGTATTTTTTCTAATGCTTGTTCTAATATGAGGCACGTGGTTGAACCTGTAAGATTGCTCTAACGTAAATAAAGACTGATGAATAAAACATAAATTTGTAATTATATCATGTGATGATCACTCTTCTTATGGCTTGAAAAAAAGAAAAACTGGTTCTTGAAAATCTCAAATATAAAAAGAACCAGAATTTGATATTCAAGGGTATATATTTTACCATATAATTTAGTTATATAATTGCTTCATCGCTGGATCGTATGTACATTTTTTTTTTAGTTAGCGAAAATTGACCGCATCACTTCAAGGATGCCCGGTTAGGATGTCAGCCTCCTTAAAAGGTCTGATTCTCCCGGCTGTGGTGCCATCTCAGAATCACTACCATGAAAACCTCGTGATATGGTATTTTTTACTAGTGTATTACAGTCATTAGTTGTTCCATTGATTAGCATAAATCGACTTAATGTTGGAGTTTAGCAAGTTTGTAAATTGAGGACAATAATTTCAGAACTAAAGAAGGCTTGGATCTTAGTTCTTTGTCAGTTGTTACTTTAATCTGACTTTGTTTGTATTGAAACGTTTTATGCTATTTTTGTCAACGTAAATTTCCTTTATTATTGTTTCTTTCTTTGCTTATTTATTCTCTTAGGGTCTTACGGAGACCACTTAACTGTTTCAATTATGTTGTACCTTCCTTTTCCTCCAATATTCCTTTATACTATCACTAAGTTTATTCTTTTTTTTTTTTTTTGTTATCTTCAGATCCTTTTACTAGCAGCAAGTATTATTTTTTATTTTATTAATAAGGTCACAAGCATCTGTGTCATGTTTACTATAGTACCCTGTATTATTTGTTATTTAAACTGTTTTACATTGTGATTTATATATTGTTATTTAATTTTTTTTTTTCAATAAGTAATTCCTGACTTCTCATAGTGTTAGCCTGATTGCTGAGTTCCCAATGTTTTAGATTTGACAATCATTTTCGTCTTTTGATCAAAACCAACTACGTTTCAGTATGCTATCCATATCATATAGGTCAATGTTTTATTTTATATACAAAAAAACTATCAAGATCCAAAATTTCTTATCATTTTTCCTATACTGTAATCCATGATTACTTGTATTAGTACATGTTGCATTGAAATTTACATCTTTTCTTGAGGGGAAAGATATATTCCTAGGATTTTAGATCGGGATTAAAAATTCTTGGTTATGCCATCCATCAGAGGGAACGTAAAATGGTGGTCCAGAGCCTATGCTATGTCAAGTACTTATTAAAGATCAGAATCCTAATAAAACCCTGGTAGGCAAAATTTAGTACTCCAATTGTAGCATGGTCCGATTAGCTCCTGTATTATAAAGTGACGTTAAATGAATAGACCAACGAACAATTGTCATCCAGAATTAAACCCTGATTGAAATAGTCTGAAAGAGCTTAAATGCCGATATTTTAAATTGTCTTCCTCTGATGTAACCTTGTAGATTTAAAAAAAAATAGGCACATCATCTTATTAATAAGCAATGTCTAAATATTCAAGTCAAGCGAATTTTGTTTATGAAATTTTGGTGTTTTAACCACAAAAATAGTAATATAGACGTATAATATACCGTTGAATAGCTAAATATTAAAAATATTGTAGAAACTGTAAAAACTATTATATAATTTATTTAGCACTGATAAAAAATGGACAAATATATAATTTGAACGAATACCATATCAAACTAATAGGGAAAAGACCAAAAATACTTATTTATGCAATTTTTGTGTTTTTTAACCTAAAAACAGTGGTATAGACGTATAATGTACCGTTGGGTAGCTAAAGATTTTAGAAAAAATATTATCTAATACACGGAATTGTAAATGTTAATGGAAAGACCGACAAAACTAACTGATTGTTATAGATAAAAATATAATAGATTATTTTATAAAACACGTGTTTCTATTAAGATTAGGTTTAATTAATTCTTTAACAATTTATTGTTATCTCTAAATTTATTTAAAAATTCTTAAATTAATTTTATCGACAGTGATAGGTATAAGTCGTGTTTTGCGCATAATGGATTCCTTACATTTGTTTTTATGGTTTAATATTACATTTTCTTTTAATTACCGACATTCGATGATGGCGAATAAAGAGTTATTTCATTTCCTAAAATATTATCAAAAACCCTTGACCATTCGTTTAAGACGGAGGAACTTTTATGGATAGGCAGTCAATAAAATGCATTATTGCAATAGAGTAAGTATCTGCACCTCGTGCAGTTCACAATCCGGTGCAGTTTTTTCCCCGAAGAAACGCAATAAAACCTGGCCTTTGCCAATATAACTACAGAGCTGTCACCTTTTTCTCATAAACTTTGAAATACATCGTAAATTTTCAATACTGGGGTATTCTGTTATGTGTAGCATTTACTGAAGTTTATAAGAAGATGATAAAAACGATAAAACCTACTAAACCTTTGATTTCTAGTTTTGATTAATGAACCTTTGTAACTAGCAAAAAAAAAGTGCTCACCTCTCTCAAATCTGAGAGGTTACGTTTTAATATGCGTAGAACCCGAACAAAAATTTAAATTAGAATAATCCCATCTCATCCTAACACTTTCCTTTCTACCTATGCTGATGACGCGTGTTTGGTATCGGTAGATAATGATCCATTTACTGCCTCCCACACTCTTCAATCACACATCCGAGACCTTGAAGTATGGTGCCAGAATTGGAGGATTAAAATTAATTCTAACAAATCCCACCAAATAACCTTTACCTTTCGTCGTAAACCAACGTCTTCCTCCCCTACAGTATCCTTTAATGACACTCCACTATCCCCTGTTGAACAGATTCGATAGCTAGGACTCCATCTGGACAAACGTAATATAATAATAAACCATTGTGTAATAATTTACAGAGTTTTTTTTTTCTAATCACCTTCATTGTTTACCACTCAAACATCAAATAAAACAATATTGGAAAACAAACAGTGCAACAGTACAGTCCATATCAGAACTTACACTTTTAAAACATCAGCGTTTATTTTAATTATGCGATTTAATAATCGCATATTTAATAATCAATTAATAATTATAATAACGCATAACTAATAATCAATCGCGATTTAATAATCAAAAAAGAAATAATTGTCTTACTGTTTGAATATGATGGACGATTATGGTAATCAGCTACTGCTCTGTCAATTCTATAGTCCTAATACAAATCCCTAATTTTACTACTAATATACATATTTAATGAGCATTAACAGTGACAGAAACTACTAATTGACAAAATCTCTCTTAAAGCATTATTAACTATCGGGACTGAGTACCTCACGAATGCAGGATTGAAAAAAAATAAATAAGTGAAAGCGATAAGATATTGTTTCATCGGTTTTTTTTTTTTTTTTTTTTTGTCGATCCGTCCTTGTCACTGTTGAGAAGTTCAATTACCTCCGACATGATCGATTGCAGAACTTATTGTCAATTTGGATGAACGATCGGATGGGAGTTCTGTTCAGTGTCGAACTTGTGACTGTAGAATAAATTGCAAGCAATTGAATTGCATAGCAATTTTAAGAAATGCTTTGTTAGTTTTATTGCTTTATTCATGAAAATATATATTTCTTTAAAATTAATTATTTTATATAAGTCTTGTAAAATTATCGGAAGAAGCTAATTTTATCAGACAAAACATGGAATTTTGAAATACGAGGTAGAACACATCATTTGTGATGTTTATGAGAATTATATTTCCTTATCATTTTCTTTTTGTACCTATTCAGATTTCTACAGTTAAAGCTTTTGTATGTATGCGTAGTTTTATAAAACCTATTATTAAAGCAAGCACAATGATATATAAGTTTGATTTCATAAATACGTAATTTGAAGTTTATTCTGGATGGTTATTAATAAGGTTCATCAGTTTTCAACTTCCTTGCCTCCACAAAATATGGAATTACCTACAAATTACCATACTTAGTAAAATATTATAGATTTCTCTTCTTTAATTTAATTTTAAAATTATTTCAAACTATATACATAAAGCACAGAAAGATACTTCTGTATTAAAATTTTGAAATTTAATATTAATAAATTATCATCTACCTTATCAAAAACATAAGTAAAAAGCGTTTAAAAAGCGAAAATAACTAAATATGTATTTATATAGATGAATAAAATTAAGGGGGGAATAGCTGAGTGGTCTAGCGCACGTTGTCTTGCAAAAACAGAGGAACAAAAATTGAAAACAAATAATTGCGAGTTCGCGTCTCGGCAAAGGGGGAGGGGACTTTTTACTCAGCAATTATCCCCCGCTCTTACCCCAAGAAACTCCCGCATAGTATTCAAAGGCGAGGTAGGGGTCTACAATAAAAAAGATGGATAAAATGGTTTTTATTCATAAATTTCTCTTCTATTTTGAAAATATTTATATAACACAGAAAACTGGCGTAGAAATACCGTCTGCCAGGATGTTGGTCTACTTTTTTTAAAACAAAACAAATCTTTAATAAACCGAAACAAAAACAATGGATTAAAGATTATACATTATTTACAAATAAGAATGCGAAAATCAACTTAAGACTTGTTTTCCGTATAGAACGAACTAAATACAAATAAGGCTTATCTGCTATGACTTATTCTATGTTTATTTATTTATTGTGGTTAAATTATTTTATTTAAAATGATATATAGTTTATTAACATTTAATCTATTGTTTATTGGCTAACACATTTCAAGTATATAAATAATGTGTTCTAACATTTTCCCTTTATTAATTTCTACTATTTGTTTCCGTCAATACAATCTCTCAAAAATATTTGTTTGTTTCTATAAGAATCAAAGGCAGAGCATTTACCTATAAATACATGAATCATGTTCTTATCTTCCTTACTATTACAAATCTATCAACTATAAACAATATCATGCATTTACGGTTTACAATGTTTTTTTTTTTTTGTTTTTTTAATTCATTTATTGAAATTTACAACTGTATGTTCATACATCAAGTTAATATGCTACAATGATAATACACATGAAAAAAACATGAAGAGAAACTGCCCATTGGCAGTACTCTAGTAGTGAATCTACACAGGAAGGTCTAGAGGCCATCTTCTTTTCAGACGCATGGGCGGATTATCAGGAATTGAAGTGGAAGCAAGGATTAAAACTAGTGGATTAGAGTGGGAGTGGAGTTTTTCATGTAAGGAGTGATACCTGGTACAGGCCAAATCAGTAACATATGGAACATTATGGTCTTTGTGGATGATTTTGTTGGTGACAAAGTAAGGAGCGTTAAGGATTTTGCGAAGGATTTTGGATTGTAAGGATTGGATACGGGAAGAGTTTGATGGTTTAGTAGAGCCCCAAAGCTCAACTCCGTAAGTGGTTTACAATTTAAATTTGATACTTCAACTCATTTTTTCAAAATTGTTCTAATGAATTCTATTCGGTTTTAATATTTGAATAATCAACGTGACAGCCGAATCTGTTATAAAGCAAATGATCTTCTGCATCTATAACAGAAATCATCAATTCTTTTTTAAGTTTTTTTTTTTTTTTTTGCTAATATCATTAGATTATTCATCTGATCTTTCCACCTTACTACTTGTACGAAATCCCATCTAATGAAAAGTTTTTCAAATCTCTTACAACTACTAATACTATCTCATACTATAATAATTGTTTACAAATCATATGAAATTATATGGGAAAATGTCTCAGATGTCTATAATGATCAGGTCTATGTTTGTCATGGTTAAGAATACGTGTTATTAACATGGATTCGTTCCTTTCTGTTTGTGATGTTTATTTTATTTCAGAGTGTATTTTTAAAAATCTGGTGCGGGCAACACACGACTCACTTACCTCGACTGTTGAAATTAATTTAAAAATATTTTAATCTGATTTTATTAAAACGTGTATTCGTTTTCGTAGGAAACATAATTTAGATTAAACAATATAACTATATTCAATTGTTAATAAGTAAAAAGTCAATTCCTTAATCGTCACTTTATATTACATTTTACAACTTTTTGTATCAGATAATTTCTTTTTCTAAAATCTTTCACTTTCCAACGGTATATTATATTATAAGTCTATATTGCTGTTATTATTATCAAAAAACAAAAATTACATTTAAAAAAAATATAGTTGCTCTTTTCTCCTTTGGTTGATTATCAAATTTGTCCAACTTGTATATTTAGCCGTCCTTCATAAATGTCATTAAGATGATATGGTTAATCTTTTGTAATGCACAAAATTAAAGGCAGTTTAGAGAAAGAAATTATCGGCATTTAAGCTTAAAACTATTTCAATCAGAATGAAACTTACATGATATTAAAGTCCATTAAATCTTACACCAATATGGTGAGTTTAATCAAAATCGTTAAAGCTGTTTTTTTAGTAAATCGTAAAAAAGTGCAAAATACATGGTATAAAGTGGATCTTCTGTTCGGCCGATTTTAATGAAAAAGTTACTGCAACATCTTGGGCGTATATTTGTCTTAAATATAAAATTTCAGCTTTTCACGACTTTTCGTTTTTGCAGGTAGACTTACCACACACATACAGACTTATTTTCGGGACATTTGTAATTTGGACTCAGGGGACTCTAAAACGTGTATTTCCGTCGAAAACTGGAATTCGTAAATTTTCACGATCGCAATACTTTGCCTTACTATGTATTTCATACATAGGTAAATGTAAGTAAAACTATATCAAACCATAGACATAAAGATATATAACGATCAGAATAAAATTAATGTCATGGATTTACATAATTCAATATCAGTGAATATTAATTCATCAAAATCAAGTTCGATACCCATATCGAACTAGCTACCATGGATATATTGTAGTAATAACACGTGTCTGTAGTATTTCATGACATTGTGCTCTTTAAATGGGTTTGTTAATGAAGTCCAGAAAAGTTCGAGACTGTACAAATAATTATAGGTGGAATAGTCAGCAATGTCCAAGCATAAACTGTTTAGGGTTTATGCTTGGACATGGCTCAGTAATGCCCTGATGATGGCTCACAAGCTTGGGCCAAAACGTTGGCAAAATTAAAAAACTTTTCAAAAAATGACTGATTCCTGACTATTCCACCTATAATAGTTTCTACAGTCGACTATACATCCTCAATATGACTGTATAAATAGTTTTTTAAAAAATTTTAAAGTCTAGCAATAAACAAAATTAGTACAATAATAATTTATAAATGACATTGAAAAGGTACAACTAATAACATGGTATAAAATACTGTCTACTACCTGTAAGAATCTAATCGATCCGGTGAGTATGAGTGGTGTACTGCTTGAATCCAAGATGATTTGTTGTGACCTTGGCATTGATATTGGAGTTTTGATTTAGCATTATGAAGGTCTAAAGAAACCGGTTAAGAGGAAAATTATAAAAAACAACACATGAAAACTTCTTTTATTATTCTTTAAGAGATTCCTGTAACATCACGTCAGAGTTCAAGCATTATATACTTTTTATTTAAGCATGAGCAATTTCTTTGTCTGTTTACGGAGCGTTTCGGCATTATTTTTGTGTTTTTTTTTTTTCGTTATAAAGTTTAGTTAGATGAATTTATATTTTATTAAATATTTACGAGAAGCATCGATCCATTTATATTGAAGTTATACTCTCAAAGAATCGCGATATTACATTATTCGGTGCGCTTGGCATTCAATTGAAATAGAAAAAATAATATAGTTAGAATTCGCACTACCATCATAATTATTTATTAACTAACAGCAAAATAAAATAACAGAATTGCAAAGAGTTACGAAAATAGTGCTTACCATATTCACATATTAAAGAAGAAAAAAAGAAAGAAACTTCAAATTATTATCATAAAAAAAATAAACTATTAAACTTCTGCTTCCGATATAAATGTCGCTCTTACTACTTATTTCGTATATAGGTAAATAAAAGTGAAAATGAATCATATATTTGAACAAAAAATTTCAGAAATGGAGTAAAGAAATATAAACCCTGATAAGAGATGAACTTAGCCCTGAATGAGACGGGATCCTTTTGTGCTGTGTGTTGCTTCCCGAACTAGTAGAATGCCCAAGTTTGGGTCCTTAGAGCATCAGAAAGTTAGTTTCGACTTCTGAGAGTGACTTGGAAGGACGATTGATATCTGTCCAAGTTTCTATATCCACTTAACTGGCCCCTATAAACGTTTCACTTACAATCACTACGTCCCCTAGTTGAGTACAGTCATTGATAAAATTATCAACTTACATTCTATATTGAAATTCAAAATATATAGAAAACTAAAATAATTTAAAGTGTCCACTAAGTAAGTAATTCAGGACGTTATAAAAAACATGGAACGATATATTGATGATAATTTCTAAATCCTTTAGATAATTTAGATGGTACATCTATGACCAACATTTTATTATTGTACATATTTAGCTAAAATAATGGGCTGTATTTAAAAAAATGACCGTTTTAACAAACTCAAGATTTCAAGGGACTGTAAATATTTAATCCTACATAATGCATACCTAATAATCCCTATAGAGTATTCTCTAAGCTTGTTAAATCCCAATCGCTTTCTTTTTAAAAAAAATCTCAGTTTATTTACTTGTTTTAAAGAAAAACATCACAGTATCTAACGAAAATTCTCGTGATTCTAAGGTTTTATTAGAAATGAAATTTCACGGCTACTGAAGCGGTTTTCTATAACAATTAAATATAAAGGGGTATCCTTATAGGTATAAAGGTATCTATGACCATCGCACTGTGCCACGTTGATTTTAAAAATTTATGAGTGGAGATGCGGTGGTCGGAAAGGAGAAGGCCTCCGGACAAACATTCATGGATATTTATTGATGGGGTTCTGCAGAAGCTGTTGAGTCAATCCGTCTTTAAGTACTCGCAAACTCAGCAGGGAGTGTATTGTGTCGAGAGATAAAGAAAAAACTGTCGCTAACTACTCTTCATGGGGAAGCTGAAAAATGCAGCAGACTGGTCCTTCATGAAACTTCTTAGCTATCAGCCTACTCTTTCTGTCGAACTTATCATAGAAAAGTTTAAACAACTCCTGCCTCATCCACTATATAATCCAAACCTCACACAAACGGATAACTACGCGTTTCGATCCATCAATCCAGAAAAAATTGATAATTTTGTAGATGTTGAAATTGCAGTTCAAGAATTCTTTGACAGCCATCCCAAAGAATGGTACTAGCGTAAGATCTAGCAAATGACTACCTGATAGGCTAATGAGGTAATGGACTATACTTTGAGTAGTAATTGTATTTTATATAAAAGAAACAATTCAACAAATATTTATTTAATCATTTTTTATATACCCCATTACATTAATTACTAATAATTCAGTTGCAATTAATATGTATGCGAAATACTCTCCTACTCCATACAATAATTTTTTGTATATTATGAATACAAATAGCTGACTTATGGGAGTTTCAGAATGAAAATAGTCCCAGTGATGCTCAAAGAAAACACAAATTTTAAATACTCTTTCATTGTTTTGTTTTTCTTTACAGCCACTTAAACTACTCTCCTTCTAAAGTTACATAAGTTGTTACTTCAGTAATAATTACAAACAATTCATAATGACTAATTATAAATATATGAACAATTATTTTGTCCTGAATATAGGGTGAATCTCCGAAACGTTGTAACAAAAGTATGCTCTAATGCAACTTTAGTTATGAAGGTTATTGCATAGGAGAGGCTATCACTTTAGACGTTTACTAACTGAAATTTAAAAGATCTTTTGACAAAAATAAATTAAATAAATGAATGAATGAAATTTCTACCTACTTTACTTATCATTTTAAAAGTTAAGCTAATTGAAGTGAAAGTTATAAACTGCAACATGCCATGATCTTGATTGTGGATTTCGAAGTAACGCTTTAATTTTGGACAATTTCTACTGAAGTACTGAAAAAAAATGAACAAGAGTGGAAGAACACATCCTAAATCCGGCTTGTAGTTTAAAGAACAATAGAATTATTGACAATAAATTTTGTTATTAAAAAAAATTCATATATATATGGAAATTATAAACGTGTATTAAAAACAACGAAGTATTAAATTTAATAATAAACTTCATAACGTTAATAAAATATATACGAACATTTTAAATAACATAAAATTTTTTATCGTAATAAATAACGGACGATATAGAATAGGAATATGTTATTCATTTTCAATATTTCTAACTAACCTCTTAAACATTACTGTATTAAAATTTTGTTCCATATGATATTACATTCTATAACCCATATTACAATGCTTCTACCATATTTTATTGAAACGTTATCTATAAGTAACCGATCTTTGATTTATTATCATTACAAAATTAGTCTAAATTAAGCATGATAATTAATTACCAAACAGCTTTATTAATGGAAAGAATGTATTAGTTACCAGAAGTGATGGCTGCCAATTAATGCAGTATCCGGGGGATTATTGATTTGCAGATCGAACTGTTTGCGTAAGCTGATTAAATAACTCAACAACTGTCAGATGCAAATGATAGAACTATCTATGGATATCGATTCATCTTTTCACTTTAATTGTATTATTCAATGCTCAGGAAAAGAGTATGTAACAATCAGTAAATGATAGTCATGTCCTTCAGGTCTAGATACCAGACAACTTAAAGATACGCCTAACGCCTAAATATAAATAAAATAAAAAGATAATTAAATGAAATATCACTGAGCTAAAATGAATGATAGAACATTACTGAATAGAAGTGGATTATTACATAACTTTTTTTAGCAACTCATAAAAAAGTTCATCAATATTTTTTCATAAAAAAAAAATTAAAAAATTGAAAAATTCGTATTTGAATATTATCTAAAAATTTGTCAGAACGTTAAATCCTTACCGAGGCTGAATATAGAAATCAAACATTTTATCGAACGAAAATCGGTTTAATCGATACACTTATACAATGATGTTGGTCATTTTTTATTTCACCAAGAACCACCCTTTTTTTGTTCATTTCAGAATATAATGTCATACCATGTTGTACAAAAAGAGACCATGCACTTAACTTAAGATACACCGCATGAAATTGGGTACAAATTTATTGTAAAAATGAAGGAAAGTAATACATGAAAAATCCTCATTTCTTAAGGAAAAATAATATGCTACTCACAGTAATATGGCCTTCATTTTATTTGTTTTATTATTTTACTATATTTATTATGTTGACCAGGCTACCTACAATGCAAAAAAACAAGTATTTTACGATTGTTAAAAAATAAATAAATAGAATAATAATACTAATGACAAATTTAAATGAGCTATTGAAGTATTAGCTACGCTAGAATCCTTACAATACAAAAAGTTGAGTTGTAGAAAATAAGCCTACAATAATAATTCTTTTGAATCTATAAGATGCTAATCAGATATTAAACAAATAAAACAGGGAAAAAACATGAAGTTATGATTCATAAGCAGTTTCTCATCTTTTTCAAGGCTCATAAAGTATATTATACAATTATGAATCGTGCAATATCTTAAAACGATTTTCCATATGTCTCCTACATCATACGCCATATACAGAAATATGTGCTTTCTTTTAATAGGCTGATTATTGAAATACGTGCGTTATCTTAGTAGCCAATATCGTATGAATACAGGCAGGTTAAAATCAACAGGATCACCTATAGCAGCTTGGCTAATATAGCAGCCTTCTATGACAAAAGTCACGGGTTCAAACCCGCAGGTGGTCCTAGGATTTTCTGATGGGAGTAGAATATCCTTAGTTATGCCGTTCTTCGAAGGGGACGTAAAAAGGTGATCCCGGGCCTATTTGATATCAGGTATTCGTTAAAGATTCCTATCCTAACTAAACCCGGACAGGCAACGTCCGATAAGCCCTAGTAGCATAAAGTGAAGTTAAATAAATAAACAATAAAGAAACAAAAAAATCAACGATCATTATAATATATATATATACAATTTTGAACGAAGTCAAAGTCGTGAAAATTTGAAGTGGCTTAAGGTATGTCATTTAAACTATGGTTGTTAATCTCTAAGGTTAAACCAGATTTATCAAAAAGAAGTTTAAGCATTCCAAAACTTTGATAAAAGACAGGAGAGAGCTCCGGAATCGGATCTAAGAAATGATTAGAATTAATGGTCTGCAATTAGAGGAGGGTTCATTAAGACATAATGAAGTGCTAAGGGGTCCCTTAACTACCGAGGATGATAAAACCTAGGTCAAGATACCGTTCTGAGCCGTCAATGACAACAATAGCATGGCACGGTCCAGGTTGTATGATCAATATCTTTCTGACTATTACGCTCAACTAATCAGTCCAACCACAATAAAAAAAGCCATCTCAACGTTTCATCAGCAATTTACCATTCTTCATTAATTAAATAGTAAAATCTATTGAATGAACGTTTATTTAGCGTAAGCTTGTGTCACATCATCTTTTCTTCGAGTAATGTATCTGTGATTCAAAGTAGATATATATATTTTTTTTTTTATCTTCAAATATTGTATTCACACCTGTCAATAAAGAAACTCATTAATCGTATGCAAAGAATACGATAACTTTCCAATAAATAATTTTAGTAATTTTTTTTTTAATTAAACATATATAAAGCTACCGATGGATTATATTTGAACAAGTTACTGAATAAGTTATTCAATCCTAATACAAGACATTAATGATATATCATCATAACCTCTATTATATTAAAATATCTTGTTCATTGAACATCTACTGCTTAACTATTTCAGCCTACTGCACCGAGAATTATTTTTGGGAAGCATTAACAATAAACTTTTTCTTTTCTAGTTTTTTTCTTTTTCTGCCCCTGTATAGATAAGAATGCAGGTTAGTTAAAAGTTTTGACAAATATTTTTAGCTAATGAAATAGTTTTCAAAAATTTTTTTTTATTTTTTTATTAATTTATTGAAATTTACAACTGTGTTAGTAAATACATCAAGTAAATTGGCTCATAATATAGATAATATACATGAAAAGACGTGAAGAGAATATGCCCATTGGCAACACTCCAATAGGTAATTTACACTAGAAGATAG
The DNA here is from genome assembly GCA_023052935.1 of Piezodorus guildinii. Taxonomy (NCBI): domain Eukaryota; kingdom Metazoa; phylum Arthropoda; class Insecta; order Hemiptera; family Pentatomidae; genus Piezodorus; species Piezodorus guildinii. Next base: position 144,711,413 of record CM041292.1, read on the forward strand.
ATCAGGCCATTTTCTTTTCAGGCGCCTCGGAGGATTGTCGGGAATGGAACAGGAATTAAGGATTGAAATTAGTGGGTTAATGTGGGGGTGGAGTTTGTCCTGAAAGGAATGATACCTCTTTTCAAAATTAATAAATAAAATTTACTTTCTTAGCATCTTCTAAATAAATTATTTTGTAAGGCTTGCCATTGAACAGGTTTCGCTCAAAGAGATCTTCAGGAGATTCAATGCTGCTTATTCATTACTAGATTTTCGTAAGTCCTTATTCTATTGCAATATTAATCAAAAATTTCAAACAAGTTTTTTCAAGTGTGGATTTTGTGAATCTTCACAACCTGTTAAAATGATAACCGATTCAACTTATATAATTTTTTAACCTAATTTCTACACCATTTTATTGACTAAAATAATGGGCTAGATTTTAAAAAAAGAAGTCCTTTTTATCAAATTTTTTTATAATAACAATTTTTATTGAGAAAATTTTACAATCTGTCCCAATTTGGACATTAATAGTATTGCTGAATGATATCAAACATACTACATTCATACAATATTTACACAACATAAAATTACAATAAAATATATACACAATAATGAATCAATACAAAAGTCAATAATTCACTTATACCTATATACACATACACACACTCATACATACATCACATTGAGTGGAGAATCTAGCCAGTGCTAGAACTCCAATATATTTACAAAAGGTCGCGGGGCCACTGCCGTTTCAACCTTCTAGGTGGGTTGTATGGATGAGTGGAGCTGGATAGGGATTGAGCTAAAGGATTAGGATGATGAATGAGGTTCTGGTGGAATTTGGAAAATTTGGATGGAATTAGGTCTGAAATAAATGGAACATTAAGGTCGTGGTGCAAGGTATAATTGGAGACATAATAAGGAGCATTTACTATTGTACGGAGGACTTTGGATTGAAAGGATTGAATGCGTTTGATGTTAGAACGTTTAGCTGTCCCCCACAGTTCAAGTCCGTAGGTCCAGATGGGCTTCAGTATTGTCTTGTAGATTAATAATTTGTTTTCAACTGTAAGTTCAGATTTTCTGTTGAGTAGTCGGTATAACTGTCCGAATCGTCGGTTGAGTTCTTGTCTTTTAAGTCTTGTATGTGGGTTCCAAGTCAATCTTTTGTCTAACAGTAAGCCAAGATACCGGACTGTATCTGAGAGAGGAATCGGTAATGAGTTGAAATAAACTGGCGGACAGGATTTTCGTCTAAGAGTAAAGGTTATGTGTTTACATTTGGCTTCGTTCACCTTTACACGCCAGTTATTACACCAGTGTTCGATAAGGAAAAGGTGTCTCTGAAGGTTTAAGGATGCTGTTTCAGGATTGGAACTGGATGATAGGATGGCGGTGTCGTCTGCAAAAGTTGCCAGAAAGGTATCAGGATGTGTAGGAATATCAGCAGTGTAAAGGATGTAGAGGATGGGTCCCAAGACGCTGCCTTGAGGAACACCGGCCTCAACGGGATAAAGGTTAGAAAATTCTTCACCACAGCGAACTCGGAAGGAACGGTTCGAGAGATAGGATCGGAGAATGAGGTACCCGGGACTGGGGTAAATGGGTTTTCAGCTTGAAGAGTAATCCAGTGTGCCATACCCGGTCAAAAGCTTGCGCAATGTCCAGAAACGCACCAGAACAATACTCTTTGCATTCAAGAGCTGAGGAAATATGGTCTACAACTCGGAGCCCCTGTTGAACTGTGGAATGCTGAGGACGGAATCCAAACTGATGGGAAGGAAGATTTTGAGATTCTAATATGGGTAGGATACGTTTTAGAAGAAGCCTTTCGAAGATTTTTGAGAGGATGGGGAGTAGACTAATAGGCCTGTAGGATGAAGTGTTGTTGGAAGGTTTACCTGGTTTTAAAAAAAGGATGATGGTGGAATGTTTCCATAACAGAGGAAAATAGGTGGTGCGGAGGATGCAGTTATAAATATAAGTAAGGAATATAATAGCTTTCTGCGGAAGTTGTCGGAGGATCTGGGGAGTAAGGAGATCGTGTCCAGGAGATTTACGGAGAGTCAGTTTTTGGAGAAGATATTTGACCTCAGAGGGATTAATAGCTTTAGGAGGTAGGGAAAGTGGAATCGGTGACATAAGAAAGTCTTGCACTTTTGCGGTGTGATTGATGTGGGATTCCGGGTGAGGAGTGAATACTTTGGAGAGGTGTGTGGCGAATTCCTCGGCTTTATCTTCATCAGACGCAGCCCAGGAGTCATCACCACGTCGGAGAGGATGGGAAACATGATGGTATTTTAGGATCTTTTTCGTGACATTCCACAGGGAATTATCACGAGCTGATAGAGGGGAGAGGTAGGAATTAAAGGACTGGGAACGGAAGTTCGCCAACTCCCTCTTCAATTGTCTACAATAGAAGTTATAGGAGCGGCGATCTGTTGGGTGTCGGGTGCGCTGCCATAATGATCTTGCTCGGCGTTTGGTGTGGATAAGGTCTATAATAGGTTGTGGAAAATGATTTTGGTCTGGATTTATATTGGAGTGTTTAGGAGAGGAAGCAGTCCAGACAGCTTGTTGGATGGCGGTGGTAAAGGAATAGACGGAATTATCTAGGTCATCTTGGGTTTTGAGGGTTACTCTGAGGTCAATATTATCGGTCAGGATTTGGCGGAAAAGGTTCCAGTTGACAGGGCCTCGGATGAATGATGGTGGAATGGGTTTTGGAATTGGAGTGAGAGATACTTTTAGGATCAGTGGACTATGGTCTGAGGATAGTTCATCAAGGCGAGTTAAAGACAAGTTGAGAGAGCCTAATCCGCTGTGGATAAAGAAGTCGAGGATGTCAGGATTGCGGTTAGGATCGGTTGGCCAGTAGGTAGGGGAGTCAGGAGGCAGGATATTAAAATTTTGGGAGTTGAGTGCAGACAGCAAATTTCGTCCCCGAGAATTCGTGGTTCTGGAACCCCACTGCTGATGCTTGGCGTTTAAGTCTGCACCCAGAATGAAACGATTTCCTAAGGAATCCAGGAAGGATACAAATTCAGAATTGGAAATGGAATGTTTAGGAGGGCAATATGCAGATGTGAGGGTTACCGGAAAGGAAAAAGTCTTGATTACTATGGATGTGGCTTGTAGGAAATCATAGGTGGGAAGTGGGAGTAAATGATGAGAGAGGGATTGGTGGACAATGATAGCAGAACCGGCATGGGCTTTACCGTCTGGGTGGTCAGTACGGTATGTCATGTATTGCGGTATTTTGAAGTACTGTTTAGTCGTTAGTCTTGTTTCAGTTATAAGTGCAACATCGATTGTTTTGTCTTGCAACAACGCTGTCAGTTCGTCAGTATGATTTCTAACACCATTCGCATTCCAAAGGAGAATGGATAAGGAGTTAGGTGAAGTCATTTAAGGATTTTTCAAGGCAGGGATTAGATTCGATACTAGATTTGTAAGGAGTGATATAAGCGGCATAACAAGAGATTTGATTTCGGAGATGAACGATGTCATTAGACTGGTAAGATCTGTGACGTTTGATGGTGGAGGGATATGAGAAATTTGATGTTGAGGAGTTTTTTGAAGATTAGGTAAACTTTGAGGGATAGATTCTTGTACAATAGATTGAGAATGTTGAGGAAAATGTTGTTCCGGCAGTGCCTCGACTTCATGATTCTGGTTACCACCTCCAAGCAAGTGGCAAATGACACGTTAGAATTTACAAGTTTTGATGGTTCTCTTCTGCTTCTGGTTGGTACAGCTGTTTCATTCGGATCCTGAGGTTTTTGGTATCTGGTTCTGAGTTTCTTGTAGATTTCACATCCCTTGTAGTTAGCCGGGTGGTCCTTGAGGCACAGAGCACATACAGCGGGTGCTGATCTTGATCTTGTACATTGTTCTGTTTTATGCTGTTCACCGCATTTCACACAGCGTGGTATGTGATGGCAATAACTTTTGGTATGACCATATGCCTGACAGTTATGGCACTGGACTATTTCTTTCTTTGTGTACGGTTTTTCAACTTTTACACGGGTATAGTACAGTCTGCTGAGGTCATAGATTTTTTCGACTCCTGCTGATGGTTCCAAGTCCACGAAGAATAGAGGCAGTGGACTTTTATCTTTTAGAACGTTGGTGACTTGCCTCACTTGGAATCCTAATTCTGTCAGTTCTTCTTTGATTGCTTCAACGGGTGTTGAGGAATGTAGGTTTCTGATTACGACCCTTAATGCTCTCTCTTGGCGCAGCTGATAAGTATGAAAGTCAGCTTTGGTCTCAGTCAGATATTTTACAATCTTTCTGTAGGTTTCAGCAGTAGTCGGAGATATTTTAGTATCATTGGTTCTACTTATACAATAATAACTATTAGGATCTGTTACTTTGTTTAAATGCGCACACATCAGTTTAAAATTTTTAATATTTTTAACAAATATTGGTGGAGGTAGTGGTTCTCTGGGTATAGGAGAAGATTCCATGGTTTCTTTTTCATTTTGGAGGATCTGAAATGGATTCGGTGTAAAAAACGGAGATTCATCAGTTATTCCTTGTGATGATGTGCTGGGCTGTGGTTCAGAACCTAATGAGGTAGCTGACGCGGTCGCTGGTGGAATCATTTTTTTATTTTGTTCACGGCGGGGTCTCTGTTTTGTGGGAGACGAGTTAGAACCTGCAGATCTAGATCTTTTACTTGCAGACTTTGAGGACATGACTTGATGAAAATATCTCATTGATTAAGAAAATAATAATAATAAATAAATAATGAGATAAGAATTAAAGATAAAAGAAAGATAATTAAAAGAAAAGCAAGCCCGAGCTTGCCGAGCTAGCGGCAATCAGCTGATCAGTGACCCTTCTTTCACTTTTTCGTGATTGTACAAAGTAAATTATAACTTTGCTTACCGAAACTTCTCCAATATTCACTGCCGTAATATTCCTTAGGTCTAGTGATGTTCTCCAGACTGAATTCTAGCGAATTCCTACTGAAAAAAGCAAAAATCTGAGAGACGATGTAACGTATGACTGTTATCATCGAGCGCATCAGCTGATCCTGTTTTTATCAAATTAAAGATTTCAAAAACCTGTAAGTATGCCAATCCTATTTCATACTCACCAATCCTTAATAATTCCTTTAGAGCATTTTCTAAGCGTGTTCAATCCCATTCGACTTAAAAAATATATATATGGTTCAATGGTATAATAAATTGTTCAAAGAAGAAATTACGGTTGAAAGGAAGAAGGGTTCGAGACGACCATTAGTGGATATTGATGAGGTCTTAAGCAAGCTGTAGATTCAAATCCCTCCACAAGTATTCCAAGAGCCGTATGATAAGAAGAAAATATTCAATGTGATTTTCACATTTTAGCCAACTTGTAAAATTACATTGTTTTTGTCAGCCACCCCAAACGAGTCGGAATAAAAAATGGCGGCCTTCCTAAACGGTCCAAATATTGACTTCATTTTATTATTATAAAGGTAAATATTACAGAAACCAAGCATTGTACGAAAATACTCATAAAATAAATTAATGCACATCAAAAAAGTTTCGATTCGAGAGCTGATAGATATCTGTAGGTCTTATATGTATCGAGATATCTTTGTACATATAATACATTGTGTTCTAACTACGAGGGTTGATGTAATTTTAACGTTATGGAGGTATTACAGAAAACAAGAACTATACGAAATTACTCATTATATTATAAATTAAATAAGGCTTAATTTCAGACCTGATAGAAGTCTGTAGGTCTTATAGGTATCGAGATATCCTTGTCCAGACTTTCTTATTTTCACTCAGTGGACCATAAAAGAAGAATTTTTCTGGGAAAATCTAATTCGATTTATCAATCAGTTTTCAAAATTGTATTGTATTATTTCATTTATTGTGCATATGGGTAGGTGAAAGCAATAACTGAAATAATTGAACTCCCGTTGATAATTTTTTAAGACATCTTTCTAGTATATTTTCACATAATAGTAACCTACATTTTCTTGTTTTTAGCAAAAGTACAGGATTGAGATGCTCTACCAAAATTCTAGTAATATATTTCGTTATTTAAGGGCTTGGAGTAATTTCTTTTAAAGCAATTTTTGTTTGTTTGTTTATTTCACGTCTCTTTATGCTACTGCGGCTAATCAGACGATTCTACAGTGGTAGTACTTAATTTTCCAGGTTTAGTTAGGATAGGGACGACTTAAACGAGTACCTGACATCGCTCCTGCTCGGGATCACCTTCTTACGTCCCCGCCCAAAGGACGGTATAACTATGGATTTTTTACCCTCATTAAAAAATCCTAGGGCCACTTGCGGGTTCGAACCCGTGACTTTAGGCATAGAAGGCTGTTGTGCTAGCCACCCGGCTACAGGTGATCCTGAATGCATTTTTTTCAGGAAATATGAAACTGACTAAACATTTGTAATTATGTATTGACTTTCGTGTACATTCAAAGTTGGTGAATTATTTTAATTCATCCTTTAGAAGCTTAAGACGGGGTGGATGTAGATTAAATATGGGATTTAAAATGAATAATGTAACTATTAACAAAAGAAGCCGTTGCCGAGAGGAGCTGTATTGAGGCCTTAGTGACATGAGCAAGCAACTCTTTTGACGTCTGCTTCAAATATTAAAACTTTGTTGCGAGCTTCGCTCTCATAGCTTCCGGCATTGTAATGGATTTACGTCTCTTTTAACCTCCATGCTACCTTAAATCTTCTACCTCCCTTCAGAATTATAATGAGCTTCCTTTTGAATACCCTCATGTAAGTTCTAAATCATTCTGAGAATTTGGGTTTATAGCAGTTATTTTGTACCGCATTCTTGTTTTCGCGATTAACTTAATAACTTATTTACAAAATAAAGCTTAAAATACCATATACATAGAGTTAATGATATAGTATAAGCTCTTAGAGGATTTTGATACATCATTGTTTTAATACTTTATTATGAATGTTGTGATAATTCAGTTATGGTTCACCATATTTTTTTCTTTTCCTCATCCTGAGTTTAATTTTACTTTTTAATTGGTACGAGTAAAAAAATTATTAAACTCCATACTATGGTCAAAATTATACTATAAAAATATCGAACTTAATAAATTTTTGGTGTTTCTTGATTGCTACATTTCTCTTAATTTTATTACTTATATTTAGAAATTTACCTTGCACACCATAAAGCAGTTTTATTTCAATAGGTTTAGTATCTGTTAATCTATTAATTAAAAAAAAAAGTAATTTTTATATTAAGTGGGTGGCTCAGTCATAGTAGTTCACTGGCCCACTGCTCTTCGGATCTCGAGTTCATACCCTGGTAGGATGATTATTTATTTTATTATTACATCCGCGCAAAGATTCTGCAATAGCCCTTCTGTGGAAAAAAATAAATAAATGAAATCCCCTTATGAAATTGAGTTTATAGACGTTGGGAAAAGACCATGGTGGCTCAGCGTGCCCGTGGCCTCCTCTTACTTAATTTTTTAAAAATTATTTTATTTAATATGTTTTTAATTATTTTATTTTTTTCTCTTTATATCTATATTCACGCTTGTCAGAATGTATCTGACAATCAGCAAATGTGCTGTACAAATTGAGATCCAGGCATGGTAGGCATGAAGAAGGAAAATGCCCAGCAGCACCCCTTCCATGGCTTTATTTTATCCGAGGAGGTCCCTCATCCAGCTTCTCTTTAGAAGCTGGATGTTTACGTAGTTCTGTTGCTTACGTACCAAGGAGCTGTCGTTATCAGTCTTAAAATTTGGATTGAAATGATTGTAGTTTTTGTATGTTAGTCTTTTTTGCTGAACAAAAAATCTGTGAAGCGTAAGTCCATATTGGCTTAAGAAGGTATGTGTATGTATTTAGTTTCTGTCTAATTTTTAATTTTGAAGATTTAGATAAAAGTGAGTATAGTACTTTCAGTCGGTGGTTAAGAGTCTTTTCATCTTCACATGTATTAGATTTATTTTGTAATTGATATTTATTTATTATTATTTTTATATACCATATTTTTATGATTATTTACTATTATTTTTTTTCCTTGAATATAATCTAACATTCATTTATATCAAATAAACTTATACCTATATTATTCAATTTTAATTTATATCAAAACACACTATTTTAACTAATATTATTTATTTTTAATTAATATTTTAAAATTAATAAATCTGACACTGATGACCGCGATGTTTGTGCCATTATTTATTTATTTATTTTGTAACATAAAGGCTTTTCAACCACTAGGGTTATCATTGTGCCATTAAAATGGAAAAATCAACCAATTAACCGAGGCCTAATCATATAATTGCTCAACGGTTGGCCTTAAAATAATACAAATCACTCCCAATACCCTTCACTGGCTGTAGTAGAAGTACAGGTTCATCATTTATTACTTTCACTTACCAATAATGACATATATATTGAAGAAACCATTGTGATCGTAATTATTTTCATTCGAGTTTTCATCGGACATAAACATTTTAGGGTCTCCTGAGTTTAAATAACAAAGTTCAGCCATAGGATGTGGTATTCCTAGCTCGAAAACGATAAATTGCATAAAAAAAAAATTATATTTTTGAAGCGTATATGCCTGAGATGTTACAGCAAACTAAATCGACAAACCAGGAGAGCCTCTTTATTCCATGCATTTTGCATTTTTTATACGATTTTCTCAAAATAGGTTCCAACAATTTTGATTAAACTTGCTAAATCGATGTAAAATTTAATAAACTTTAATATCATATAGGATATTTCAAGTCGGCTCTCGGATTTCTTGCTTTTACAGTTGGATTTCACTTCAGCACAGTCTTGAAAACATCATCAGACTTCAGGATAACAACAACAGTTATTATTGGAGCAAACAGCGGTAAGTTGTGATATAATTTACAGTGTAAAGTGAATGCTGAGTCACCTCTTCATATCAGCTGATTGCCAATAGCCCGGCAAGGCTGGTCTTGCTTAACTTTTTTTAAGTTATTGTTTTTTTTCCCACATCTGGTTATTATTTAATTACTTTCTATACATGAAATGCGATATTATCATCAAGTAATGTCCTCCAAAGCTTCAACTAAAAGATCTAGATCTAGTGGTTCAATCCCGTCACCTACAAAACAAAGACCCCGCCGTGATACTAATAAAAGATTAAATCTACAAGCAACCCCTTCCGGTACTAATTCAGAATCTGAACCACAACCTGGCACATCGTCACAAGGGATGACTGACGAATCGCCGTTTTTCACCCCAAATCCTTTTCAGATTTTACATAATGAAAAAGAAAACATGGAATCTACTCCTATACCTAGTGAACCACGGCCTCCTCCAATATTTGTCAAAAATATTAGAAATTTCCAAATGTTGTGTGCGCAATTGAACAAAATTACCGAATCTACCAGCTACTACTGTATGAGTAGAATCAATGATACCAAAATATCTCCTACTACTGCCGAGACATATAGAAAAATAGTGAAATACCTAACTGAAACCAAAGCAGATTTCCATACCTATCAGCTACGCCAAGAGAGAGCTTTAAGGGTTGTAATCAGAAACTTACACCCCTCGACACCAGTTGAAGCTATTAAAGAAGAACTAACGGAGATGGGCTATAAAGTGCGCCAAGTCACTAACGTCCTAAAGGATAAAATTCCTCTACCTCTCTTTTTTGTGGATTTGGAACCAGCTGAAGGAGTTGAAAAAATCTATGACCTCAATAGATTGTACTATTCCAGTGTAAGAGTTGAAAAACCTTACACAAAGAGAGAGATAATTCAGTGCCATAATTGTCAAGCATATGGTCATACTAAAAGTTATTGTCATCACATACCTCGATGCGTGAAATGCGGTGAACAGCACAAGTCTGTGGAGTGTACAAAACCAAAATCAACACCAGCTGTATGTGCTCATTGCCTGAAGGACCACCCGGCCAACTATAAAGGATGCCAAATCTATAAGGAGCTGAGGACCAGGTTTCAAAAACCTCAAGTACTGGATGAAACAGCAAGACAAGTAAGAAACAGAAGAGAACCCTCAAAACTTATTGATGCCAATTTATCATTTGCCCACTTACTTGGAGGTGGGAATCAAAGTACTGAAGCCGTGGCCCTGCCGGAACTACAAAATGTACCTCAATCCATTCCACATATACCTCTTTCTCAAAATGTAACCAATCCTAAGAATCCTAATCCACCACAAATCTCTCATATTCCTCCTCCTTCAAACGCCACAGACCTTACCAGTTTGATGACATCCTTTATTTCCGAAATTAAATCCCTTGTTATGCCCTTAATATCACTCCTTACGAATCTCGTAACAAATCTCATTCCTGCCTTAAAAAAAACCATAAATGACCTCACCTAATTCCTTATCCATTCTCCTTTGGAATGCGAATGGTGTTAGAACTCACACTGACGAACTTACAGCCGTACTGCAGGACAAAAACATTGATGTTGCACTCATTACTGAAACTAGACTAACCACTAAACAGTACTTTAAAATACCAGGATACACGACATACCGGACAGACCATCCAGACGGCAAAGCCCATGCCGGTACTGCTGTCATAGTCCGCCGATCCCTCACCCATCACTTACACCCAATTTCCGCCCACGATTACCTACAAGCAACTTCCATCGTTATCAAAACCTTTTCCTTTCCGCTTATCATCGCATCAGCATACTGCCCTCCTAAACATCCCATTTCCTCTGCCCAATTTGGATCCTTCCTCAACTCCTTGGGTAATCACTTCATTTTGGGTGCAGACTTAAACGCTAAGAACCAACAGTGGGGTTCTAGAACCACCAATTCTCGTGGACGGACATTGCAGTCTGCACTCAACTCCCGACGCTTTCATCTCCTACCTCCCGATTCTCCTACCTACTGGCCAACAGATCCTAACCGTAATCCTGACATCCTCGACTTCTTCATCCACAGCGGATTAGGCTCTCTGAATTTTTCCATAGCTCGCCTTGATGAACTATCCTCTGATCATAGTCCATTGATTCTAAATGTATCCATAACACCTATTCCTAAACCTATCCCACCGTCATTCATTAGGGACCCTGTCAACTGGAACCTCTTCCGCGAAATTCTCACTAATGATATTGACCTCAGAGTGATTCTCAAAACCCCAAATGACCTTGACGACGCCGTATATTCCTTTACAACCGCTATTCAACAAGCCGCCTGGACTGCCTCCTCTCCCAAACAATCCCAAATAATTCCTTACAAAAGCCATTTACCACAACACCTGACAGACCTCATCAACAGCAAACGTCGAGCTAGAACATTATGGCAACGCACCCGCCACCCAGAAGATCGCCGCTCCTATAATTTTTTTTGTAGAAAATTAAAGCGGGAGTTGGCGATCTTCCGTTCCCAATCCTACAATACCTACCTCTCCTCTCTCTCGACTCGTGACAATTCCCTGTGGAATGTCACGAAGAGAATCCTAAAATCCCACACCATTTCCCATCCTCTCCGGCGCTGTGATGGTTCCTGGGCTGCTTCTGACAAGCATAAGGCCGAGGAATTCGCACAGCACCTTTCCAAAGTTTTTACTCCTCATCCAGAGCTTAATCCAACCCATACTGCAGCAGTTGAAGAGTTCCTCACGTCACCAATACCACTATCCTTACCACCTAAAGCAGTTAATCCCTCTGAGGTCAGATATCTTCTTAAAAAGCTTCCTCTCCGCAAATCTCCTGGATACGATCTCCTTACTCCCCAAATCTTAAGACAACTTCCACCTAAAGCCATTACATTCCTTACATATCTCTATAACTGTATCCTACGCACTACCTATTTTCCTCTCTTATGGAAACATTCAACTATGATCCTTTTCCTAAAACCAGGCAAACCTTCTAACAACACGTCATCTTACAGACCTATCAGCCTACTTCCGATCCTCTCAAAAATTTTCGAAAAGCTCCTACTAAAACGAATCCTAGCCAAATTTCAAAATTTTCCTTCACATCAGTTCGGATTTCGTCCTCAACATTCCACGGTTCAGCAAGGACTCCGAGTTGTAGACCACATTTCCTCCGCCCTTGAGTGCAAGGAGTATTGTTCGGGTGCCTTTCTGGACATAGCTCAAGCTTTTGACCGGGTGTGGCACCCGGGACTGCTCTTTAAGCTCAAAACCCATTTACCTCAATCCTTATACCTAATCCTCCGATCCTATTTATCCAACCGCTCCTTCCGAGTTCGCTGTGGTTCCGAATTTTCCGAACAATATACTGTTGAGGCCGGTGTTCCTCAAGGCAGCGTCTTAGGACCCGTCCTCTACATCCTCTTCACCGCCGATATCCCTACCGACCCCAATACCTTTCTGGCAACATTTGCTGATGACACAGCCATTTTATCATCCAATTCCGATCTTGAAGCAGCATCGCTAAATCTCCAAAAGCACCTTTCCCTTGTCGAAGACTGGTGCAATGCTTGGCGCATTAAGGTTAACGAAAGCAAATGCACTCACGTCACATTCACCCTTCGACGCAAATCCTGTCCAACGGTTAATTTCAATTCTATACCGCTTCCTTCCTCAGACACAGTCCGGTATCTCGGCTTTTTACTAGACAAAAGACTGACGTGGAACCCACATACAAGACTAAAAAGAAAAGAACTCAACCGCAGATTCGGCCAGTTATACAGACTACTAAACAGAAAATCTCATCTTACAGTTGACAACAAATTACTAATATACAAGACAGTACTGAAACCTATATGGACCTACGGACTTGAACTGTGGGGGACAGCTAAACATTCTAACATTAAACGCATCCAATCCTTCCAATCCAAAGTCCTCCGAACAATAGTTAATGCTCCTTATTACGTTACCAACTGTACCCTACACCATGACCTTAATATTCCGTTTGTTTTAGACCTGGTACCATCCAAATTTTCCAAATTTCATCAGAACCTTAGTCATCATCCTAACCCTCTAGCACAATCCCTATCCAGCACCACCCATCCCTACAATCCTCCTCGAAGATTGAAACGGCAGTGGCCACGAGACCTATTGTAAACATTCAAACTGGAGTTCTGACAATGGTCAGATCCTCCACTCATGTACGGTATGTTTGTGGCTACAGCGCCCTAACTCAGCCTCCACTGGCTCAGACCAGTGATGCGGCTGAGATAGAGGTGCTGGGATCTCTTGGATTCCGCTTTTTCCTCCACAAGTGGTCCCTTTAGCAATTGTATATATTGTAGATAGTTATGATTGTGTGTAAGATGTTTATTTATTTGCCAACTTTTTATTTATCTCAATAATAGGTTTATGTTTCGATTTGTTTTGTTTTTTATTTATTATTATTATTTTATTGTATATATTTGAATTTATGTTATATTTTATGAAATTTGACCATTATTATTATTTTCTGTATATATAGTATGAATGTGGTCTCTTATCAATATTATTATTGTTCATTTTGTAACAAATTGTAATATATCTCAATAAAAAAAAAAAAAAAAAAAAAAAAAAAAAAAATATCATATAGGATTCATTCTTATGGACATATTCTGACAAGTATTTAATGATATTTTATTTCCCTAAAATACTTTCATTTTTGTAGATTCAAAAAATTAACCATTTCATACGGTTAGCATTGATGAAAAACCGGTAAATATACAAGGCGAAAGAGTTTTATGTCTAGATAACTGAATGAGGTAAGAAAAACGTTTATTTTTTTTCTGAACATACAATATAGGATTTTCCCCGGTATAAATGATTGATATTAAAGTACTGATCGTTTTGCAAATCTTATATTTTCACTTCCATAAAAGAGTCCCCTACTTGAAATGCTGTGAGTGGGATTCCTTATAAATTAGCAGAGAAATGGTATACCCGGTCTTTGCTGAGTAATAAAGCATAGGGTATGTAACCATCGGGACTAAAGAGAAGCACTGAGGGGTGGATGATGAATAGGCATAACCTGAGCCTTAGAACACGCGTCGAGTGAACGAGTAATGAGGCACCTTAATTGTGGGGATTCATAAAACAGCATGGGAGGTAGGCACAGTCATAAGCCAATGTTAATTAACTGCCCAAGGAAACGTACATATTCATATAGTCATTCTGTAACTTCAAACGGTTATTTTTCATAATACATTTTTATGTATTATTTCATCCTTTAATATTCCATTCCAGTTATCTAATATGATTGTTTTTAATTATTTTTCACTAATTAAAATTTACAACTTTATTTCATCATACAACCAGTAAATATGCTAATAGACAAAAGACATGAAGCAGACTTGTAAAGAAGCTACCAACTCATTGGCAGTACTCAAGTTAACATTCTTAACCGGAGTCAGTATGACAGCCTTCCATGCCTACGGTCACGGGTCCAAACCAGCTGGTGACCCTAGGATTTTTCAATGGGAGTGAAAAAATTCTTAGTTATGCCGTCCTTCAGAGGGAACGTCAATAGGGATGTTCCAAGATTATGCCATGTCAGTTACTCGTTAAAGATCCCTATCCTAATTAAACCTGGATAGGCAAAAGTTAGGACACTCACTGTATCTTCGTCCGATTAACCACAGTGACGTTAAATGAACAAACATCAAGAATCATTGAGGATTTTACGAAGGATTTTGGAATGCAAGAATAGAATATGAAAAGAATTCAATGATTTAGTAGAACCCCAAAGGTCAATCCTGTATGTTGAAATTAGCCTTATGATAGTCGTGTAATTGAGCCATTTGTAGTTTAGTGGACGATTAGAACGTTTGAAGTAGCTGACAACGTTGAGTAGTTTTTTTTTCGTTTCGGTGTTGTATGAAGGTTACAGGTAAGACGTTTATGAAGATATAGTCCTAGGGATCGGATATTGTTCAACAGGAACTGCGGAGTGTTATTAAAGGATACTGTGGGCAGCAAGTCGTAGGTTTACAATGAAGTGTAAAAGTTTTTTGATGGAGTTTGTTTGAGTTTATTTTAAATCTTCAATAGTGGCATCACTGTTCAAGGCCTTTGTTGTGTGATAGAAGACTTTCGAAAGCAGTTATGGAAAGCTTAAAATAGCTTAGGGTAAAAGAAGACCAAAAGGAATGTGCAGGTATTTAAAGCATTAACATATTAGGCCGCTTAAAACTTGTTCCTTAAATATTGACTCACAAATACAAGCCTAAACACTGCCTAACTTGCCCGTTTCATTTAACTGGATTCCCCACGTCTTAGAAAGGATGTCTTGATAGCTCCTAAGTGGTGGTCTACTTGTATTACTTGAATATATATTATTTATTTTTGGCGAAATAATGGATATTACTTGAGTAGTTAGCTATTGCGCTATCAAACCCTCACGTCACAAAGGAGCCGATGCTATCAATCTAACGCAATCATTCATTATTCCAAATCCGATAACTCATGTTTTTTTTCTTTATTATTTTCAATCATGAACCATTACTATTACTATTAATACTGTTCATTTAAAAACAAATTGTAATGTATCTCAATAAATATAACAAAAACAAATATATAAAAAAAGAGTGTTTTTTCACAATAAATATTTCATTAATATAATTAATTTATTTTAAAATTGTTCTATTGCCTCGCAGGTTTAATTGATTGATGTTTATTTTATAACAAGAAACATGTCACTAGCAAAATAATTTTATACTACCAACTTCTCCTTCACTGTTGAAAACATTTATTTAACGCAATTTTAGTCGTTACAACACTTCAAGGCAGCATCGTTTTTTCTAAACTTTTCATTATGTATTGCTGCGATATTTCGAGATAAATTAATAAATTGGCTGATTAACTGATCAATTGGCTTTTCGAGAATGACCTGGATGACCTAGGGTCAATATGATTAAAATGGACAAATGTAAGAACTTAAATATGATTCTTGTCCTTAAAATTTTTTTCAAATCCCTGAGACTGATAAGGCATTCCCTCGGAGACGGATAAAAGAACAAAACCAGCAAACTAAAAATAATCAGAAACTAAAAAATTACCAAAATATCTTTCTCTTTATAAAAATAAGTTTATTGTTATGAACTCCTTACATCGTTTCAGCCATTTTTAAGTCTTCATCATGCATAGTTTTTTATTTTGTCATAATTTCATCTATTTTTGTTATAATACCATCTATTTTTAATTTTTTTTTTTTTAATTCTGATTTTAGTAAATTTTCATCAGTTTAAAATTCATTCATGTGTTCTGTTATTGCTTTTTATTTCTTTGAGACTTAAAATAACCGAAATGTGATCACTTCAAAACAAAAACAATTTTTTTTTTTTTTTTTTTTTTTTTTTTTTTTAGGGTTATCGGTTACAAGTTCATAAATTTCAATGCCTGAAGGACAATTAAATTACAAAGATTTTATTTGTACAGTATTTTATCAGCTGTTCTGTTTAATTATATGTTCAGCTGTACAGCTGATTAATCTTATAGATACAAGTAAATATATTCTCTTTTAATGATAATTATGTTTTTTTGTTTTTTTAAATTTACCAACATATAACTCATAATAAATCTGTGATCAGTTTTCAAATCTCTTTTCTCTCTTCTGGACTAAATAATTCAACAATTGAGACTAAAAAAAAATATTCTTAATCAATTCACTGACGCAATTGACAATAATCATAAGAACTTTAATACTTAATAATAAATTATGTTTCATAGAGGGCTCAGAGGTATTTATTGTAGACAATGAAAGCAACAACGGTCGGACTGTTGCCCCAAACGGAAATTACTTTTCAGGGATTGGACTAAGCGAAGTCGACTGTGATGGATTTAGTTCATTATCCATTCATAATGTTCCTTTCTAGCTAGGAGCTATATACAATAATTCAGTCGGTGTATTTATATATTCAATATTTTTGACACAAACGTTGCATTTAATATATTTAGTTTTATTGATGAAGGTAAATACACATAGAATGCAGTAAGTAATTTCATATATCTTATCTTTCAAAAACCAATCTAGTGGTTAATTTACAACATGAGATTCTCATAAAATTCAGGGACACATTGCAATGAAATATATTGTAACAAAAACAGATTTTTTTTTTGTGATCTATTACTTCAAGTTCGAATAATTAAAAACAAATTAATTAACATGCATTTTTTATATTTTCAGGATTTTCAGGGGCTCATGTATAGTACTATTACGACTAAAATTAAACTATTACAAAACAATCAGATTTCAAAATGTTCCTTTCTAGCTAGGAGCTATATACAATAATTCAGTCGGTGTATTTATATATTCAATATTTTTGACACAAACGTTGCATTTAATATATTTAGTTTTATTGATGAAGGTAAATACACATAGAATGCAGTAAGTAATTTCATATATCTTATCTTTCAAAAACCAATCTAGTGGTTAATTTACAACATGAGATTCTCATAAAATTCAGGGACACATTGCAATGAAATATATTGTAATAAAAACAGATTTTTTTTTTGTGATCTATTACTTCAAGTTCGAATAATTAAAAACAAATTAATTAACATGCATTTTTTTATATTTTCAGGGGCTCATGTATAGTACTATTACGACTAAAATTAAACTATTACAAAACAATCAGATTTCAAAACACGACTATCACTTACCTCCCTTGTTAAAACCAATTTAAGAATTTTGAAATACATTTCGAAATAAAAATAAATTGTTCAAGAATCAATTAAATTAGATTTCAATAGAAACATGTGTTTTATTAAATAATCTATACTAATATTATAAAGCTCTAGAGTTTGTTTGTTTGTTTGTATGAACGCGCTAATCTCAGAAACTACTGGTTCAAATTGAAAAATTGTTTTTGAGTTGGATAGTCCATTTATCGAGGAAGGCTATATAACATCACGCTGCGACCAATAGGACCGAAGAATCAGAGGAAAATCTGGGGAAAAACAGGAAAAATTGACCTCGAATCCCAACGATTCTAAATGATTTACCTTTTAATTTTAAAATAATCCAATTTCCCGTTAAGTTATCTATTGCCGTAACAGTTAATAAATCACATAGGAGAGCATTTAAACACGTAGGAATCGATTTACGTCAAGATCGGATTGCGGAGTAAATCAGTATGTTCTTCTGCCACAAGAAAATAAAACCAAAAATATCATTTAAGCAGAAATACTTTAAAGTATTGGGTCGTCCGTAAAGTTGGTAGAGGTTTTTAAAACTAAATTTACCTTCTGTTGTTTCTACTAAAAATGAATCACGAGGCTAATGATTAGTTATATGCCTTTAAACCTCATGGAATTAACTATGTTTACTTACTGAATTCCTATTTTTTAAGGATTAGTAGCGTAGTTTTTTGCAAACCAACATGAGTGACGATTCAGTTCATTTTCGGCATAATATGCTGTTCTTTTTTTAAAAAAAGGGAAAAAACGTAGCCCAAACTGCAAGAAAGATTCGTTCCGTGTATGGCAGCGATTCAATTGCTGATAGCACGGTTCAGAAGTGGTTTTCGCTGTTTAGAGGGTCTTCTATTTGGTAGACCAACCCCGGGCTGGCCGGAGTTCAACTCTTGACATCGAGGATATTATGACGGTCATTACAAACAATCCACGAATTACTGTTCGTGAGATAGCTGCGGAGTTAAGAGCCTGCAAATCGACTATTTTTGATCATCTAAAGAAGGCCGGGTACGTCTGTCGTTACGACGTTTGGATTCCCCATGAGCTCAGTGAAAGGAATCTTTTTGAAAGGATTTCATGTTGTGATTTGCTGCTGAAAAAAAAATGTGGAGGATCCATTTTTGAAACGAGTTGTAACTGGGGACGAAAAATGGATTCTCTACATCAACACCAGCCGAAAAAAACTTGGGTGTTGCCTGGAACGACGCCGCTTGCAACACCAAAGGCCGGCTTGTCTATTATATTTTATATACAACAATCAGTTAGTTTATCGGCTTTTCATCACTCTCCATTGACTTTTACAATGCTGTGTATTTGATAATATTTTTTCTAAAATCTTAAGCTGTCCGAAAGGTATATTATACATCTATGTTACCATTCTTCTGATCAAAAACACAAAAATTGCATAAAAAAATTATTTTGGCGCTTTCATCCTTTAGTTCTTTAACAAATTCGCTCATCTTGCATATTTATCCCTTATTTGTCAATACTATGAAGATGATGGGCCTATTTTTCTTTTAATCAAAAATTAAAAGCACTTTAGAGGAGGAAATTTTAAAATATCCTCCTCAATTCCAGTCAACAATTTTAGGGAAAAAGTTGCTGTAATATCTCGGGCGTATAGTTTTCAGTTGAACTTAAGTTGAAATTTCAGATTTGTAAGTCTTTTCGTACTTTCAAGACTTGCCATTCACACACACCTTTTTTAGGGACTTGGTCATTCCGACTTAAGGGGACCTAAAACGTGTATTTTCGTCGAAAACTGGAATTCAAAAATTTTCACAATCGCAATACTATCCCTTACTATATATTTTATACATGGGTAAGTCAAAGTAAAAATATATAAACATTTAATATTGAATAACGATAGATGTTATTCTTAGTCAAAGCCTCCAACGTTCGGGATACTTGTAATTTTTAAATAATTAACACAAATTTACAAAAAAAAAAAGAACATTTCTTCTCATATGTCCTTATAACCTAACGTCTATTTGCATTTAATTTCAAGATTAAAAAATTTGCTTGATCGCGATAGATTCCTATGATCAATATTTTATATATATCGCTAATTATGAGTAATATTTTTTTAATTATATAACATTTCATTCTTATCTATCTCTTAGACCTAATTAGAGCTCTTACAATCTTCTGCGGTAAGATCTTTAGGGGGATGATACTAATATTAGTAATAAAATAACACGCCAAAAAAAAATCTCATTTCCTTTAATTAATTTTTTATTAAAATTTCCTAGTTGTTAGAATTAAAATATCTTTTTCGAATTACGGTAGTAATGCTTAATGACAGTTCTAGCACCAGAGACATTTTTAAGAGCCCTTTATTATCCTTCTAATCTCTTGGATCATTAGAATCTAATTTTCTTTTAATCTAAAAAAAGATGTATTCTTAATTCCATATAAAAAATCTTATAAACACAAATTACTTTAATTAGACATAAATCACTTACATTTAGATAAACATAGGTTAAGAGGTAGCGACCGTTAAAGTGAAGGTCGGAAGTAGTCATAGTAAAAGCTTGAAATTGTGATTTCCTTGACCAAGCTTCAAATGAATGTTCTACTGATTCACCTTCAAGTATATCACTTCTTCAAGACTGTTGGGTCTACCAAGGAAAACTATTTTTAAGTTATCTGTTTTAAATCCTAAGTGTGGTGATTAAAACTCTTTTTATGAAGGTCGTATGTTGTATGAGGAAGGTTATTGTGTCTGTTACCAACTTAAGTACTATTTTCCTTTTAATTCTTTATAAAAATTACTATATCCACGTTTCATTCTAAAAAGTACTATCTCCATATTATATTGTTAAAAAGTTACAGAAAAGTACAATCATTTGAAAAAATAAATTGGCAACTGGGTAAAAAATGAACTTTAGATTTTAATAAAAAAAGATTTAAGTAAATTGGTTCAATAATAAATAAATGACAATTTTTTGAGTATTTTGTGAAACAGTCTAACGTGGACATAGTTCTTTTTGGAAATTAACGTCTCAATTCTCAGTAATCATTCGATAGCTGGACAGCTTTATTGAAAGAAAAAAAAAAAATTTTTTTTATATTCAGTGTAATCTTTGCATATGATGTTTTTACCATATTTTGATCAAATCATTTCGACAAATAGAAATAAGAAGACAGCTTGCTGGGGTGCTGTTTGTGAGGTAAGAATGGATGACGTAGAAAAAAAGAATTAGGAAATGGGCTCTGTATTTTTTATTTATGATATAAAAAAAATTCCTTAGCAATTTCTTAAAACATATCTGTTGTAAACGAACGAGTATAGTGGTCTAGTGGGCAGAGCACTGGTCTACTGTTTTCCAGGTCCCGGGTCCGACCCCGATGGGGTGGCTTTTTTTATTTTTTTATTTCAGCCATTGGATGTAACCTGCGGTACACCTAACCTCTATAAAGTGGGTACCCAAAATGTGAGGAAAAACATGCGCCTGACCGTCATCTAGGCCTAATCATATCCTTGTACGGCCATTGTGTGTGAAACAGTACGAATCTCTATAAGTACTGAACCAAAGTTCTATTTTAGGTTGTAAAGGTACAGTTTTTCTTATTTATCGAAATTGTATAAAGTTGAATAACAAATTTGCTAAGTAGTTTCGAAGCAGCTTTAATTGTTACCGAAATCAAAGCTTTAATCTTTCCGAATGTATATTATTTCAAGTTAAACCTCCAGAAAAAGATTATAGATGGAATAGTCAGGAATCAGTCATTTTTTGAATTTTTTTTAATTTTGCCAACGTTTCGGCTCAAGCTTGTGAGCCATCATCAGGGCATTACTGAGCCATGTCCAAGCATAAACGTCTGAGTTTATGCTTGGACATGGCTCATGCCCTGATGATGGCTCACAAGCTTGAGCCGAAACGTTGGCAAAATTAAAAGTTGTTTTAAAAAAATGACTGATTCCTGACTGTTCCACCTATAATAGTTTCTACAGTCGACTATACATCCTCAATATACTTCAGAAAAAGAGATAACGGAAAAACCTTCTACTCATAAAACCTTATAAGCCAATAACAGCCTTCGATCCCTAGTTCGCAGGTTCAAACCCAGCAGATGGCCCTAAAATTTTTTAAAGATAGTAAAAAATTCTTGGTTATACTCTCTTCAAAGTAGAAGTAAAATTGTGGTCCCGAGTCTGTGTTATGTTACTCATTAATCATCCCCATTCTATTTGAATCTTGATATAAAAAAATTAGGACTCCCATCGTCCGATTTACCACAGAAACATTAAGTGACGTTAAATAAATAAACAGACAAAATAACAGAACAAATAGTCTGGTATAAATAATACCTGAATAACTAGAAACAAATGTATAGTATTGTACGAATAGACATGACAATATTTAATGCGATATTTAATTTTTAAATAATGCTTCAGGTATTTAACTTTTAAATATAAATTGTGGTATTTGCAATTAAAGCTATATCATGTCAGTGGTTAATTTGATTTTGGGTAAAGAGATCATCACTTTTTTATATGATAATTTATAATAATAATAAGCTAATTTTATGGCGAGTTGAAGTGGCTTAACCCTTCCAATCGTCGCAAGTATTTCCTTGCGTCATTCCTTTACCAAGTAATCCAATCCCGCCGTCCATCATACATTTTTGACCTCCTACAGTTCAAATCCTCTGTCCATTCCCTTTATACACGCTCGAGGCCTTCAAATTTATACAGTACGGCCCACCGAACTGCACATTTCGACAGATCCTTTCTTATCCGATTCTCAATCCTATGGAATTCTATCCCTCCTACCATCCGCCACTCCCATCTCTTCCTACCTTCAAATCACGTATATTCGATCACTTTATGAATACCCCGGCTAACTAGAATTGTAAATAAGCTTTTTTATATATTATTTTTATTTTTTTCTCATTGAAAATGTCTATTTTATACCAGTACTTATTAATTTGTTTGTATTCATTTAATTTACTCTAAGACTCTAAAGCCCTTTTTGTACATTCTGTATATTTTATTCTAAAGGGACGTGTCCCAGAATAATAAAGAATTTATTTATTTATTATATTAATCTCACAGTGCAACATACACGCGAAAAATGAGGAGAGTAAACAACCAGTGTTTTGATATAATGAGTTTGTCTATGATTTCCGGCTTCTTCATGCCTTATTATCTTCATTGATAATAAACCTTCAAGCTGTAAGACATAGTCAACTCTGAACGAGAAAATGTCAGTATTTCGAAACAAATCGATATAATCCTATACTCTCAGGATATAAGAACCAATCAGTCAAACCAGAAACAAGTGTTCCACTTAGCCGTATAATAAAACATTAATGTACGGGTAATGCCATTCTTTGATGTGTGAGTCATTGTACGAATAATTTTAGATATATATATATATATATATATATATATATATATATATATATATATATTTTTTTTTTTTATTATTTATTGAGAAATAT
This sequence comes from Piezodorus guildinii, assembly GCA_023052935.1. Lineage (NCBI taxonomy): Eukaryota > Metazoa > Arthropoda > Insecta > Hemiptera > Pentatomidae > Piezodorus > Piezodorus guildinii. The sequence goes on from CM041292.1 coordinate 144,734,426, forward strand.
TACAATTTGTTACTTAATGAACAGTAGTAATAGTGATGTAGTACACATTCATACAATATATACAGAAAATAATGATAAAGTCAAATTACATAAAATCGGAAATAAATAAATTCAAATATATACAAGAAAATAACAATTAATAAAAACAAAAAAACAACAACAAACAAATGAAAACAACAACATGTAGTAGATATATATTAAAGCCGTAAATTGGAAGATAAGAGTTAAAGATAAAAAGGGTCAACAAAAAGACGAGCTTAATTTATTGGACCAAACGGCATTTTTAGATAGACTCAAAATAGTTAATTTAATAATATTGTTTAATTTAATAAATAATGTTTTTTTATGAAAATGTTTTTTTAACTTTGACCATTATTTTTATTATACCACTGGTTTTCATTCTGTCTTCTTCCTTAATTCCTGATAACCCTCCGAGGCGTCTGAAAAGAAGATGGCCTCGAGACCTTCTAGTTTAGAATATATTTAGAGTGCTGCAATGGGTGGTGTCTCTACATGTATTTCAAGTCAATTTACCATATATCCATAACATTTACTTGATGTATTTTGCATACAGTTGTAAATATCAATAAATATGTTTAAAATGAAAATGAAATTTTGTTATTATTGTATGTATTGTTATTTTTATTTCACTAATGTATTTTATATCACTAAAGTCTATTTTATATATTTTTAACCGAACAGTTAAAAAAAACAAACATTTTTTTTTCAAACAACTGAGTGCTGATGACCATTCCATACCAGAAACAGTTTTTCCATTGACTAACTTATAGTTGTAGATGTTACAGCAATAATTCATAGGTCAGAATGTCTGTCAGTCTAGACACAACCGGTTGTTTGAAATCATAAAGTGCTCTCAGAATCTTTTAATCTAATTTTAAAGCTGTTCAAGTTATTCAGAGTATCAAATGACTACCGATTTTTTTTTTTTTTAATGAATTAATTCTTTTATAAAAAATAATTGAACTCTTCTCTTAGAATTAATTAAATGATTTAATTAAAATTAAGTGCACTCAGAATCTTTTAATCTAATTTTAAAGCTGTTCATATAATTCAGAGTATCACATGACAAACGATTTTTTTTTTCTAATGAATTGAAATAAAGCACTAATTGTATTTAACAAATGATCATACTGCTACTTTCACCGCTTGAAATGAAAGTCTAACTTTCGAATTTATTTATAATATATATTTTTTTAATGTATTAATTATTACAAAATGAATTATATTATAAAAGTTATATTTTAAGTTACTTGTTTCTTTTTTTTTTTTTTATTTGGGCAAAAAAAATGGTATTTTAAATAAACATCTTAAATGTTCAAATGTACCTTCTGAGTTTTAAAGATCTCAAATTGCTAAACAAAGTTAAACAAGCTATCACAATCACAAAAAAAGATGTGTACCACATATTTTTTAACAATGTTTTGAAGTTTTAACGATCAACACACGCAATGCAATTAACCTAATCTATTTTTTTAATTTATATATTGCTAAATAACATTCGAATTGTGATAATTTTGTATTCTGGGGATCATTTAAATTAAAATATACAAACATGAAATGTCGAATAAAAGCTTATTAAACCTATGTACTTTGGAAAATGATGATTTTTTTTTTGGCTATGATGGTAAGAGAAGAGATTCTTTAACTTAAGAAATAAATACATACACAGTAAATACAAAATTTAGCTTTTAAAAGACTAAATTTATATTTAAAAAAAAATATTATGCTAGTTATATGCCGGTTTGATTTTAATTTTTTATCGTTAATGTAATATAAAAAAATTGGTGAGGGAAAAACACGACTTTCATTTACCTCCATTTTTAAAATCGATTAAAGAATTTTTAAATACAGTTAGAGATAAAAATGGAAACATGTGATTTATTAAATAATCTATTATATAATTATCTACAACAATCAGTTAGTTTTATCGGCTTTTCATTTCTTTTTATTAACTTTTACAAGCTTGTGTATAAGATAATTTTTTTTCTATATTCTTTAGCTTTCTGGCGGCATATTATACTCGTACGTGTATATTTACTGTTATTATGTTCAAAAACAAAAAAAATGCAATTAAAAAATATTTTTTGCAGTTTTCTTCTTTAGTTGGATATCGCATTTGTTCAGCTATTGTTGAAATTTATATATTTACTTGTTTAGTATCATTGATAACAAGATGTTATGATTATTTTTATATAGAATCCACAAAATTTAAGATATGTCAGAATAAAAAATATTAAAATATCTGCATTGAGGTCCTGTCAGACTATTTCAATCAGGGCGAAACCTACATGATATTAAAGCCCATTAAACTTTACATCGATGTAGCGAGTTTAATCAAAATCGTTAAAGACGTTTTTCAGAAAATGTGCGAAATGAACGGTATAAAGTGGCTGTTTGGTTAGCTTATTTCGATGAAAAAGTTTCTATTACATCTTGGGCGTATACTTGAAAATTTTCATGATCGCAACACTTTTCTGTACTCTATATTTCCAATTTGTGGGTCACCTTTGGGATGATCTTGTTACTTTCGCAATTCTAATTAGACATAAAGAAGGAAAAGAAAAAAACTGGCCCTAAGACTGGATGCAGATTGCTTGGCCTTTGGCCCCAACTTCGCCTGCCTCGCCGCTGACCTTGGCTGAGATCTCGGTATAAATTCCGGTTTTTTAGCCTTCGTTGGTTCCAGCTTCCGGAGCCAGTTCCGTGGCGACTTCCCCCTGCATCAGAACTCAGTCTTCTCTCCTCAAGTCCTGATGGAGTCTATCATTACCTCTTCTCTGGACGTCGTTAACGGCGCAAGCTGCAAAGGATGGCTCTCAGAACTAACAACCGCTCATACCAACTCAGGTAACTTTCTTGTTATTCAGATTAATGCAACGATTGAAAGGTTTTAATAAAACAGCATAAGGACGTGAATCAAAAATGTAGAAAGAAGACATTACAAGTCTTCAGTTATTCTTGAAAACGGAAATATCAAATGACTAGTGGTATAATCAATGCTAATAGAAATTATTGTCAACAAAATAACTAGACATTATTTTTTAAATTTATTTTATGATCTTCATTTATTTCATCATCACTTTTGTTTCAAAACTGTCATTATCCGTTTATCACAACAGCTAGTAGCAACGAATTTGACAGTCTTAAAATTGCTGTTTGTTTTTCTTTTTTATTGTTTTACTCATTAAATTTCATAAAAATTTTACCTGATTTTATTATTGTGCTTTTATTATTAAAAATGTTAAATTTTTCACATTTTTATGTACAGTAATCCTCAGTTTTAAAAAATAATGTTTATACTTGATGTAATTGTTTTTTATCCTTTTATTAATAACTAGCAAAATTACTATAACTTCTCGTTTCCGGTTTTCTAAGAAGTGGTAAAAGTAAAAAAAACGGATTTTTTCTGTCTAGTCTCAGTAAAAATCCTAAAACTCGATCAAACTGTTGTGCTCAACAGTTTGTTTATTTATGAAATATTAAGCAATCAATTTCAAACTCCATGTTAATCTTCACATCTCAATTTCATATCGTTAAGACCAGTTTTGAGATATTCATCTATAAATATTTCTAAACTATTATATAACCAATTTTTGAAAATGCTTAATAAAAAAATGACAAAGGTCACTAAATTTAGATCACTTAAACTCATGATATAGGTGTCTAATCTATATTAGTTTCATATTTTAAGCTTAGTCTTTTTGACATATTTTCTTTAAATATAGCGAAATCTAAATTTTTGTCATGTTTGTAAATTCATATAAATAAATAAAATGTTTGAAAATTATTATGTTCCCAAGACCGAAATGGTTTATAATTATGACTCGACTATATAAGAAAATCAAAGCTGGGTTTCTTCTCCTTTATAAAATTTTAACTAGCTAAAAGCATCGTTTTTTATTAATTTTTTTGAATTTTTAAAATCACCTTCTTCAGTATTTACGTAATGGATTGTGAGGACAAATATATAGAACAATCCTTTTTCATTTTGATTTAATATCTTCAAAATTACTAGAGTTAGAGAAGTTTTCCAATACATATTTTTATGGATGAAGCTTACTTAAAATTGCAGTCAAACTAAAAGTGTTTGTTAGAATTTTTTCTTACCCAAGGTTTTGTATTTAGGAAATAACTGGTTGAAATACCATGGAAAAAAAAATCAATCAGAGCCATGATCTGGACAATATCTAATGGATTAACCATATGCATTTTTTCTAAAGATGTTTTTAATTAAAATAATTAAGATTTTTTTACATTATCTTTTTAAAAGATAATTTTATTCCCATGAGGGAATTATCCTCAAGTCTATCCACACTTTATAATACATTTTTCTTCCTGATAAATATTAACTTCTCTGTTGATTGGTAATCAGGATTGCACTTTGAATCTGTTTATTAACTTAATGCCACTCTTACTATCTGTGTTATTTATTTATCTTAAGGTATCTCAATATTTTAAATATTTTCTTTTTAGGAAAGAGTTAAACATTAAAAAGTTATGGCATAAGTCAACAATTAGGGCATATTTCATAGTAATTCTACTATGAATGTAGTATTCTAATTTTTTTCTTTTTTATATTATAGATTTGTCGTTATGGCCATTTAAATTTTAACTTATTACATAACACAACGAAATATTATCTACTCCAGGAAATATTATGTTTCAAAGTACATTAACCTCGCTCCCTAGAACAATTTTCCAAACGAATTAGGCCATCACGACTTACTTTTTCATATTAGTATAATAAAAAATCTTAAGTCCATTTTATTACCTTAAAAGCAAATACAGAAAAGATATTTTGTTAGGTTAACTTAAAATCAATATTATGGATAGGTAAACCAGAGTTTTAGTTAATCATTTATTTGTGAGTTTGATTTAATTTTATTCTTTCGCCTTTCTTTGTTTTATTTTTTTATTTTTCTTGTCCCTTCATTTTGTTCTAATTTTACTTCTCTTTTTTTTCGTTAAAATAGTCTATCACCATATTTTATCATGTTTAAAATTAAAAATGTGTGATACAAAATATTAAAAGTTAAAAAACTCTCCTTAAGCGTTCGTTATTTAAGGGTCCTGATGAATACCCGCTAAAGGGGAGTTTGGGAGGAAAAATGTTTAATAATTTCATTTACTTGTTCCTCATTGTAAAAATAGCTCAAATATAAATCAGAATCTTCTTCATATAAGTTTTTAATAAACGTTTTATACATCCCCTATTTAAAAAATCTTTAAAGCTTTACTAGAGAGACAATTTCATGCTTATTTTAGTAAAGACTTTTTAAATATTTTTTTTTTCATATTCAAGCACTGTTATATTACATTTATATCTTATTATTAGTGATGTAAATAAAAAAAAAAATCAATTTTTTTTTTTTTTTTTTTTTTTGTAAGGAACAGAAGAAATGGAGATAATTATAAGAAACGCATGTTTTAAAAAATCACAAAATAATCATATTTTTGTTGTATTTCTATTGCTTTAATTTTTTTAATGAAATAAATTAGTAAATTCTTTTGAAATGGTGTAGTTTTATTACTAATATATGTACAATTATTGTGCACTCTTTTCCGTAAAATATATATACTCAGAAAACAGGGAAAAATATTTTTTTTTAAGTAGAAAATTTTAATTAAATAAAAGAAAAGAATAGATAAATATATAATATAATGTCCCCAACATTAACCTAAGGTTAACATTCTAAAGTGTATATGATGGACAATATGATATAAATGTAGTATTAATAAGGGATTTATAGATAGGTTTAAAATGTCCACAATATCTAATAATTGATCACTCCTTTTAGGGGTAAAGTGGCTTACAACTTGATCTCTTTGGATCAAAAGCTTATTTTAGACGAAGTCTACTTTCGGTATAGAAGGTCGGGCGTTCAATATACTACCTACTCCTAGCTAAATCCATCTAATTTATAGAGAATGATGTATTTTTTTATTTTTTATTTCGGTTCTAGTGGGCGATGTGACAAAAACAAATATAAAAAATCTTGTGCACGCAACACACGACTTTTACTTACCTTCATTATTTATATCAATTGAGAATTTTTTAAAAAATTTATAAACGAACATAAATTGTTATAATAAATTAGATTTAAATAGAAACATGTGTGTTTTTTTTTTTTAAATTACTATATTATTACCTAAAATAATGACTTAGTTTTATCGGCTTTTCATCACTCTCTGTTAAATTTTAAAAGCTTGTGTATGAGATAATATTATTTCTAAAATCTTTAGCTTAAAATGGTATATTAAACATGTATATTACTGTTCTAATGCTAAAAAACAAAAAATTGCATTAAAAAAATATTTTTTATGTTCTCTCTTTTAGTTGCTTTTCAAATTCGCTCAACTTGAATATTTAGGTGTTATTTATCAATTCTATCAAGATGATATGGTTATTTTTTTATAACCTACAAAATTAAAGGTACTTTAGAGGAAGAAAATTAAAATATCGGCATTTTAGCCCTGCCAGACTATTTCAATCAGAGTCAAACCTACATGATATTAAAGCCCATTAAATTTTACATCGATATAGGGGGGGGGGAGTTTAAATCGTTTGGACCGGTTTTGAGAAAATCGTAAGAAGGTGCTAAATTTATAGTGTAAAGTAGATCTTTCGGTCAGGTGATTTTGATGAAAAAGATTCTGTAACATTACGGGCGTATAGTTGTCTTAAATATGAAATTTTAGTTACATAGCACTTTTAGTTTTCGCCCTGGAGTTACCACACACACATACAAACAGACCTTTTTGCGGGACTTCGGTCTCAGGGGACACTAAAACGTGTATTTCCGTTGAAAACTGGAATTCGAAAATTTTCACGATCGCAATACTTTCCCTTACTATATATTTCATATATAGGTAAGTGAAAGTAATAATTATTCCCTTTAATTAATCATTGATTGAAGTATCCGAAAGCATCATAGTACGTTAACTACATCATGAAAAATTAAGCAGATTCATAGAACAAATAGACACTAATAAAGATAGCATGGGATTGAAGTGAAATTGGGATACGTCAGTTAATTCAAGTCAAAGTGTTTGCCCTGGCTCTATTTGTTTCGGCTTCTTTGTTATGACATATCTGTTTCTTAGCAGAATTTTTCCATCTTATAATTGTTATCATGTGTCTGCAAGTGGATATTAAAGTATAATACTTGTAAAACAAAGGGAAAAAAAGGTGTTTTAAAAGAAGTTGGAAAAGTGTGAAATACGCATACACAATTAGTAAAGTCTAGTCTACAGTTCTAGTCAGACAAAACTTATAAAAAAAAATTATATTGGAGTTTTTTCAGCTAAACTTCAATATCCCTACAAAATTAGCTAAATAAAAAATGTCAATGGTTTTCGTTATAAATATAGAGGTACTTTTTTTGTCATTTGTTCATTCTTTGGTGCTATTTACTGATTCATTCATCTTCATGTGTAGATATTAATTGATGTCTAATATCACTTAGCGTTGAATGCCCGTTTCGATACCCTCTAACGCAGTAGTTCCAAATCGGCTCCAGCATTCAATCAACTTTCTTTATCTTTTTTTCTGAGATCTCCTTGTTGAATCGACATTGTAGTTTAAATTTCCTGAAGTTTTAATATTATTTTACAAGAGGTAACTCGGCAATAAAGATGTCGCTAAACTCACTTGATAGCATTCTTATCCCCAAATACGGAGAAATAATGGTTCATAAATAGTTCGATTTAACGATTCTTCAATACCATTCCATTCAATGAAATGGAAACCACTAGTCTAACTTATGCAAGATTCGTTCCGGCATTCCTCTTGCTCCTCACGTACTTTGGAAAAAAGACAATTAGAGACATTTCAATTCCATTCTCGACTTTCGGAAATCCCATTGTACTTTATTTGTTTTAAAACATATTAGGCAAATGTACGATTGATTAACTGAATTACTTTATTTTTACAGTATACATCTGTATGTATATACTTCATTCATTCATTACTATCATTTTTGACTCATAGACAGCGTTAGACTTTAATATCTCACGATGACAAAATTTTGGCTTCTTTGCCTTCTTCCGTCTCTCTTCCCAAAACCTCTTCATCCTTCGGCTGTGCTCCCCCTTCCTTTCTTCCGCCCACAATGCTCCTGTCTTCCTCTTCTCATTTACCACAAATTTTGTGTTCCCAATTTTGTTCTCGTATTCCTTTCTGTCTCCTATCATTTGCTTGTTGTTCCGCAACTACCTCAATTTCTCGATACCAATTTGTTTTTCGGCTTGAACTATTTACCACATCCAAGATTCTCTTTGTAAGTCTGGTGCTGTTCATTGTATGTGGACTTAGAAAGTCAGACTGCGTTTTATGATCATGTCTGTGTGACAGTCTGGTGGTATAGTTCTTTGGTAGGTCATTTCATTCAGATGCCATATTTATTTTATGTATTGGCCCAAATATTTTACTGAGAATTTTACGTTCTATTTCTATGATGCCTGACGCTCCAATTATGGTCGTTTCTGACGTATACAGTGCTTATATGTACACATTTATTTTATTTATTCATAAATATGTGTGTGTGTGTGACAGATATGATTCGACAGACAGAAAGTATGGTGTGCCCGTAAGACACCACATGTGATCCAACTAAAATCAATAGGAAGTAGCTTTAAACTCAAGTTTCAAGAGCACAATTAGGAGCCAATATAAAATAAAAACTAGACTTAGACAAGATAATGCTTTCCCATCCTGTTCAACGAAAATATTTCCAATAAGATTAAGGCTAAAGATATTTCTGGATAGTAACTGAACCAGGTACCTGGAACCAACCAGGAACAGGTTGGTGAGAGAGATGGAATCAAGGTCCTTGACATTACAGACGATATGGCATCACTGTCGGACAGTGATTAAGAGGCAATATATTAGGCCAATGAACTGAAAGAGATAGCAGAAAGAACCGGACTGAAGATATCGTTTGAGAAGATCGAGATGATGACTAACTACAAAGAAGTAAAGGATATAATTAAAACCAAGTATGGATTGATATCTCCATACCTGGTTTCGATCGTGCAGGGAAACAGTTCAAAGATCTGGTGATACTCATAGGTCATAAGAAGAGAGATAAACCGCAAAAAGTCGAGAAGTAAACTTAACAGAATGGATTTCAAGAAACAAGCAAATATAACAAAAATAACCCATAAAGAAATACCAAAATAAGAAAAATTGTGACAGGATTGAATCCTTTGGTGCTGTAGGGAGCTGTGTTAAAAATACACTGAGATAGCTAAGGAAAACGGATGAAGAGTAACAGTTAAAAAAGAGTCAGGGGTTGTACGAAGGCATTAAAGGCCTTAAGGTATCAATAAAGAATTTCGGACATGAACGGAATAAGAAAGAATAGATTCAGCAAGGGGATATTTAACATAGTAATCATATTACACAATAGGGGTACTCAATACGTTTGCTATAGCATGCTATTTGTGCTAAACCCATCAATTTTATACAGAAAATAACTGTAGAAACTCGACGGGTTTAGCAAAATAACACAAATAGCATGCTATAGCAAACGTACTGAGTACCTCTATTATCCCAAACGAGTCAGATAAGGGGACTACTAAAATGAAAATAAATTAATATAAAATTAAATGAGGAACAATCTAATAAAAAAAAAAATTAACAGAGGCAAGAAAGAAAAGACAGAAGATGAAGAGGGCGTTGGAAAAAAGAAAAGCCCAGAAATGATTTATGAAATCGTGGTCCTCAGCAAGACTACCTATATTTCAATAAATACATTTAATTAAATATGGTCTCAGCCTCAACCTGGTTTTAAAATTATATTATCAAAGTAGTTTTGGACAAAATATCTTTTCGGTAATGTGCAACAAAAGGACTTGTCGATTAGACATCTTTCTATTATGATATAAATAGCACATACTCTGCCGTTGCTTCTAATGCACCACCGTTGCAGAAATAGTACGCATTAACTGAAGCAGAAAACTGTATCAGCGTATTCAACATTATAATATGTACACGTACACGTATATTGTTTCTGATGCTATTCACTTAAAAACTGAAACAGGACACACAGAATAAAGCAATAATGTTAAGGATAACATCATGTGTGTGCATATCTCAATGTCACAACTAACTGAAAAATGCCAAAGCAATCACAAATGAAAGCGTTAAACAAGAGACCAACTGTCAAGAGGATATTGAATTTTGTCATGTTCTCCAAAGCGAATCACGAACAAGCTAATCGCTAAAGGACCTTTTTGGTTCCTCTGCACGCTTTTAAAGTTCGGCGAATTTGAATTTAAGACATCCTGTGCATAATATTTCTATATATTGTCAGTAATGTGGATAAAGATGGTTAGATCATTTTAAAAATACTTGACTAAAAGAAATAGACTAATAATTGCTACTCATATGTTTGAAATTGAATATCATGCATAATAACAGGAATAATGAAACCCGCATATCCTCTAACAGGGTTGATATTTAAAAGAAAACTCATAACTATGGAATCCGTTTAATAATTAATATTAAAAGCTAATATATTTTTATTATTTATTTTTCATATCAATTTAATTGTTTTAAATTCAATTTCTGAGAATAAACGAAAATATTTAGGAAAAAATAAATGAAGGGAAAAAGTAAATCCCATTTGAATATAAGCCCGATTCGAAGGGCAAATACAATAAGCATATCAATTAGGTTTTGTGCCTTTGAAATATCGAATTTCACTGCGAAATTTCATATCAGGTATTCGTTACGGTATCGCTATAGGTAGCAGATAATTTCTGCTCCCACCCTCCCTCGACTTTCAGTTATGAAACTCGCTTTTCAAATTATTATATTTCCATATATAACTTTTCTGTTACAAATACAATTATATATTTAATGAGAACTCTATTTATAGTTTAAATTATCCCCTCCTCTCCTCAATATTTGAGGGTTTACGTTTCAAGATTCGTTAAATCCGAATAACGAATAGAAAAAAACCCTAAAAAACTCGATAATAGTGTGAAAAAATATGGTGCGCGCAACACACGACTTTCTCTTACCTCCGTTGTTAAAATAAATTTGAATAGTATTTAGGAATTTTTAAATACACTTGGAGATAAGAATAAAGTGTTAAAGAATTAATTACATTGAATTTTAATTGAAACATGTGTTTTATTAAATAATCTGTAATTTTATTATCTACGACAATCAGTTAGTTTTATCGGCTTTTCAACACTCTCCATTAACTTTTACTATTTTGTGTATAAGATAATATATTTTCTAAAATATTTTGCTTTCCAACGGTATATTATCCGTCTATATCACTGCTTTTTTGTTGAAAAAACACAAATATTATAGGTATTTTTTGGTCTTATCCCATTTTATTAGATATCTTATTCGTTCAAATTATATATTTGTTCGTTTTTTATCAGTGCTAAACAAATTATATAGTTATTTTTACAGTTTCTACAAAATTAAACGTAGTTTAGAGAAAGAAAATTTAAAATATCGGCATTTAAGCCCTTTCAGACTATTTCATTCAGAATGAAACCTACATGATATTAAAGCCAATTAAATTTTACATCGAAAAAGGGAGTTAAATCAAAATCGTTATAGCGAGTTATGAGCAAATCGTTAAAATGTGCTAAATGCCTGGTATAAAGTGGACCTTCTGGTTAGCTGATTTTGATGAAAATTTTGTTGTAACATCTCGGGCGTTGTTGACACCTGCATATGAAATTTATATATAAAACAAATATGAAATTTCAGTAATGTACGACTTTTCATTTTCGCGCTAGACTTACCACACACGGACACACACAGACGTTTTTAGGACTTAGTCATTTGGACTCCGAGGACCCTAAAACGTGTATTTCCGTTAATAACTGGAATTCAAAAATTTTCAAGATCGCAATACTTTCCCTTACTGTATATTTCATATATAGGTAAATGAAAGTAAAAAAGCTAAATATACATGACTCACAAATATCACGTATATAATAGTTACACGCATTAGATACGTAAGAGATGAAAGTATCGAGCCGACAGAAATAGAACCCAGTCACCGACCCGTGACCTAAAGCCCTTGGAGTCATGAATCTGGGTCACGATGAATGCTTCGCTACTTCCGTGTATTAGTTTCCTTTAATTTTAACTAAGAATAATTTTATTAAATTTGCTACATATTCCAATAAAGAACATCAGTTTTCGATGTTATCCTCTTTTCGCTAAAAATAAAAGTGATGAAATAAACCCTATAACGCATAAATTAAATAACACACATCAGTAATAACTTAACAGAGATTTTATTCTTGAAGAAACTACAAATGTTAAGTCTAACTTAAGGCTTACTAACATAGAATGAATAATTCTGACAATCTTACTGTTGCTAACTTACTCAGTATCTCCAAGTCTCTGCTAGAAGTCATAGGGGTTTTAAGGATTAAAATTAATTGGGGGCAGATTTTTGCCTCTTGCTGCTACCCAGCAGCATATATTATCTTTAGAGAAATGTTTAAACTTTATATGGGCACTTAACCTCTTTTACAAGCTTACAGAAAGGTAGAAATTGATTAAACCCATACATTTTCAAGCAAAATGATTACATATAAAACTCTGGAATACAGCAAAAGAAAAAATATATCATAGGCTAAATGGTAATTTTGTTCCATGGTAACGCTGTAGTTCCATAAAAATATACTTTTTGACATCTGGTAAAAATCAGGTGCGTACAACACACGACTATCACTTACCTCCGTTTTTAAAATCAATTTAAGAATTTTCAAATACAGGAGATGAAAAAATTCTAAAGAATTAACTAAGTTGAGTTTCGATAGAAATATGCCTTTTATTAAATAATCTATTATATTATTATCAACATGAATCATTTAGCTTTATCAGCTTTTTATCACTCTCTATCACCTTTTGTTTATAAAATAATATATTTGTTTTTTAATCTTTAACTTTTCAACTGTATATTATACATCTATATAACTAACTGTTCGTATGTTCAAAAATACAAACATTGCATAGAAACAATATTTTTGCTCATTCTCCTTTAGTTGGATATCGAATTAGTTCAAATTATATATTTACCCGTTATCTATCAATTCAACAAGGTGATATGCTTTTTTTTATTAATCTACAAACCTAAAACTACTTTAGTGGGAGAAAATTTTAAATATCTTCATTTAAGTCCTGTGGGACTATTTCATTCAGAATGAAAACTGTATGTAAAACCTTTTCATGATCGCATTACTTTCCCTGTCTCTATATGTTTTATATATAGGTAAGTGAAAATATAAATGTATTACAATTACTGTTTTATCAATACTTTTATAAGGTTGACGTTAGTTCTATCACTTTCTGATTTCTTGATATACTTTCCCAAGTAACCTTTGGAGATGTTTAGAGTGTTATTGGAATACTCTTCCGCAATAGTATTTTTTTTTCTACATTATTGCTGAAGACCATAGTCAATGGTGAAAACCGCTAAAAAAAAGAAAAGCTGAATTCATATTATATTTTAGTTTTAAATATAATTCTTGGTGTGAAAATTAGAAAAAAAAAATTCGGAAGGTAGTCTACTAAAAGAATTTTAGATTTGGAAAATCGTAGCAATAATAAGACGAGGAAGACATGAGATTACCAAGTGAAGGAGTCCATGATGGGTTATGGTCTACGGGAAGAATGGACCTTAGATAAGACATTATGGAAAGACGCCATCCAAACAGTTTAGGTTAAGGAAACCCACTTTAGTGGAAACTCCTAAATAAAAAAATCTTGGTTTAACACAAGAGTCTCAATATATCACTTTATACATAAATTTGCTAGTGTAGGTTTTCGACTCCATATAACAGTGATCAGGATTAATTTTAAATAATAGATTTTATTTAGGTTATGATATATTATGTAAATAATGCTATCTATGTTTTTTACCGACTGCTTTTCTAAGGCAGCATACTCTCAAAAACTATATTAATTAATATATTTAAGTTATTTATGTACTTTTTAGAACAATTGGAATTATTTTCCAAAGGTATCGTGTAACCTCATCACCTCACACTCCTTCTTTCAAAAATATCCTTTTTTGGAAATTACCGATCTGCTATCAGGCAAAGGAAGGCGGGGCTGGTGTGGGAGAACCCCCGGGGTCTAGGAAGTAACCCGAGGTATCGCTGGGGGATCCCATGGATTTAGGTAAAAGCCTTTTGATCTTTTGCCGACAAATGCTATGAATCTACACCCATCAATATCCTCAATACATAACAATAGATAGTTTAAAGAAGCAACTCGTGAATTTATACCAACTATTAATTATTAGCATATAATGTAGTTTCCTAGTAGCGATCTTTAAACGGGTCAGTAGCCTAACTTAGAGAAGTTCTACTGCATTAATTTTTCAACAGCTAATTGAAATTTCTTTTATTAAAACCCTTTTTCATCCCATTAATTAATTACTGTCCTTTCATCCGATCCGAATTCAAAGAGTTCCCCTGTGATGGAAAACAAGTAATCGGCCTTAGTGTGTTAATTGAAGCGGTTTTTGCCGTGTTGACTACAGGAGATAAGAAGGTATAGGGATCAGTTATTGGCTCATTAAGATAAATGGGAGGAGATCACCGGGCTAACTTTAGATATATCCCCTAAAGCCTCTTATTCCTCCTCAGATATTACCCAAAATGAACGTTAAACCTTGGCTCACAATATCCGCTTAGGAAAATCAATATTACTATATCCCATATGGATAATTTACTAAATTATCATCGACATATGAACATTTATTTATTTTGAGAAACATTAGTTAAAAATAATGTAAATCGCTGTGTACCTTTATACATAAATATTTCACAAATTAATTCTAATTACATTAATGATAATTTGGAATAATGTTAACCCCTAGAATTAAGTTCCACAGCGAATATAAAGAAACAAAAGAGCAACTCAATAAAACTTCAAATTTACATATCCATACTTGAAAGTTAATTTTAAAGCATCAAGTGTACAGACATATTTTTTTATATCTTGCTTTTATTTATAAATTAGATACCTTTGGGGAGATATAATGTTTATTTGAACTAATTTGTTTTAAATCCTTCAACAAGAATATGTAATGTGATGTTATATGATTTCTGTTTACAAACTTCTCCATTATATTGAAGACTACACCGTTCTCTAGTGTTTAGACATCCATATTCCTTATTATTAAACTAAATATATAGGTTCCAATTCCCGCCTCTGATTCTGTATTACATTTCCAAATCTAAACTTAACCAATCTCCCAATCACCTTCACTTCCTCTGTTAAAAACCTGGGTTTTACTATTGACTATTGACCAAACCCTTTCCTGTAAACCCCATATTGCCCAAATCACCCGAAGAACTTTGTAGTAGAAGTAGTATAGTAGTGTAGTAGTAGTCCGAAGAAGTATTGTATTCTCAAATTTTTTCATCATTCCCACCATCTGTTTCCATTATTCACCCGTAAGCTCATTGTATCCTCAGTTATTTCCCTCCGCTTTAACTATTGCTGCGTGAAATATAGTGGTTTCTCGGCTGTGCTCGAGTAAAGGCTTAAGTTAATTATAAACTTATTTTTAAGCATTGTCCTCGGTACACCGTCCAGGTCTCATGTGACCCATTTATACGGCGAGTTAAAGTGTCTCCTTCCCCCAATCCACAGACAATATTTAATAGGATCATATCGATGAAACAAGGTGGCGCTATCCTGACTTTTACACTCCGACCCATAGAACAAAAACATTCGATCATTCCTTTCTTGTCCGCTCTGCTACTCTCTGGAATACCCTACCGACTCCTATCCGTCATGCTTTTTCTCTACCATCAAGTCCAAACTGATCCAGTACTTATTGTCTTCCCAAACAGCCTCTCAACAAGGCTGATATTTCAAATCAAATAGCAATTTATTTTTCATATTTAACTTAGTTATTAAATTAATTTTTAGTTTTATTTTGTAGGACTCATTTGTCTATATCAGAAGTTATTTATTTATTTTACTCTTTTATTTAATTGTATGGTATAATATTGTATTTCTTATTTATTTATTTTATTAGTACGAGCAATCCACATCAATGGTGATATTGTACATCTCAGTTGTTCTTAAAAGATCCTGTCCTAGAATTTTTTTTTTCTATCATATTTTATTCTAAATATTTAATATCTTCAAAAACATTACAATTAATCAGCGCTGTAAGTTTATTAATTCTTCCTTAGAGATACACCCATTGTAATATTTGAACAGTTTTAATATTTTCTTAAAGCAAATAGACAACACTTTCAATGGTTCATATTATCACTATGTAAGAATGATTTTATTCTGTATTGGATTTTTCTATAACAATACTTAGTAAAGGGCAAAGTGAATAAATACAGATATATGTATTGTATATTAAGACCTATTAATAACCTTTAATGAGCCAATTTTGTAAAGAAGCTGTTACCTAAAATTTTTAAAGGTTATGTTGATTTGGTACATCTCCAATTTTTTGAAACTTTATTTCATTGGAGGGTCCTCCGTAATATAAATTGTTTTCAATTTTATCGCAATTGTACTCCAAGGTGAAAAATTAAAAACAGTTTTTTATTTTGAACGAATCAACCGACTTTCGCCCAAAAAAATATGTTAATGGGTTTAAAAAAAAATATTTTTTTTTTTATTATTTTTCCGAAAACGTGAGTCGAACTTTTTTTTTAACGTTTCAAAAAATAATTTTTAGGTTATGTTGGTTTCGCACTCCTACAATTTTTGCTAATTAAATTCATTAGAGGGTATATAATATATATTTTTTTCAAGTTGATCTCAAATGTACCCATTGGTAAAAAAAAAAAAAAAAAATCTGTTAGCTCTCTCAACAGCCATGCTGTTCACGCCTGAAGAGTAGGAATATACAGGATCGTAAAGTCATTAGATTTTACTTACACACTATGCCCCTACGTATTATGTATTATACCTATTATTATAAATATCTTTTATTTGATGTCTTTTTTTTTTTTTTTTTATAACAACATAACACTAAAAGAAAAATGCAACATTTGTACAATTAACTACAAAGTTTTATTGATATATATTTGTTTATACAATTATAAAAGTGTAAAATAATTGTTTTTCAATAATTTTGGTTGAACCGTTCAAAAGAAAAAAAAATTGTTTTAATTTTATTTGTATTATATATAGGTATGCGTGCGTGTGTGTTAAATAAATTGAATTCAAATTCTTCCCTGAGGAATTACTTCATTTTGGCTTGTCTGTATATATAATATATACAACCTTTAGCATAAGATAAAAGATGGAAGTCATCACTTTTTGTAAAAGAAAGTTGCAGTATTTAATCTTCCAAAAAAAATTAAGTGTATTTTGCAAGGTTTTATTGACCTTGCCCTTTATATCCGTACCTATTTCGTTTGTTTTTAGTCTCGAGAAACCATCAAGGATTTCGGTTGTAATTCTTAATAAATAAAAAAAAGTTAATGTTAGCTTATTTATTTATATATTTTATTGTCAGAATGCGTTCTGCATAAATAGTATACCGGATTATATCGGCTGTTGATGGGATGTGTATTTTTCACTGCTGTTTCCCAATGTTGATTTAAGTAACAAGATCCTTGATGCGTGATTTCCTCATGCCAACAAATTGAATTAGTAAATTCAAGTTACGAAATTGTGCCAATGCGGAAAAAATTGCTTTTCATGTACGTAACTGATAGACCTACCATCTGCTCTGAATCTGCATGTGCATGATTGGTGCAGATTCAGATGTATATGTGGAAGAAAGAAAACTCAATATCAGAGATGAATCAACAAATGATGTTTAAAATTATCTGATATCCTATCGATTAATTTTTCAACCTATTTTCCACACAGCACTGGTGGTGTCCTGGAAAACGTTTCGATTTTTTGTCTAAAATAACTTTTATTGAAATTAGAAATAATAGGAATAAACCGTCTAAAATATTTGTATCATCTACATGAGGAGGTTCATGCCCTTTGAAGACTGTAGTTCCATAATAAAATAAACACAATATAAACTAGTTTCTACATGACAATGTATTGATTGTTATTGGTTGGTCAAACAATTTAAGCAATTTCTTTGAATCCTGATAAGGATTTGGGCTGAAACATCGACGAAAAAAATTACATCGCATTGCATTTTTCATTTTTGACCCATTGATACATAATCCCATCGATGTCATAACCTGTTATGGATTAACAATAGTTATGGATAAATATATACATGAATAAATAATTAAAATAGAAATAGTTGTGTTAAACAAAATGAGAAATAAATTAGTTAAAATATATACGAAAAAGAAGAAAAGTAAATAAATGAATATTTGCTTTATTCTGATACTAAGTCTACCAAAAATAACATAAGCTTTAAAATAGTAAAGGATCTTTAAATGCCTAAGAATTAATAAAAAATAAACTTATTAAAACATAAATAGAAATAATATACTACAAAAATAAGAAAAGAATTTTTCTAATGACGATATAAAAATTTAAAAATACTGTAACGATTGAAACAAAAGGATTTTTCGTGATAAAAAAAGTTGAAAATTATAAATAAATACTACTTTACTAAAAATTATGACAGGTGGAATAGTCAGGAATCAGTCATTTTTGAAAAGTTTTTAATTTTGCCAACGTTTCGGCTCAAGCTTGTGAGCCATCATCAGGGCTACAAACATCAGAACAAAAGAGATACATATTAATATGATAATGAAAATTTTCTTCTGAATGTAGTGACAATGATAACATTTGAAATAAAAACAGAAAATATACCAACATACTTAAATATTATAGATACAAATAATGATAATATGATACATAATCTGATGATGATAAGCATAACAAATTTTACAGAACTTACTTACAGAACTCAGTAATGGTACGTTTATATATATATATAAATATATAAACGTACCATTACTGAGCCATGTCCAAGCATAAACTGAGGAAAACCATAAACATAGGTAGTATGGGGAGGGGTTCGTGTAAAAACCCTGAAGGTTTTCCCCTCTAAGTGTAAATACTACAGCTTATCTTTGTTTTTAAAAAGTTTTACAAAATTATATAATGGAGAAAACAAAATAATATATCCGTATGTACAATAAGGCTGAACATTTTTAACAGAAAATTATAAACACTAGAATCTGAGGTATTTAAAAGATCCTGAGGTATATAATAAAAAACAAAAAAAAAAAAATAAATAAATAACAAAAACAAGAACCAGAGGTGTTGTAAACAAAAAGATAAATATACAGTAAATAAATGAAATATACATTACACAAGCAATTTGTACAATAAAGTGATAGAGTTATAATTTAAGGAGACGGAAGATGTTAGCATACGAGGGAGAAATTATCTCTTTGTCAGTTTTATGATTTACGGGTACTCGATCTTTTTCCATATGGATATATATAGCTTCGGAGAGGAGTCGCTTTTTGTAGTTAGGTACGGTGGCTAGGATTTCAGGATTATCAAAATCAAAATGATGGTCAAGGGATATAGCGTGTTCGGATAATTTTGAGGAAAATGGATTACGGGTAGATATTGTGTATTTGTGCTGATAAATTCTTTTTTTGAGATAGTTTTTGGTCTCGCCTATGTAACATGAATTGCAATTTGGTGAAGAGCAGGGAATACGATAAACTAAATTTGATTTTTGTAGGAAAGGGATGGGATCTTTTAGTTTTGAATATAGATTCTTTAATTTGTTACCATGTTTTAAAACTAAGCGGAGATGGGGAAAGCTAGAGGATAAGACTTTTTTAATTTTTTGAGATAGAGATGGGATGTATGGAATGGATCTGTACTAGGGAACTATGGCGGTTTGTGGAGAGTGTGCGGGGATGGAGTGAGGGTTTGAAGAAGTTTTAATGAGGTTCTTGATTAATTGGTCAGGAAAATTATTAGATTTTAGGATTTTTGTTAGTCGGGTTAAATTATCTTGGTGAAATTTTGTATCGAAAAGTGTTAAGGAACGGTGTATGAGGTTTTTGGCTACACTGATTTTCTGGTGATGTGGGTGTAAGGAAAATTAATTAAGGAGACGGCCAGAATAAGTAGGTTTGGTGTACCAGTTAGTGGATAGTGAATTATCGGAATTTCTCATGATAAGGAGTTCGAGGAACGGAAGTGAGTTATAGTTTCTACAGTCGACTATACACCCTCAATAAAAATTATGACACTACCAGGGTGATAGAAGGTACTGGAAGTGAAGGTATTTGAATGTGAAGAGGGAGGGAGCGTGACAGATGTTTGATGGTAGAGAATTCCAGAAATTAGTCGAACGGACCAGAAAGGAGCATTCATATTTTTTTTGTCTGTGGATAGGGATTTAAAGGTTGGACATGCGGGATCTCGTCTCTGATGGATGAATTGAGGGTTTGCATTGAAGGAGATTATTGATATAAGGAGGGTGTTGGGAGTTGATGGTTTGGTATAGAAAAGATCCAAAGAGGAAGTAGTGCCTACGGGTGTGGGAAAAAAGCTAATTTGATACGGTATAAAGATGGGATACATACCGTCTTGACGTGCCATTAAAGAATCTTAAAAAACGGTTCATGATAAGTTACTTATCAGTTAAGTTCTTTTATAAGCTACGAAATTTTACTTGTTTATTGACATAGAAGAGTAAAATTTTTAAAAATAAAAATGGCCTACCGAACCAGACGGTTTCGTATCTTGATCACCGCTCAAGCCCAAGCTCCCGAGATCAGACCTAATACAATCTTCCTATCGTTACTTCTGCCTATTCTAAATATCTTGGCCTGATCTCACATTTCTGAATAATTTTTATTGAACCAGAAAACCTTTCACAACATCTTGCCTAACTGGTAATCAAATACTTCTTATACAGTTCCTTGTACAAAAGAATATTGATACACAAAGACAAAGCGTTTCTTTTATATAAAACAAAGAAGGAATAAAATGGTATTGGCAATTATTAAAATTTATTAATTTATTGGTATGGTATCGGATTGACCCAGGGAATCCCTTTTGATGTAACACTAATATTTGTAGCCTCTATTTACCCGAAAGCCCTTACAGGAAATAAATAACAGGGAGGACAAAGGATATTAAGCTAATGACTTTATCGATCAGGGAAGCCATTTCCCTCCTGCAACCGCCCGGCAGTACAATTGTGAAACGAGAAACGATTTCGCTTCATTAGAATGCCCCTTTTAAATTTTTTTTGGACAATTTTGTTAATTTTTCCCCTTAATTAAACATAATACTGAGCGGGTATTAAAGTATTCCGTTTTCATTTGTTTTCTAACTTGTTGTCCCAGATTTTCATTTAATTCCTTTCTCACTTAATTAAACGGTTTTAAATCTTTTCAGAAAAAAAAATATACTAAGCTCTTTGAAACGGAAAGGGTAATTGGTATAATGATAGCATTGCTTTTCTACTTATACAAATTGAGTAATTTCATGATACAGTTAAGATGTTTTACCAAGGTTTTTTCTTGACTTTTATTTTTTGGGTGTTCATTATTTTTGGTTATCTTGTATTATTACTGTAAATCGCATCCCAGTCCTTTCTATTTCTTTATGACAAATTCTTCTTTATCAACTTCGTCTTTTAAATATTTTGTCTATCCGTTTACATCCTTGGATAGTAATTTACTATTTTTAATATTTATTTATTGAAATTGACAAATGTATAACTATAATAGAACTAATAAATAGAAAGATAGTTAAGCCCCGTCAGACTATTTTATTTTAATAAAACCTGTGTAATATTAAATTTTACATCACTATACCAAGTTAAATCGAAATCGTTAGAGCCGTTTTGATAAAATCGTAAAAATGTGGAAAATGCTTAGTATAAAGTGGCTCTTGTTGGCCCTTGGGGGTCCTCCTGCCGGCCGTCTCGACGCGAAGAGGTTGTGCTCGCGCGACTTCGTATAGGACATTCTCGGTTGACCCACGGTTATCTCATGGCCCGTGGACATCCGCCTCTCTGTCGATCATGTCAGGTTCCTCTTTCAATACTCCACATCCTCACAGAATGCCGACAATATACCGCCCTTCACGTATTCTTTTCAACCTCCCCACCGATCTGTCGCTTCTTCTCTCTGATTCCTCTCCTCATATAACTAACATCATTCGCTTCCTAAAGTCACACCATCTTTACTCTCAGATCTAAACTATTCTCTCACTCTACTCCTATAATGTAACCTGTGTCTAACGGTGTAAAGGCGAACATGACCCTGGTGGTTGTCGCCTCGAAAAAAAAAAAAAAAAAAAAAAAGTGGCTCTTGTGGTTCGCTAATTTTGATTTAAAAAAAGTTGCTGTAACATCTCAGACATTTATGCTACTACAAAGCTTTGCGAGGTGCCAGACACTAATAATTGTAATACTAATATTCCTCTTGAACGTATTTATTGCATTCATTGACAAAATTTAGTTATACCAAAATATGTGTGTGTGTGTGTATATATTTATATATATATATATATAATAGAAACATAGCCATTACATAATAAGGCGAAGAAATAGGTTGACAAAAGACAATGTAAGCTGAGAGTGATTAAGATGAGCTATTGAGGTTGGTAATGAAGTATAGTCCCAGCCTTAATATGATCTGTTGAATATTAAACTTATTCCTCTTTGGAATGCATTCCTCTGACCCTCCTTGCATTCGATAATAGGCAACAACTCCTGTATTCATCATTTATACTCGAACGAACCAACTCTTTGCTCTTGTTAATTAGCTTAAGCGTATCTTAAATAAAACTAAGTCACATTATCTGCTCTTACTATGAGATAGTTTATTGTTGTTTAAGGTACATAAAAATATATAAAAATGGCGATTTTTTTTTTTTTTTAACTTTAATTCAGTATTTCATTTTCCAGATATGACGCGAGGGTTGGAAAACGACAGCCTCGACTACGAAGTCCTGGATGAGGAGATAATCCATGAATTGAATAAATTCTGTCTTGGAATGCCCTCGGCCAACCTGGCCTTTAAGAATGGTTGCCTCCTTCCGAAGCCGTTCGTTAAGTACGCTGAAAGGATCAGGAACTTCCAAGTCAGGCCGGATGACGTATGGGTCATTACCTTTCCCAAGTGTGGTAAGTACCCCATATTGGTTCTTTTTACAGTAGCAGAAAAAATAGGAGTTCAGTCGTATCGTATTAAAACATTATGAGCGATAATAAACGTACCATTACTGAGCGATGACTGACATAAACTGAGGAAAGCGAAAACATCAATAGGTGGTATTGAGGAGTTATATAAAAACCCCTAACGTTTTTTGTTTTTGTTGTTTTTTTTTCATTTAAATATAAATACTATAGTTTGTCTTTTTAATAGTTTTTTTTTTTAATTATACAAAGGAAAAATGAAACAAAATATTGGTTCTGCATTTTTAACAGAAAATTTAAAAAATTCGA
The DNA here is from genome assembly GCA_023052935.1 of Piezodorus guildinii. Classification (NCBI taxonomy): domain Eukaryota; kingdom Metazoa; phylum Arthropoda; class Insecta; order Hemiptera; family Pentatomidae; genus Piezodorus; species Piezodorus guildinii. The sequence continues at coordinate 144,757,837 of CM041292.1, forward strand.
ATCTGAGGTATATATATAAGGACCATAACGTACAGTCGCTCAAAAAAGTTTCCATACAGCATGCTTTTATTTTGCATAGCTATTCATTTTCAATTTAACAATTTCCTGATGTTCAAACTGTTAATACTAATATTAGTTAAAAAATGTATTTATTTATTTTGTTTTCATCATTAATATAAAACGAGGCAGGATGTCATTTGTTAATGGTAGTTTCCATACACTTTCACTATTAGGGAATGCGATAAACTAAATTTAAATTTGATTTTTGTAGGAAAGGGATGGTATCTTTTAGTTTTGAATACAAATTCCTTAATTTGCTGTCATGTTTTAAACTAAGCGGAGATGGAGGAAGCTAGGAATAAGGATTTTTCAATTTTTTGAGATAGGGATTGGATGTATGGAATCAATCTGTACTGGAGAACTATGACGGGTTGTGGAGTGTGTGGGAGGGTGGAGTGAGGATTAGAAAAGTTGTAACAAGGTTTTTAATTAGGTGGTCAGGAAAATTGTTGGATTTTAGGACTTTTTGTAGCCGAATTATGTAATATTTTTGAAATTGTGTGTCAGAAAGTGTTAACGACAGTGAGGGAAGATATAGGATCATGTTTGGTTGGAAGGCAAGTGGTATGGTCAGAGGGATTTTAGTTTTTCATCGTATTCTTCACGTCCATGATAACTGTTTTGTTTTCTTCGGCAAAATTGGAATATTAACAAAAACAAAGGAATAACTCCCGTTTATTCCTACATACGATAATTTCAATAGTCGACTATACCTCCTCAATATGGTTCTTATTAAAATTACTAATCGATAAGTATCTTGCTTCTACATTAAACACCTGAACTTGTACCTGTATCATTTTTAATCTAATGTATCATATTCCAACATAACAATAAATAAAATAATTTAATAAAAAAAATCTGGTGCGGGCAACACACAACTTTCACTTACCTCCGTTTTAAAATCGATTGAAGAACTTTCAAATACAGTAAGAGATAAAAATGAAAGAAACCATTAAACAATTAATTAAATGGAATTTATATTGAAACATGTGTTTTATTATAAAATCTATTATATATTATCTAAAATAATCACTTAGTTTTATCGGCGTTTCATCACTTTCTATGAACTTTTAAAGCTTGTTTATGAGATAATATTTTTTCTAAAATCTTTAGCTTTCCAACGGTATATCATACATGTATTTTACTGTTCTTAAGTTCAAAAACAAAAAATTGCATTAAAAAAATGTTTTTTTTTCAGTTTTATCCTTTAGTTGCTTTTCAAATTCGATTAACTTACATATTTAGCTGTTATTTATCAATGCTAAAAAGATAATATGGTTATTTTTTAGAATCAACAAAATTAAAGTTACTTAAGGAGAAGAAAATTTAATATATCAGCATTTATGCCATGTCAGCTATTTTAATCAGAATAAAGCCTATTGAATTTTACATCGATATAGCGATTTCATCAAAATCGTCGGAACCGTTTTTGAGAGGTCGATTTTAATGAAAAAGTTTTTGTAACATCTCGGGCGTATAGTTGTCTTAAATATGACATTTCAGTTTCAAAGGACTTTTCGTTTCCGCCCGGAGTTACCACACACACACACATACCTTTTTGCGGGACTTGGTTATTTGGACTCTGGGACCATAAAACATGTATTTCCGTTGAAAACTGGAATTCAAAAATTTTCACGATCTCAATACTTTTCTTTACTATATATAGTAAGTGAAGTAAAAATAACGCAAAATAAATTTTTACAAAGAAACCATTTTTATTATAATATTTATGACAGTATTATGTCAACGTTTCAGGTTCCCATCCCAATTAATTTAATAGTTATAAAAAACCCTTATTTAATTATATATTTTAATAATGTGCACAATTCTATTCTAATAAATATTCGGTTTAATTTATCAATGATTATTTTCATTAAATAATTAATAATAATGATTTCAGTTTAATTAAAGATTTTCCATTTGCATTTATAGGTTTACCGGAAGCAATTCATTATATATGTCTGCTATATTATACTGATATAGCATATATTTATAAGCCTATATCTATCATAAGATAAACTGAGTTTAATTACTTTCGTTCTCAAAAAAAAATGTTTTTCATAAAAACAAATTACACCCTTTTCGCTTGGTAGGTATTAGCACTAAATTAATCCTGCGTGAAAAAAAAGTATACGATTTTACGTTTTTCACAGTTAGAATCACTATATCTAGAAAATTAATATTGATTTCAGTAGTCCTTCCTTAATATGGACTGATATTAAAAAGTAAAATAACTACGATAGTAGTAACGAAATACTTGACCTTGACAAGAAGGCACTTCTGTTAGATATCTGAATAATTGTAAGACATTCTGTAGGTAATAAGAAGAAAATCATGAATATTCCCTTGATTTTATTATCACGTTATAATTGTAGTTCTATGTATCGGATAAGAATTGGTAATAAATAATAAAACATCGAATATCATTCAAGAAACCATGAGAATCGTTACTCTCTTATGTAGTCTTGGATTAATTTTGAAATATATTTTGATGTTGAATTCTAGAATTTTCGAACATATTAACAATAGGTACAATTAAATTTTCATATGCAGAAATTCTTATTTATCTATTTGATTATGTAATGCAGGTACAACATGGACTCAAGAGCTGGTTTGGCTGTTGGGCAACAACTTCAATTTTACTAAAGCCAAGGAGTTGGAACTCCATCACCGATCTATTTTCTTAGAGTAAGCCTCTATATTTATGTAATCAAATTAATTAATTTAGAGCTTTGTCACATTAATTAGCACTAATAAATTGATATTCTGTAATACAAAAGGGTAAAATGCCTCCAGAAATAATAAAAACACAATATTTCATTCAAATTTAATAGTTCCTAACCAATCCTAACACTTTTCTTTCTACTTATGCTGGTGAAACTTGTGCGTTATCAGTCAATAATGATCCCACTGTTGCCTCTCAAAATTTCCAATCCCACATCAGAGACCTTGAGGTATAGTATCAGAATTGGAGAATTAAAATAAATTCCAACAAACCCAACCAAATAACCTTTACCCTTCGTCGTAAGCCAATGACATCCTGCCTTACAGTATCCTTTTATAACGTTCCACTTGTCCCATTTTGAAAAGATCCGCTACCTAGGACTCCTACTTGACATGCGTCTTGCGTGGAATCCGCACACAAGATTGAAACGACGAGAAACTGCGCTCCGCTTTCGGTTTTACAGTACTCCGCTTTAACACTTACTAGACAGACACTAAAACCTCCCACTCGTCTACATGACCATCATTAGGCCTACATGGACTCACGGGGTTGAGTTTTAGGGCTCTACTAAACCATCGATTTTTTTCCGGATCCAATCCTTACAATCCAAAATCCTTTGTAAAATCCTCCACGCTCCTTACTTTGTCACTAATAAAATCTTCCTGGCATTTCCTTTACTGGGGTGCCTGTTGGCGACTATGTTTCTATCATCAAGCAGCGGATTCGGTCGAAGTGGGGACAGATTTGGCATGACACTACTGACAACAAATTAAGAGAAATAAGAAGGGACATCTCCCATTGGCATTCGTCCCTACGACAAAAGCGAAGGGAAGAGGTTATCCTGGCGCGCCTGCGTATTGGACACACCCGACTAACTCACGGACATCTCATGGCACGGGAACCTCCTACGGACTGCCCAACATGCGGTTGCCCAATCTCTGTTAAACACATTTTGACAGAGTGTAGGGCTTATGATACTCACAGAGCACATATTGCAATTGACACTGACTTACCAACCGTTTTACAAGACAACATACAAACAACTGCAAAACTTTTTGACTTCCTACGACAGACCGACTTGTACAATAGACTATAATATTTAATCCGTTTATAAAAAGTGATTTAAGGCGAAAATGACCCAACTGGTTTACGCCTACAAAAAAAAAAATAAATAAAATCTTCCATAAAGACCTTAATATTCCTTATGTTGCTGATTTGGCCCGATCCAAATATCAAGGCTTCTATGGCAAACTCCATTTCCACCCCAACCCTCTAATTTCAGGCCTTGCTTCCTCTTCGATTTCTGATAATATTCCGAGGCGTCTGAAAAGTAGATGACCTCCTAGTTTAAAAGAGTTAATGGAGTGCTACTTTTGGGTATTTCCTCTATAAGTATGTTTCATGTCATTTTTATTTTATCACATTAACTTGTATTATGAAGTACAGTTGTAAATAAATATACACACACAAAAATATACATTTATATATATGTATATTTGTACACACAAATGTATATATACATATATACATACATACATATATATATATATATATATATATATATATATATATATATATATATATATATAAAATTGTATTTGTTGTTGTCAGTATACAATTTGTTTCGATATGAAAAACCCATCCAATGGATCAAAAACCCGTAGAGCATTCTTCATTGGTATAAAAAACCACGAGTGACCAATCGCACCAATAGCTCACTCTAAATGATTAATTTAAATCCTCTTAAAGATATTGGATAAAGCTCTTGATCGTAGATTGAATCTTTTCTTCTGATAAGGGTCTTTGACGGCTTATCCTGTTCCTTGAATAACTGGCTGCGACGATTGCTTAACGATGGGCTCAGTTTTGTTTAAAGTTTTTAACACAGATACATCATTGTAAAAGAAAAATTAAGGAAAACTGCTTCATAGGAAGGTATGCTAAATGATGGAATATAATTGAATTATATTTTTATCCTTCTCATTGTCTAGAGAAGTAAAAAAAAAAAAAATTAAGCGATCATATGAGGAAAAAAATATGGTACGGGCAACACACGACTTTCACTTACCTTGGCTATTAAAATAAATTCAACACCAACTACATAAAGATGAAAACAGTCTTAAGGAAACATATGATTTCGATTAAAAATATAAAAATATTAAATTGCTATGTATAATAATTTAATTCACTATTCGTCACTCTCCATTATCTTTTACAAATTTATACATACGATAATATTTTTTTCTAAAATCTTAAGCTTTCCAACAGTATAATATACATATCCATTGCTGTATGTTCAGAATAACTTGCATTAAAAAAATATTTTTGCTCTTTTATCCCTTAGTTGGATATCGAATACATTTAAATTAAACACTTGTCCGTTATTTGTTTATTATAAAAAAAAAAAAAAATAGATTTTTTTTTTAATCTACAAAATAACTTAAGGAGAAGAAAATTTAAAATATTCTTATTTAAGCTCTGTCGGACTGTTTAAATCAGAATGAAAACTACATCATATTAAAGCCCATTAAAGTTTACATCCATTTAGGAAGTTTAATCTGAATCGTTAGAGCCGTTTTTTAGAACAATAGGTCAGCTGATTCTGGTGAAAATGTTGCTGTAATATCTCGGGCGCATAGTTGTCTTAAATATAATATTTCAGTTTCATACGATTTTTCGTTCACGTGCTAGACACCACACACACAGACCTTTCTGGGGGGTCTGGAGGTCTCATTTGGACACAGGGGACCCTAAAACGTGCATTTCTGGTGAAAACTAGAATTAAACTGTTTACTTATATAACTTACTGTTTCATATAGAAGTAATTAAAGTAAAAAGATTTGTATGCCCTTAGGAAAAATAAGGACTATTTATCATTTATTTATGATATATTTTATTTGATATTGTATTGTTATTATGGTTACAAATAAATGAAGGGTTAGGTAAAAAAAATTATAGATAACAAACCGGGAAATAGTATATTATGCCCAGACAGACTCCTCCACTAGCTCACCACTGGAATAAAAAATAAAAAATGCTGCAAATACAGTGATTTATTATTTCTAAATAACTACTTTAGGGTGCAATTGTTTGTAAAGATGTTTACAGGCAATTAATTAAAATTAACAGTACCCACACTCAGAATCTACAAAAAAGTAAATTTAATGGGACAAAAACTAGTTTGTTTAAAGTAATCTTGACCTGCTCATTTTTCTGCAAAACTGTTTAGCTTGTAACACTTTTCCAAGTTAAATGTTTTATGCCTCACTTTTACTTCATAAGGAATTGTATATACTTGGATATATGAGGTATATGATACCTGTACTTCAGTTTTCATGGAAAATAATTCAATATTTCCTCGCTGGTCTGAGAAAACATATACATTTCCATTATTTTTTAGGTTCACTGCGTTGAGCGGCGATGAGGAAGAGAACACATTGGAGGCTGCAGAGAATATGCCATCCCCCAGATTTATCAAGTCCCACTTGCCATCTGTCCTTCTTCCCAAACAGCTCTTCCAAGTAAAACCTAAGGTGAGATCTCAGCTGTCACTCAGTGTTACAACTTTAGTAAAGTATATATAGTAATTTTGAAACAGTACAATAATATTGGATTTATTTTTAAAGTTGGGTTTTGGAAATTAAATAAGATCAAATTTAGCCCTTTATACTTATAGTCCAGGAGATGCATGACTACGAAATCGTACATATACCTAGAAACATTTTTAAAAATTTCTTTCACCCTCACACAAGACTGAAACGACAAGAAACTGCTCGAAGATACCGATTACTATAAAACACTTACTAGACAAATATTCAAAACTTCCAGTATATTACAAAAGACTCATTTACATCACTATTATCAGACCTATTTGGACATATAGAATCGTACTTTAGGGCTACCACCTAATATCTCCCGCATCCAATCCTTACAATCCAAAATCCTTCGCAAACTCCTGAATTTTCCATATTTTGTCTCAAATTAACTCCTCCATAATGACCTAAACATCCTATTTGTTGCTGACATAGCCCGTATAGGTATACCTCTTTTCATTCTATACTCCCTGCCCGCACAAACCCACTTGTCCGTAGTTCATCTTCCTTATATGTCCCTGATAACCCTCCGAGGCGATTGAAAATAAGGTGGCCTCGGGACCAACTGTTACTTAAAATAATTAGTGAAGTGATACCACCGGGTAGTTTCTAGGTAGGTTCTTTCTCAAGACATTTTTATGAGTTTTCTTCATCCTGCATATTTACTCATTTTATTGTTTAATACAGTTCTAAATCACAATAAATAAAAATTTCTTTCAACCATACATATTAGAAAAAACAAATTCTAAAACTAAAAACGATCCTAAAACTCTAAGCAGTTAATTAATTTTAAGAACACTGTTTTAGTGAACAATGAGTTAAAATAAGAGTACATTGAGTTAATTATAAATATATTATGCAATATAATTGTTAATTTTTATCAGTTTTTAATGTGTAATATTTTAGGATTTCGATGTTTCTTCTCCTATGAGTTAAGTCTATTTAACTAATGTATATCCATTCATTGTTAACCAAATGCATTCTTCAATTTATTAAAAAAAAGGTTTTCTGTCCCTGTAACAATAACATCATCTATTAATTATTAAATGCAAATTTTAATATCCTGTTGTCTTATAATTACTTATTAATTGACTGAAACTCAAGACCCGTAGATAATTTATATATATATATATATATATATATATATATATATATATATATATATATATATATATATACAATTACTTATCAGAAACTGATATTAATCAGAAGAATTGTTGATTTTAAATAGCTATCTTTTGTTTTCAGATCATTTACGTTTATAGGAACCCTAAAGACTGCGCGATATCTTACTTCCATCATTACAGGATTTGGAACGGGTACCAAGGTGATCAGGATTTATTCATTGAAGCTTTCCTTCAAGAGAAACGTAAGAATCCATATCACAATAATCAATAATTGCCATTCTTTTTTTTTTTGTCGCACAATCCACCAAGTATTAATATAATAGCTAACTAAAGTCTCAAAACTGAGTTTATATAAGGTCCTGCAAAGCTATAATACAATGAATAAGGTATCATCAGAATTTCACAGAAATATAGACGATATAGCAAGTATTTTTAAATTAATTAAAAACTAGATATTTTTTAAATATTAGTCGATTTGCCCAATGGTTTCCATTTTGACAAGAATGTATGAATATATACTTACTTTTAAAATTAACTTTTTTTGTAAATAAATAATTCAGATTAATACAAAGAGTCGCCTGCTGTGTTTTGGCTAGCATAGCATCCTGCTATGGCCAAAGTCGATTGGTCAAATTCGCCAGAAGTATCTAGAAATTTCTAAAGGTAATAAAACGTCCTTTCTTATGCAAATACATGGTGTTAAAAAGGTAGTCCCGAACCCTATCCTAATTAAACTTGGATAGGCATTAAGAACTTTCGTCTGATTAGCCACAATAGAAAAAAGCAACCTTAATTGAAAAGACAGAATGATAAGAAATATAATAATATTCTTATTCCTTGTGTTAATGTGTTAATACTAATATTTTAAATGAATTACTTGCTCAAATTTTCAATTACCATCAGTTGACTTACTCCTTAATGCTTACTAAGGTGATAAGAATGTAAGCAATTGCTCTAAACATTGCTTAGTAACCTTTTTGATTATTAAAGTATTCAGAATTTCACATATGAATGTATTATTATTAAACGGTTTAGTAATATCGATAGTTCCAATTTTTCTAAACACCAACGTCAGTATTGAGCTGGAGAATCCTACTTAATTGATTTTTTTTTTTTTTTTAACGACAAAAACCTGTCGTTTGCCCAACGTTTCAGTATAAGACCCAGTAAATAGGTTATAAACCTAGTGAATAGGTTTACCTAACCTAGTAAATAAAATAAGTTAGTATGAAATATATAACGGGAGCTCGGGGCTGAGTGGCTAGCGCCTCAGTCTTCCATGCTAAAGGTTATGAGTTCGAATCCCAGTCCCAGCAGGACTTTTAATAAGGATGTAAATAAATAGGGATTCACTCACATCGTCTCTCATGGGGTATGTGAGACCGTCAGCCAAATGATGGTCACTCACAAAATTAGGCGTAGGGATTGATGACCCTACACACAAAAATTAATCAATATACGTGAGTGTAATTTCCTAGGAGATTGCACCGCGAGGCCCAGGGCCTACACGGTCTGTCGCACCACTGGAAGAAGAAGAATATTATAAAATAATACTGTTCTCAGATGTATTTTTAAAATTCATTTGTTTTAGCTAAACCATATTTCTTTTCAGTGATTGATTCCTTTATGTATATATATATATATATATATATATATATATATATATATATATATATATATATATATATATATAGATATATATCAGATATTCCTAAAGGATCCTAAACGACATAAGGGCATGAGAAAAGCTTCTCTACATGATTAATTCACCAACAAATGAATTCATCAAGAAACTGATAAGAGGAATATAAGAATATTTTTTGTGTTATAATTGATTTTTTTTTTTTTAATAATAGAAAAGCATTTTTTAAATAATTTTGATTTCAATTATTAATTTTATTTATTTTTAATCCATAAATATAAGAATATAATGTTTCAATTACTTATTTTTATTTTATTTTTATAGTGTTATACTCTCCATTCTGGGAACACGTGCTTACCTTTTGGAGAATGAGAAATGAGCCAAACGTTCTTTTCAACACTTTTGAAGATATGAAGAAGGTATTATTATTAATAAAACTAATTACCATGGGAATGTTTTAATTAATCTTTATAATTTAAAGTAATTAATAGTATTTTTACTGTTACAAGGCTGTAAACAATTATTATTAGATATCGAGATACTGTCTAGATAGATATACGTATTTTACTTCCATATTTCCTCTTTATAAAAACCCACTTATTCGTTTCCTCATCCCTTTGTATTACCGATAACACATTAGGCAACTGAAAAGAGAAAGGCCTCAAAATCTGCTGATTTAAGTAATTATGATGATCTTAAGACATTGAAGTGTTAGTCAACGCATTTGGGATTGGCCCGGTAACGGGGCAGAAAGGAAAGAGGTGAAAAAATAAGACTATTAATCTGTTATTGGGGTGGATATGGGACGAAGGATGAAAATGTATTGTATTTTTATGAATGTAAGAATTTACTGTGGAATGTTTATGTGATTGTATATCGTGTGACTCCAAGGTACATTGATAATTTTTCATAGATTTTTTTATTGTGTTACTGCTATTGGGTTGATGCAAAATTAATGCAGGTTTTTAGTAGGTATTGTAAATACGCCATATCTTTACTTTAACCATATATATTTAATCAAAATAATTTCCATCTGAATCAATGCACTTTTGCCAACGTTCAACAAGCTTTCTTATTCCACCAGAAAAAAAAATCCGAATCCCTGGACTCAATGAAATCACGAAAAGAATTTTCAATGTCGTCCTGGTTTTGAAAATTTTTCTCCCTCAAAAAGTTGTCCAGATGCCTGAAAAAGTGGAAGTCTGTAGGAGAGAGGTCAGGTGAATAAGGCGGATGTTGGAGAACTTCGTAGCCCAACTCGTGCAGTCGTCGAAGCGTTGGTTGTGCAACGTGTGGTCTGGCGTTATCGTGGAGCAGGATCGGCCCCTTCCGATTCATCAATGCTGGGCAAAGACGTTGCAATTTTTGAGTTCCGAGTTCCGCCGCCATTTCTCGTGTGGTTTTGGTTGGGTCTTCTTCCACTTTTGACCTCAGCTGGTCGTTGTCCAGAGCAAGATGACGGCCCCGACCTTCCTTGTCTTCGAGATCGAAATCTCCTCTGCGAAACTTCTGGAACCAACGCTGCACCGTGCACTCATTAATAGCCCCCTGACCCCACACTTCATTAATATTACGAGCCGTTTGCGCAGCGCTGCGCCCTAATTTAAATTCGTAAAAATAAATTTGACGAAAATCGCACTTTGACATTTTCGATTCAAGACCTTTGAACACACTGAACAAAACGATTTTACTAAACAAATTCATGGTGAAAGAGAGGGTATTAGATAAGGTTTGTTTTGGTATAATAATGATCAATGTTAGGATTAGCTTTGTTTACACAATTGGAATTAAGATATTGCAATAGAGGAAACCTGCATTAATTTTGCATCAACCCAATATATTAAAATGCTGTTGAGCAGTTACTTGTTTTGACAATTTAAGAGTTTTAAGCTTTGATATAAAGTACTAGTCCATCGTTATCTAACGTCATTAGCCATGTGCTAGCCAATTACTCGATCCCCACGCTGATACCATTCTTTGGTTGGCTGTCAAAGAACTTTTGGACCTCAATTTCAACATCCGCAAAATTACCAATTTTTTTTCCTCTTTTCATTTAATGATTCCACGAGTGTTCTCAGGGGCTCTGATTTTATTTCCAGCAATGTCTTTTAATTACAAGGGTTTCGAAGGACAATGTCATGTTTCTCCTTTGAAACTAATAACTAACCTCAGGCTTCTTTTGAAGGAGACGAATAGGATTAAACAAGCTTAGAGAATGCTCTAAAGGGATTATTAAGTGTTGATAAGTATTTAATAGGAATAATATATTTACAGTTCAATGAAATATTGAATCTAATAAAACGGTCTTCTTTTTTTTTTTTTTTATACACACCATGAGACATAATAATTTTATGAATATTTTCACTTTAATAACCGTAAATGTGGCATCTAAATCGCTTTATACTTCTTTCTTCTTTTTTTTTATAGGATTTGTACACTGTGGCGAAAAGAATAGCAGACTTTATGGAAGTTGAAATTCCGGAAAATGTGAAAGAGCCTTTCCTGAAGCACCTCAGCTTCGCAGAGATGAGCAAGAACCCGATGGTTAATTATGAGAGGGAAATAGAAAAGATGAACCTGTCTGGATTGAAGTTCATCCGGGAGGGACAAGCCGGAGCTTGGGCCAAAGTTCTCAAGGAAGACGTGGCAAAGAGATTCGACAAGAAAGCGATGGAGGCACTCAAAGGATCCGATTTTCCTTACTATAAGTGAAAAAATAAATAATTTGTTTAATTTTTAAGGGGTATTGCACATTCATTTGGAAGTATTGTATCATTAATTGTTCTAGGCAATATATTAATTATTTTAGTTTATTCTAGAACTAAACCAAAGGAAAATTCGGTTCGAATTTCCTCTTATTGCTATTAAGGGGGTAAGTCTACTACATTCCGACCCTTAAAGCTAATACCGAGCAGAGAGCCTGTTGGTCGGATTACATATTACTAAGCTCGTGGTCTTTCAGTAATCCGGCCTAGAAAAACATAATGGGATGTTCTTGACCTCATAGTGGGCAAATATGCAGCTGCAGGATATGATTAAAAAATATGCAGATCATTCAAAATATGTGTAAATGTTTAGAACATTGATTGAAAGTTATAAATGAGGAAGACCACTTAATGACGTTCACATCATGAACATAAATCCATACGAAAATAAAATTTAAATGCTTTCTTCAAGTAATTACCATCGTGAAGATTTATAATTTTAAAGTGAAAAATAGCCAGACCTCTTTTGTATTTAAAAGTCTAATCAGCGTCATTAAGAACTGCAGCTCCTAATTAAGAAAAATATGTACATAGCTAATTGGGTTTTTAAATAGAAACAAAAAGAAATTGGAATGAAATATGTATACGTAATAAGATATTTATATGTAAATTTACCTAAGATTATTTAATTTATAATTAGTCTATCATAATCAATATTGACCTATACATTAAAAAAAAAATAAATGCACGTATCATAAAAGGTTTTTTCCAAGCATTTTTAAAATCCTTTAAATTATTATAATTTTTAAAATGTTTTAAATGTCTCATGAGTTAATAAGTGTAAGGTGATGTGATCTTTTGATTTGGTGAAAAGAAATGCCTCCTTCATGATTAATGCTTATTGCATACATCTAATACATTTTTTTTAATATTTACATATTTGTGTATTATACAATTAGAACTGTGAGTACTTTTTCATTAGATTATTGTAGTTGATCTAATACAAGCCATTCAATTAATTAATTTATATTTTGTAGTGACTATAGGCAAGTCAGTGAATGGATTTCTGGAATATAATTAAGGATAATTTACTATAGTTTAATGTAATTGATATATACAATATTTATCATATTTATATAATTTATTTTCAAAGTTATTGATATCGAATATCACCGATGTCATATATGTTTTTATGTTATAATATTCGTTTTACTCCTTTGGGGAAATAAGTATTTTTTTTTCTTTTGATCTCTATTTTACCTAAAACTGTTACATCCCGTCCTACACAAAAGAAAATCCTTTAGTGTGCTTAAAGTTATTTTGCCTACCATAAAGGACTATTTCATTCTTTACTGTATCTTTGGACTCAGAACATTAGAAACTAAGTTGTTCTTTCTTATAAGAACTTATCAACTGTGAATTCACAAAAACGATTATCATTTTTTTACATTACCACACTATTTAGAACACTACAAATGTAGACATTTTTATTTTATTTATTTATCATTTAAATATATATCATTTAACATAAAAATATCGGTATTTTTACGATTGGCTTATTTGAAAAAAAAAAGTTTCTCTAATTTTTACTAAAAAATTATTTTTATATGCAGCTAATTAAATAATGTTAAACAGATCAAATAGTAAAACAATACAATTCGAAGATGGAAATTATAATCATGGATAAAAAAATAATAATAATACTTCTAACATTACTCTTGCTTTTTACACTTACTTACCTATATACGAAATATATAGTTTTTTTTTATTCGTAAATATTACAATTTGTCATAATAGACAATAATAATAGTGCTACAGGATCTCATTCATACAATATTTACAATGTAAACAAAAGGAAAGTCAAATTACATAAAATAAAATCAAAATAAATAAACGTCGAAATATATAGTAAAGAAAGAATTGCAATCGTGTAAACTTTCAAATTTCAGTTTTAAACCGAAATACGCTTGTTACACTGAAGGATTCCTGACGGAATTAGGTTCAGGGGCAGGAATATGGAGAACGGATAAACCCAGGAAGGGTCTCTCTAGGTCGTCTTTCAGGCTGTGGTCAAAGCCTAATTTTAGAAGGGATGAGAGACAGATTTATAACTATCCATACGGATAGTCAAGCTTGCTATCGGAGCTTTGGTTAGCTACATTACTCGGTCTAAATTAGTGGAAAAGTGTACAAAAAATCTCAACACACTCTGCCTTTTAAATAAGATCCGAATTCATTAGGTGCCTGGTCATTCAGACATTTTAGGCTACGAGAGAGCAGATAGCCTCGCAAGGAGGGGTTCTGCTAAGTTTCTCTCCACACCCAAAAGCCTCACCTATGCAAAAGGCTGCCAATGGCAATAGATCCAGGCTATACTGGAGAGATTCTGGAAAGCAGCATCATTCTATGATGTTTTTGGAGGAACCCGGCAATGAGATAAGTAGCACTCTTCTCTCAATTGACAGGATAGCCCCGAGGACGGTGGGACAACAATATATAGGAGACTCTCAGCTTAACAAGCATCTCCACAATATGGGGTTGGTAGCCTCACCGACATGCAGACTCTGCAAGAAGGAAGATGTAACTGCCTATCATGTAACATATAGTTCTCCAGAGATTGCTAGGATGCTGTTTTACCATTTTGGCAGCGACCGTAATTTAAATCCTAAGCTGAGTGAACTGATCAACCCCTATAGTTTGGCCAGATTTGCCAATATTAACTATTAAAGGGATAATAAGCCTGGTTGAGGCTTCATGCCAAAGGATAAGCCGAAAAAAAAGTATCATATTGATTAGTGTAAAAGATAATAATAAATAAGCCCTAATAAAATGCTATGACCGAAAATGAGTTTTTTTTTCCTAATTTATGTTTCCTACAATAACATCTCAAGAATAGATGTTTTTTCTGATTAATCCATTTCGAATTCAGGAAATACTATAATATACTTGATAAATGTATTTAGAATACTTTATTATTCATAGTATGTATTGCCAAAGGAGTTTTTAATTACCCAAAACATTTTATCAAAATCGGTCCATTGCCAGTTATTTATACTCGGAATTCATATTAATTGTAGCTATAGTTTACATCTCTCTCTTTGACTAATGTATATGTATATATATAATTACGCAGTATAATCTTCCTGTCATTTTAAAATGGATGTAATAATACCACCCTTTCTTCACCAGATTTTTCCCCTCCAATAATAAGACCAAGCCAGAAATATGGGCTCTTCTCGTTGGAGTTTAATATGGATCAGAACATAAATCTGAATACAACATAGGCCCTGTTAATTACAGCACCTGCTTTCTGGCTATTCTGGTATAACAGCTTCCAATAAATCTGAATGCAGCATGCACTCGGTTAATACATCACCCACTTCCCAGAACCTCAATACCTAAGCATTAAATACCAGCTAATGTTATACATTATCCTAGAGTACAATAAGGGTTTATTGATCCACAAGTAAAAGATCGAAAAACCAATTTTTTAACATAACAGTCTGTTTGAGTCAAATCCAATTACATTCTTAAAAATCACGACTTTCACTTACCTCCCTTATTTATATCAATTTAAGAATATTAAAATAAATTTAGATAAAAAAATAAATTGTTAAAGAATTATTTACACTGAATTTAATAGAAAAAGTTGTTTTATTAGATAATCTAATATATTATTATCTACGACAATCAGTTTATTTTATCGTTTTTTTATAGCTCTCCGTTAACTTTTACAATAGTATGTATAAGATTATATATTTTTTCTAAAATCTTTAGCATTCCAACCGTATATTATACATGTATATTACTGTTCTTAAGTTCAAAACCAAAAAGTAAGGAGCGTTAAGGATTTTGCGAAGGATTTTGGATTGTAAGGATTGGATACGGGAAGAGTTTGATGGTTTAGTAGAGTCCCAAAGCTCAACTCCGTAAGTCCAGATAAACCTTATGATTGTCATGTAAATGAGTCTTTTGTAGTTAAGTGAAAGGTTAGAGCGTCTGTCAAGTAAATGTTGGAGCAACCGAAATAGGCGAGCAGTTTCTAGTCTTTTTAGTCTAAAATTGCAATAACAAAATATTTTTGCACTTTTCTCCTTTAGTCGGATATCGAATTCGTTTAACTTATATATTTACCTGTTTTTTTTTTTTTTTTTAGCTATGCTAATCAGATAATAGGGTCAATATCACAAAAATTACAAAATTAAAGGTACTTTAGAGGAACAAATTTTGAAATATCGGCATTTAAGAACTATCAGACTGTTTCAATCAGAATGAAACCTACGTTATATCAAAGCTCGACCAATTTTACATCGATATTGCGAGTTTAATCACAAACGTTAGAGCCGTTTTTTAGAAAATCGTAAAAAGGTGGAGAATGCATGGTATAAAGTGGCTCTTATGATAAGCTGATTTTGTTCAAAAAGGTGCTGTAACTTCTCGGCCGTATAGTTGTTTTAAATATAAAATTTCAGTTTCATAGGACTTTTCGTTTTACACTAGACTTCACACACACACACACACACACAGACCTTTTTGCGGGACTTTGTCACTAATTTTTGGAAATAGATGAATAACATTTTAATACAAGTTATCAACATATTTTGATAAATGGAGGAGATTCAGTACTGGAGGAAGGTTAGCTTTAGTAGATCGGCTTATAAAGTTGTCTACAACTCCAGGGAAGCCAGAACAAGTCCATTATGCCCATCAGCACTAAGAGAACTGAACTTCATAACAACTCAACTAAACACCAGATAATACTGTATATTTCTGACATCTTAGTTTAGCAGTAAATTATTAACTAAAAAAAATAATTATTTTTTTAGCTCCAGCTGTACATCTAAAAATAAGGGGAATGTCCATTACTAGTAGCATAGTTATAGTTCTTTAATTAAGCCTACATCATCAATATAAAATTTTCTTCCATTTTTATAAATTGGTACGGATTAATAATTTTGTTTAATTTTATTTCCTGGTACGGAAATCCGTCCTCTGAACATTCCACATTTATTTTTGAATTGCCCACTCCATTTTTATCATCTGAATTTTCGTGAATAACTCAAAAATCGGTTTTCGAAAGCGCAACTAAGTTTCTGTTGACATAGCCTTACATTTAGTTTATATAAACAATGCATAAAATAATAATAATGCATAAGAATATTTCTCACCTAATAATATTATAGAAATATAATAAGGAAAATGATTTTATTCAGGGATTTAGTCTGAAAAGAATAACACGTAAGTTAAAAATAGAGATAGCATGTAGATATACTTTTACATATCACTAGATAAATAAAAGGAAGCACACGAAGCCACTGATCTTTTTGAAATATGATCAGCAATCTATGACAATAAATTAATATATTCATCATGATTATTTATAAACTAGCTGTATCCCTATATTTCACCCACGAATGCTCCCTTTTGTTTTTATTTTTTTTTTTTTATTTTTTTTTTTTTTACAGATATCAGTTTTAAGGGTAAGAGTAAATATAATACATACAACTTCACTATCGGTCAATAAGTCACCTTTCAAATATGCACAACGGAAGTCATTGCTTAGTGATAAATCTTAATTTTATCCAGTCTAACTAAAATACCATACCAGTAGTATTATATACTATACCATTCCTATAATTACTCACTATGTTATCCCTCTTTAACATAATCATCGTTTATCGTCATAATTCGTAACAATAAATCTGAATTAATTGTATTCATAGGGTTCACCTGAGATGTCAGGTAATCGTTAGAGATTTCAATAAAAAAATAATTTAAAAAATTCTAATCCTAACTGAACCTGGATAGGCAAACTTTATTCCCAATGTAGCATCGTCCGATTAGTCATTGCGGAATAAAAGTGTCATTAAATAAACAAAAAAAACAAGCCGACATTTTATATTATATATTTATTTATTGGAATTTACAACTGTATAACAAGTAATAGAACAAGTAAATTTGAATGAAACATAAAATGGCATGAAACACATGTAGAGAAGCTTCCCAATGGAAGCACTCTAAAAGTATTCTAAACTAGAAGGTCCCGGGGCCATCTCCTTTTCAGACGCCTCGGAGGATTGCCAGGAATTTAAGAGGAAGAAAGGATTAGGGTGGGAATGGAGTCAGCCGACATTTAATTATATTTTTACATAAACCAGAACCTGCTCAGTATTTTATAAAAACACGATAGTATTATTATTGGTAATTTAATTTCTTATCATAGCAATCCATGAGAATAATTTCAATTTTCTTCAAACTGATAGATAAAGAATATGAAAAATTATTTAACGAAATATTACGAGTAATATTTTGGTTTTTAAATGTTTCGAGAAAAAAAATTGTCGGTATTATTTTTTTGATGGCAATTTTTGATTAATTTATTATTCTTTTAAGGCACGTTTGCGCTCATTATTAAGTAGTTCTACTGAAGAAATATTATTGTTGTAATCGTATTTATAATTATTATTGTGTTGTTGGGCGCACCGTTTTTTTTTTCGTTTTTTATATTTCTATTCATTTATTACAGTCATACTGTTATGTTCATTTCCTTTATATGAAAGGTCCTACTAATTTTCAGTACTGATATTATTTATACCATTTGAACTATGGTTAGATAATGGCGAAATTTCGTTTTGATTTAAATTCAAATCAAGCATTTAGCTTGCATTGGTTGTACGTGAATGCCATCTATAATTGGGAGCTTAATTGCTGCTCCAAGTAGGGGAATCTCGCGTGCCATCCTTTACCCCTAAGGAACTGCTAATTCCAAATTGTCATGCAAAGGAGCAATAGGTTACCATGTAAATGGAATATCATTTTTCTAATTTACCTAAGTACCAGCATAAGGTGGGGATCATATTAATTCCTGAAATGGATCCGATTTATCTTTCAAAACATGAGTAATGTTAGATTAATTCAATAAGTAACCCCCTTTTTTTTTTTTTTTTTTTTTTTTTTTTTACAGAAAAGTAAGTCTGGAAAAAAAAAAATAAATAAATAAAAGATTTGGGCATCCACTACTACTTCGGTTCTCCTTATAATATATACTTGTTTATTTCTTGTTGGAATGGTGACATATATATATATATATATATATATATATATATATATATATATATATATATATATATATATATAAATTACGTTAATTCACTTAAATAAGATATAAATAATAAATAATAAAAGTAATAGGACATAGAAACAACACGCACGATAACTAGAACAACACTGACTTTATTTCCTTGTTTAGATCTCGATGTATACAACAGAATGTTTACAAGGTACAGGCGGGATTAAGCCCGATACCGGCTCGCCGCGGTCTCTAACTCCCCCCCGCCAGTTTACGAAAATTTCCGTAAACTTATACTAAGCAGGTTAGGCGCAACATTAACCTTCATAATAGAGAGAAAGAACCAAAGCGATCGGTCATCGGGCTCTAATATAAACAAACAAAATGCTAAACAATTCACACATTTCGAAAAATAATAAAACAAAAAAACGTGAAAATATAATGTACAAAAGGTAAATTCAATAAAGAAAAATATTAAGCACACACAAAAAAAACAACAAAACAGCATGACGAGGCACTCCAGCTCACTATGGTAATGTTAACTTGGCCATTGGGAACCTCAATTGTTCCATATGGACAGTCCTCCGCTTTTTAGGGTCGTTGACGCTCTGGATAGTGACCACGTTATGTTCGCGGATAGTGATCACTCGGAAGGGGCCCTCGTACCGCTCCAGCTCCTTTCCCCTGTTCGATACTTTCCTCCTGTATACGATCAGACCTATTTTAATGTCACCGCTAATATCTCTAACTCCCAGATTATGCTTCGCAACCCGGCGGCATTTTTCCGACTCGATCCTCCGCCTGACTTTGTTCCACCGTTTCACCAGCAATATGCGGTTGGCTACAGCTCGATCCAATTTTTCTCTGTTTGCTACCGTCCCTGACCAATCCCTAGGGCGGTCCCGAAGGCCGAAGAGGATTTCGAATGGCGCGAATCCCGTGACAGAGTGGATAGAATGGTTATACGCCGCGACCGCCTTTGTCATTGCCATGTCCGGCTCTAAGCCTTTGTCCATCTGATAAACACGCAAATGGTCGCTCAACGTACTATGGAGCCTTTCAATACCCCCTCTGCTCTTTGCGTGCCCCGGAGTGTTGAGATGCCAAGCTATGTCAAGAGCCTTCGCTTCCTTGTGTATGGCGGCATTGTCGAACTCCTTACCGCCATCGGATGCTATTCGTTCTGGAATCCCATAGAATTGGAACCATGTCCGTATTGCCTCTAAAACCGCTTCCGAGGATCGCTGTTGGACAAGATACGCCATGGCGATCTTGCTGAACGTATCTAGTATCGTCACCCATTTGTACCCTCTCCAGGTGAAAGTATCGACCTGCAAATCTATCAGAGGTGCCTCCGAGGTGGGTGTCTCTTCTTGGACCGTTTGAGGAGGGTTCCGATCATACTTTGTGGTGAGGCAGATATTACAGTTCCCAATGATTTCCTGAATCATTTTCCTCATGCCCCACCAAAAATATCTTCGCTTGAGTGCCAGGAAGGTTTCGTTGACTCCTCGGTGGTTTGTTTTTCCCTGATGATACGCCACTGTCACTTCGCGCTGGCGCTCCACATCCTTCAGTAATTCGACCATCAGGGTGCAGCGGATGAACGATCTGTCCACTCCTATTTTTTCCTCTCGCCATAGTCTTTTAATCTTCTCCCATACTATCTCGTTGCCGACATACAGGTGATGATTTTTGCCAGGCGTAGAAGCATCATTAAGCGTGCGGCAAATCAGATCCTCGCTGATCCCCGGTTGCGACCAGATCGTGGTGATTTTACTTCTCCCAGATACGTCGTTTTCGATCTTGATCGGTCCCGCCATTCGGGTCTTCCAGATGATCTGCCGGCGTTTATCATTAATGATTGCCTCTATCTCTTCCATATGGGTTGCCCTTTCGTCCGCCGAGCTATCCTCTTCCGTGGCGCCTTCCTCTCGCGCTCCCTGACCGCCTTCTCCTTCTGGCGTCCAATCTCTAAGAAATCGTGGGAGGTTGCCAGATGGCTCTCCAGTTTCTTCTTCCAATGCGTTAATGATGAGAGCACGGGACAGCCAGTCCGCTACCACATTTTCTTTTCCCGGTTTATATGCTATCTCAAAGTTATATTGGCTGAGGAACTCTTTCCACCTGGTAACTCTAGCTGAGGACTCCTTTAGGGTGCCCACCCACTGTAACGGTCTATGGTCCGCGTGGACTTTGAATTTTCTGCCAAACACGTACGGTCTAAAGTGATCAATGGCCCACACTATCCCCAACAATTCCCGTTCCAGAGCACTATAGCGCGTCTCGGCATTTGAGAGACGTCTGCTAGCATAAGCGATCGGACGTTCACCCTCTGCTTGATCTTGCGATAACACCGCCCCCAGCGCGTATTCGCTTGCGTCAGTCGTGATAGTAAACTCTTTGGAGAAATCCGGGAACGCCAGCACCGGCTCTTCTTGCAATTTTCTCATACAGCGCTTAATATTGGTCTCCATCTCAGGCGTTACTATCACCTTCTTTCCTTTTTTAAGCAAGTCGTTAAGAGGTACAAGGCATTCCGCCATTTCGGGAACGAATCTTCTATAATAATTCAGCGTGCCGAGCAATCGCCGGATTCCCTTCACGTCGCGCGGGACCGCCATGCGCTGAATTGCCAACACCTTATTCCTATCGGGTCGCACCCCTTCCTTTGAAATCGTGTGGCCTAGAAAATTTATCTGCTCCTGGCCTAACAGAGACTTATCGCTGGACAATTTTAGACCAAACTCTCTCACTCTATCAAAAACTTTTCTTAAATGTGCTACGTGTTGCTCCTCGGTTTTGCTAAACACTAGCAGATCGTCCATATATATTTGACAGAATGTTTCATCGATTCCCCTCAAGAACTCGTCCATAAGCCTTTGGAATGTAATCGGCGCATTTTTCAAGCCGAAGGGCATCCTTCTAAATTCGTAATGCCCTCTTTCGAACGAAAAAGCTGTTTTATGGCTATCTTTAGGGTGCATTCTGATTTGGTGATAACCAGCTTTTAAATCAAGTGTGCTGAATATGGTTGACCCGCTTAGTCGGTCTAAAATATCTTCAAATCTGGGGATGGGATATTTTTCATCTAGGGTGTTTTCATTCAGTTTCCTGAAATCAATCACTAGCCTATATTTTTCCTTATTTTCTCCCGGCAAGCTCTTCTTCTTTACTATCCAGAGGGGACTGTTATATGGCGAAGTACTGTCTTCTATGATACCTTGCTTTTTTAGGTTCTGTATTTCGTCCCTAATGTGTTGCTTTAATGCTTGAGGGTATCGCCTTTCCTTCACGTACGTGACCCTTTCTTGCTTTAGGGGAATTTCATGAACTGTTTTCCCAGTTGCCCCTAACAGTTCGTCTTCTTTAAAGAAAATGTCTCCGAATTCTTCCCTTAATGTCAACCTCCATTCCTTGACCCGACTAACCGCCCCTACTCTGCCTTCCCTATTAAGTACCCGGCACTTATAAGTTTTCCCTCCAATCTTAACCGACCAACGTCCCCCTTTGCTCCTAATTCGCGCTCCTACCTTTCCCAATAGATCACAACCAATAATTCCCTCATATTCACGGGGCATGCTCGCTACCACATGTACCGTCACTTGACCCCCACGTGTTACCCATCTCTCGAGATCTAAGCTAACTTCTCCCTCTACTTCGCACGGCCCACCCAGGGTGATCAATTTGCATGTACATACCTGTATCTGGAGTGCCCCACCGCTGCCACACAACTTCTCCGCCGCTCGCCGACTCATGATTGTGCTAGAGCTCCCGGTATCCACCAAACACTTCACTCCTTTCGTCACTCTAATTATAGGCAGACCGCCGTATTCGCTCCTTATATTGTAATTCTCGATCGTGCGGTCGCCCCTCTGCTGCCACTCTCCTCAGGTCTCTGCTCGCTCCCTCCTTTCTGCTCCTGCCGGCCGCTTTTCCTCTCTTCGCCTTCCTCCACGTCTTTCACCTCTCCTGCTTTCAAGCTCTAAATGTTCTTCCTCCGTGTCGGATGTCTCCGAACTCTCCGTGGACCCAGCCGAAGATCTGCTCCTCCTCCACACTCTCTGAGCATTTATCTCCATCGGCTCGCCTCGAGATAATTCTCTTTGGCGAAACATATACGGGCACTGCTTCGCAATATGCCCCTCTGTTCCACATTCGAAGCATTTGTTTCGGGGACACTGCGCCACTAGGTGTCCCGGTTTACCGCACCCGTGACATTTTCTCTCTTCTCTTCTTGGATATTTTTTTCACGTTCTGGTACGTCCTCTTACTATCGTTAGCCGCCGTTCTGTACTTCCTTTCATACTCCGGCTCTCTTTTCCTCCAAATGGCAGGTTTGGTTCTGGGTCTTCTATAAGACACCCTAGTCCACCCAGTTTCCTCTACCTCCATCCTCGATTCTTCATCGCGCGCACTAATGTCCATCATTTCCTGGGCGCATTCCACGAAAGGACGGTCTTTGGGGAACGGTTCCTTTCTCCCCGTCTCTCTAGCCAGCTGTACTAACAAGATGGTCGACAGAAACACCATTCTAGGTTCAACTTCAGAGGCACTCATTATTTCTCTCATCTTCGCGGTGATATTGTTGAATCTCGTCAGCAACGCTCCTGCGTATTGTCCGCTTGACTGGCGAGGGTGCCTGACTTCCCTGAACATCTGGAAGATGTCTTCCTCTGGGGACCACCTGCCGCCTCCGTAAGCCTTCTTAAGCCGGTCTTTCACTACTGCCCAGGGGGTTTCTTCGTCGGCCTGAATCAAATTGAGTATATTTCTTTTTACCCGACAAACTAGATCAGCCTTGAGCGAATCCGCGTCATCTCTGTGTAGTAGACCCTCCGTCGTCTTCACCTCGATCCGTGTTATTATACGGTCTCCATTTTTTATGAAATGGTTCAGTTCACCAGTCTCTCCCGTAAACTTTTCTATATCCGACACAGCTTTCCTTAAATCTTGCGCGGTCGCTGCTTTCACCTTCAGCCATGCCAGTGTATTTGCATGAGCTTCCGCCAGAGTATCACGTGGTAGGGGTGGTATCTGTGGTATCTCTGGTATCTGTGGTATATCTGCCGGCACTTGAAGTACTGCGGGTCGTAATACACCTTCTGCCATTTTTTTTAGATTTTTTTAATTACTAAATATATATATTATATTTTTAATTATTATTATTCTTTCTTGTTTTAGTTAGAAAGAATAAAAAAAAAAAAAAGTTAAAAACAATTTTTTAAATAAATAAATACGAGAGCGAAAGACGAGTGATAATAAATAAATAAATAATAGTTCCGGGTTCTCAACAAATAAATCCCGGGTTTCGGCACCAATTACGTTAATTCACTTAAATAAGATATAAATAATAAATAATAAAAGTAATAGGACATAGAAACAACACGCACGATAACTAGAACAACACTGACTTTATTTCCTTGTTTAGATCTCGATGTATACAACAGAATGTTTACAAGGTACAGGCGGGATTAAGCCCGATACCGGCTCGCCGCGGTCTCTAACTTATATATATATATATATAATATATGGGGAGCGGCGTGGTCTAGTGGATAGAGCGCTTTGAGCCTACTATGCTCTGGGTACTGGGTTCGAATCTCGGTTATGACAGAATATTGTTTATTCTTATATTTTAGCCGGAGGGGGGGGAGAGGAGAAGGGCGAACCTACGGAGACCCTCCTGGGGCAGACCCAGTCTATATAAAGTGGGTACCCAAAAATAGGAAAATAACCTTGCGGCTGAGCGTGATCTCGGCCGAATCACCTCATTGCACGGCCATTAGCCTAGAAGCAGTACGAATCTGTACATGCACTGAGCCCAAGACCCTTCATGGGTTGTAGAGGTACAGGTATATATATATATATATATATATATATATATATATATATATATATATATATATATATATATATATATATATATATATTTGATTAAGTTGATATATGTATTTTTTATTATTCACAACTTCATATTTGAACATAAATTATTTTTTGAGTAGAACTATTTAATAAGGAGCGCAAACGTGGTTTAAAAGAAAAATAAACTAGTCAGAAATTGATATTAAAAAAATAATACGGATAATTGTTTTTACCAAACATTTAAAAACCCAACAAAACCTACTTTTCGGAAGATAACATATTTCATTTTTGCAAATTTTTTGCAGATGGCAAATAGCAATTTGAAGAAAAAAAAATTGTAAATAAATATAGAGATCGGTAAGAAATTCCAAAACAAAATAGCATTGATGTCAACGGATTTTTAAAAAGAAGCTGTTCAGTGAAAAGGAATAGACGGATTTGAGTCTTTTACAATATTCAAGGAATAGAATGGAAAAACGTAGGATAAGGATATGAAGGGTGCGGTATAGTTTTCTGAATTTTAAGGATTTGAATAACAAGACAACATGAAGGTAATTCCTAATGAAATTAGGTAACATATAAGTCACCTAATAAAACGTATTAAGGTATTCATTAATATGTTGATTAAATTTGAAGTCCTACGCTTCAAAATAGGTAGAGCCAAAATAACGAAAAGATCCGTCTGTACAACATTTGAAAGGAGAATCGAATTCCTTACAAAATAAAAATACAATTATTGAAATTGGTTAAGAAATGAGGAAGAAATAGCATTTTGAATTCATCAGTGATGATTGGCCAATTGACAGTGTTGCTGGTTTATCCGTCTACAGCTCTTAATAAAAATTATTGCTACACGTACACGTTAATTTCCCTCAAAGCTATAAAAATTATCATTATATGATTTTTATAAAATAATAAACCATTGTGTAATAAGTTTCAGCGTTTTTAGTCTCATTTTGTCTTACTCAGGAAGTAATACGGCTAAACTATCTTCTTACACAGCCGTTGACATATTTGAGACCATGACATATTGTACCCAAAAGAGTTAAGACGCTATAGTTTTGGAAACCTCAGTCATACGACGCTGGTTCGAATCCGACTTGGGAGGGTCGACATTAAAATAATCGATCTCGAAACTCGCACTCGGTTAGGATAGTTGGTTGAGCCTGTGCTAGGATAAAGCATGTTTTTATTTTCCATAATATAAACAATTTAAAATAAAACGAAGCAGCAGTGCGGTATTTTCTATGATTTGAACCCAACAGTTTTGGGTTGTAGATTAATAAAAAATATTTGTATATGTTTCTTTAGGTAATTTTAAAATATCACGTCATAAAAGAGAATGGATATACAGTAAACAAACACAAAGGTTTATTAATTTAAGCACTGGGAGGAAGACATTGATTAGTAATGTTGCGGTTGCAGGCTGACTACACGACATGGCCAGGCAGGGTAGGTATTGTGTCTGCCAGTGATATTACACATCCGAGCCGAAGGCATTACCATACTTCGATAGTCAGTTCTAATTTAGTAGGCTTAGAATATACTTTGTTAGGATGGAAATGGAACTATAATTCAAAAGGATTCTCGATAAAAAAATCACTTCTTGGATTATTTAGTGTACTTTTTTTTTTTTTTTTTTTTTTTTTTTTTTTTTACCCGCTTTTATTTTATTTTTATCGTGGTACTAGTTTTGTTAAGCTCTTATTTTTAACTGTTGTAAGTGTTGAATAAGTTTAATGCACGACGTGGAAAAAAGGAGAAGGGAAATTTGCTTCCTGGGCGGAATATGGCATGTTTAGGAAGTGCCTTAGGGAGTATTTTAGGGAGGGGTTCATCAGACGATCAAAGGGAACCACCCGACCTGGATATCACTGTTTACGCAAGGTACTCTGCAAGGGCATCATCACTTTCTTCAACCCTTCACCATAAAAAAAAGGCAAGGGTTGGTCAACTTCGACCACTATTTGAAACCAGACTACAACCTGGTTGTTTGTATTCCTCCAACATTGCATGAGCCAGAGAAATTCAACACTTTCTTTATGTGGCTGTAGTAAAATTGTGAATAAACACAACTAACATCGATAAACAAAGATCTTTTTCTCCGCCGTTTTCTCTTTTTCGTGTTGGGTACTTTATTGTCCAGTAGAATGCGCGGCAAAAAGAACGGAGCTACGAGGAGCATGAATTATTTCATATATGATTTTATTTTTATAAAAATCATCTTTTGGATTACCTTAAAACTTACTAGGCATTGCTCAAACCTTCCTCTTAACAACAAAAGGTCTATTTACATTATTAACATAAGGCCAATCCGGACTTACGGATTTGATCTTTGGGACTCCACTAAGTCACTTCTTTAGACACCGTCTCAGAGTCAACCCTGATGAAGGCCCACAATGTAGGACGAAACGTTGGCACATAATTAAAATAGCACTTGTTTTAAATGTGTGTTTCTATTTTTTTGACCGCACCCCCAACCATCTTCCTCATAAAAAAAAAAAAAAAAATTAATTTCTGACAACATACTGGAAAATTTCCTATTCTATGGGAATATAATTTCACATCTTTAGATTCACTAGTTAGATATGTGACTAGGCATCATCGTGTAACAAATAAACCCTTCCGATTGAACTGGCTCTCTTATTGCCTGTTTCATTAATTTGATTACAATATGATTCGATATTGATAGTTTCAGGTAATAATTTTTTTTTTTTATAAGGGAAAAGGGGTATTTTAATGAAACAACAAATCCTGCGCTATTTTTTGGACAACCCGGAAATAAGATTTTTTCCTAAAATCTTGATTTCTGTGAGCAAAATAAAACTCGTGCAATACCGCCCGGTGTCGACACTCGATTACCATAACCTCTCTTATCACAACATTACACATATATTATGTGCCATGTAATTGTTTTAAGCTCTTAAGTTTATGAGCTTATAACAAACTATAAGACATATTTTATTGCATAGAAATTTTACTAAAATCTTGTGCATTACAAAGGTACATACGTATGTACTACTACTCATATTTTAGGAAAAATCTTTTGATAATATGATGACAAAAAATAAAATATATCTGCTAAAGAAAAATAATTGCGATTTATTCATATTAGAGCTAGTATTAGTGTAAACATTTTACATAAATTAATGCAAAACTATTAATCTTGTTAAATAAACATTTATTTAATAGAATTATAACATTTTCCAATAGATTTTGACGTTTCTAAGAAATATTTCATTTTTTACCTACAAACCTTCAGGTAAGAATGTCCTAAATAATCACGAAAATCGTATCAAAATCCCTCGTTTTGTTTAGGAGTTCCTGGAAACCAAATTTCGTGACATCATATTGTATAAGTATATATATATATATATATATATATATATATATATATATATATATATATATACATCTCTATATTGCTCACAAAAACAAGAAAACTCGGATCAATTCCTTGGAGATAATGTTTATGATGTCTTTTGTTTTTTAATTGGTAGAATGGAGTTTTAGCTATAACACAAATAATTAGTTTGTAAATCAATAAATCGCAGGAGATTAGTCGGTGGCATTCAGTGCTGGTAAGATATCCTGATGGCAAAGAGAAGCCATGGATCAATCTAAGGGAGAAATTGAGCCTGGAGTGGGACCACTTAGCCCTAGATAAATTGCTTCTGTTAATCAATGGCGCTGCGCTGAGCTGACCACCGTCCCACGGTTTGTTAACCAATCAACCTTTATCTTTCGTCGGTCTAAGCCGCTCTCATTTTCTTCAAACATTAGGCTTCCCTTTACAAATGATAGAATGGTCTTGATTCAAATATTTATATTCAAAATTAGTTCAACATCTGAAAAAGGGGAGATAATCCTAAAGATTTTGAAAATGTTACAATCTAATGTTCCTTTTCTTAAAAAAGAATATAACAGCTTTATTCTCCAAACATCATTTTCTAATGGACTGTGTAAAAATGTGGCTTTAGTATTTCTCCCTGATTTGGAAAAATATTATTTAAACAATATTTACTGCTTTTCCCAGTCAGGGAGAAATTGAGTTCGCAAACGGTTCATGAAGTGTATAAAGTACAGAAAGAAAGAAATTATCTACTATTTTTTTTTTCATCTGTGTACATTTAAACATTGATAGTTTTTATTTATTTTTTAATATAGCTCTTAACGGTAGGTTCTAACGCCATTGCTTTACAAATACAAATATTCTCTAATAAAGTTCTGACTTGGAAAATAGCGTCAAAATTTTTATTCGAAAAGCTCCAACCCTAAAAGAAAAATGTTTTAAAACATTAAAAAAAAAATTAAACAATGAAGGTTACAGAACCGCTAGCCAAAAGACATCCATGTCAAAAATAGAATCTACTTGAACCAATATGAGCTGGGAAGTTAAAAAAAAAAAAGTGACCTTCAATTGTAACTGAATCCAGGCTGGAAAAAGGTGTTTCTAGGTGTCCTATTATTGATATATTGTAATATTATATATTTGTGGATAACCATAACCCTTATTAAACCTGTCTTATCTTCATTATTTAGTCAAAGGCAGATAGATGGAATTTTCCATAAATTTCATCTTTTTTAAGATTATATTTTTACAATTAATGGTCTGGACAAACGCTCCAATCTTCCACTTACTTACAAAAGACTTATTTATATGACCATCATAAGACCGATATGGACTTACGGAGTAGAGCTATGGGGCTCTACCAAACCATCAAATTCTTCTCGTATCCAATCCTTACAATCCAAAATCCTTCGTAAAATCCTTAACGCCCCTTACTTTGTCACGAATAAGATCATCCATAAAGACCTTAATATCCCATATGTTACTGAATTAGCCCGAACCAGATATCAATCATTCCATGAAAAACTCCATTTCCACTCTAATCCACTAGTTTCTATCCTATCATCCTCTTCGATTCCTGATAATCCTCCGAGGCGTCTGAAAAGAAGATGGCCCCGAGACCTTCTAGTTTAAAATATTTTCAGAGTGCTGCCGATGGGTGGCATCTCTTCATGTATTTCATGTTAGATTACTATATCCATCACATTTACTTGTTGTATATAATTATACAGTTGTAAATATCAATAAATATCTTTAATAAAAAAAATAACAATTAATGGTCACTGTGGCCTGAAAAACCGACAGGAGATATTGGCTCTTCTAAGCCGACTTTTAGAAACAGTACAAATTTTTATGCAAATCTTTATCAAATTATTCTTGAATTTTTGAGGCTCTTGAGATTTAGCCAATAAGTATTAAAATATTATTCAACTAAGAATTAAAGTAACAGTTCTAATATCCTTGATCTCATAGAGAAAAGCAGTATTTCGGAAAAAACAAAAATGCTTTTGAAAATAAAGGTTACGGTGTCATGGCCGACAGTGCAGTTTTCATTTTATTTCGCTCAGCTATTGTGACTCTATAACTTTTGCCAATCGTTATAAACAGTAATCAGACTTTGTAAAAAGTTATGTTGAGTACAGTTTGACATTATTAGACTATCTACCACGTAGGTGAGTGAGTTGTGATTAGTAACTAACTGAAGGAAGTGGTGGTACTGCCTTAAGGCTGCCACGAGGCCCTTAATCCCCAGTTCTTATCACAAAGTTCACGGTCAGCCTGGCAACCTACCTGTTTCCATCCGGTCTCAGTTCGTATATAGACGATAGAAGTTGTTTTTTGTTTTTTTTCCTATTTCTTTTTATACATTATTTTTTTTTTTTTTTTTAGTCTAAAATGTTCTCTTTGTTTGATTGTATATATTTATGTAAATAATTTAAATTTTAAGGATTTATTTAATTTTTTAAAATTATCTATAGGTTATACATAGATAATTTTTAGGTTACACTTCTTTTCCGTATTACTTATATTTAATTATTACATCTTTTTCTTTTGTAATAATTAAATATGGATTTAGACCGAACCTCAAATGACGACTCTGAGGAAGAGACACAATTTTCGGAAATCAGCGAAACTGACTCTCAATACTTAAAAAGACGTACTTTAATAAAGAGAAATCTTCTTTCGGCCCCAAATTCGGCTAGCAGTTCGCCGAATAAGAACAAAATAAATCAGCCAAAAATAAAATGTTAGCTCCTCAAAATAAAACTCAACCATTCACCCGCAGCCTATCTACTGCAGCCTTACCATTAGATATAACAAAACTGAGTACTTCAGCCAGCAATAACACCATTACCTCACAAAATATACCAAATGCGATTCCAGAGCCTCAGGGTTTTACTGAACCTGAACCACCTCCTGTCTTCGTTTCAAAAATTGAAAATTTCATACAATTCAGTAAAGAAATGGCAAATGTAATAGGACCGAACAATTTCAGAAGTTTTTCTAGATTTAGCGACGTAAAAATAAATACTACATCCAAAGAGACATATAAAACACTGATCAGTCATCTCACTTCAAAGCACTATGATTTTCATTGCTATCAACTAAAACAGAAAAATCTTACAGAGTGGTCTTGCGAGGTCTCCACTCAACCACCCCTACAACTATTATCAGAGAAGAATTAGAAGAAATTGGTCATACTGTAAGAAACGTGTCCTGTGTCTTACATCCAGCAGATAGACATCCGTTATCTCTATTTTTCGTAGATTTAGAGTCAGCCACAAATAATCCGGATATATTTAATGTTAACAGGCTGGTTTACTCAACTGTTGAATTTGAGAAGCCAAGACAAAAGAACATTATTGTACAATGTACAAAGTGCCAGCAATTAGGGAATACAAAGGCTTATTGCTATCACCAGGCTAGGTGTGTGAAACGTGCTGGCCCACACGAATCTACTACATGTCCGAAACCCAGAGAAGAGCCCGCAAAGTGCGCTCTTTGTGGGGAAGGCCATCCGGCGAGCTACAGAGGGTGCTCAATATATAAAAGCCTACTCAGGAACCGATCTCTAAATCCAGCCAGTAAACGACAAGAGAAGAGTTACGTCCAGCCTCCTGGATAATACACCAACTCAAGCCACCATACCGCAGCCTTCAACACCAGCAGCCCGTTATCAACCACCGCAGAACATCAATTCTTACTTCGGAACGAAAAGGAATCAACGACCACGACCTCAGGCGCCTCGGACTTCCCAATCCCAGCCCCAGACCTCTCAAACCAAGTCACAGACCTCCCAATCCAAACCTCCGACCATATCTTCCCAGGCTACACCTCAGACAATTCCTCCCCATCACTTGTCATGGCGGGCTAAATTACACCCTCAGCACTCACAACCAAGTCCAACTCCTTTACCTATTCGGTTGAACCCTACCCAACCTTCAAAAACCGAACCAACTTCTAGTACATCACAACGTATCCAGCCCCCACCTACCCATTATAATCACATTAGCTATCCACCTCAACTTCCCGATCCCTATCCTCTTTACAACCAACATGCGGTTGACATCACCTCCATTCTATCATCATACCTTTCAGATTTACAAGCAACCATCAGCCCACTGATTTCTCTCATCACCAGACTCCTGACAGTCATTCCTTTTCCTATTTCACGATGAGTTTAAAGCCCCTTATTATCGTTTTATGGAATGCAAATGGCCTACTTAACCACCGTGACGAACTTGACATATTTCTACATAATAATCACATAGACATTGCACTTCTGACTGAAACTCACTTTACTCAACGATCACATTTTTACATACGTGACTACATTATATACAGATCAGACCACCCGGACAACACTTCCCATGCATTCTTATTCATAAATCCTTACCCCATTCCCTTATTCCTTCTACCCCAACTGATGCCATCCAATCCACCTCAGTAATTATTACAACACGTCCTTACCATTTATCATTCTCAGCTGTATACTGACCTCCTGGCAATGTCCTTTCATACAACCATCTTGAATCTTTATTTCGTTCCTTTGGACCGCGCTTTATTGCAGGAGGCGACTACAACGCTAAACACCAACGTTGGGGTTGTCGATCATCAAATTCCCGCGGTAATATCCTTTCTAATATCTCCCTCTCCAACTCTTACTCAATTATTTCACCCATGAACCCGACATATTGGCCTACATCTCTAAAAAGAAAACCTGATATCCTCGATATATTTGTCACTTCCCAAATTTCCTCCTCCCAAGACACAGTAAAGTCCTTGGACGACCTTTCATCAGATCATAGTCCAGTTTTGCTTTTATTACATTCAAACTTCGCTCCAAGACCCTCTCCTCCTACATTGATTACAGGACGAATCAAATGGGACAAATTTCAAAATAATCTGGATAACAAATTAGACTTGAAAATTCCTCTCAAGACAACTAATGACATCGACAAAGCAATAGAAAAACTTACATGAATAGAGACCAGTATAAAACAAAACACATCGAACAAAACAGCTATTAAATCACCACAGACCAACTTGCCATCTCATATTTGTATCTTATTAAGTTATAAACGTAGAGCAAGAGTGAAGTGACATAGGACGAGATACCCAGCCGACAAAATTTATTATACTAAACTGACTAACAAACTAAAATCAGAAATTCAAAAACACAAAATCAAAATTTACTTAATATCACAGAAAAACTTACCACTACTGACAAATCATTATGGACGGCCACTAAAAGAATCCTGAAGTTCAAAGACTGCAATTATCCACTCCTCACCGAACCCCAAAGCTGGACAAGATCCGACCAGGAAAAAGCCCAGCTTTTTGGCTATTTCCTTCATAAAACTTTTATTCCACACCCTGATATTCTCAATCCCGATCACGTTGAATTTATAGAAGCAGAATTGACTATTCCTCTCCAAATGTCTCTTCCACCTAAAGCATTCCATCCTTCCGAAATATCCAACATCATTTATAGATTACCTTCTCGAAAAGCTCCTAGTCATGAATTAATCACATCTTATATTTTTAAAAACCTTCCACAAAAAGCCACCCTATACCTCACCTACATTTACAATGCTGTACTCCGCACTACATATTTTCCTGACTTCTGGAAATTATCCATAGTAAAAATGATCCCTAAGCCCAAAAAGCCACCTGAAAATCCACCTTCCTACCGCCCTATATCTCTTTTGTGTATCATGGGTAAATCCTAGAAAAACTTCTTCTGAAACGTATATACCCCATTCTTGATTCTCATCACATCATTCCAGACCATCAGTTCGGATTCCAAACCAGTCACTCCACTATCCAGCAATGTCATCGTGTGGTGGACGTTGTCTCTTCTGCATTAGAGCGCGGATTGTACTGCACTGGAGCCTTCCTCGACGTAGAACAGGCCTTTGATCGAGTCTGGCACCCGAGATTGCTTTACAAACTCCAAACATTCCTCCCTCCTACATATTTTCTTATTATCCAGTCATACCTCAGTAATAGATCCTTAATACTAAATCACAATGGTTCCTACTCCTCCTCCTTGTCTCAGTCTGCTGGTGTTCCTCAAGGCAGCATCCTAGATTGTGATCCTTGTCCCAACCCATCCTGACACTTTTCTATCTACCTATGCCGATCACACTTGTGTGTTATCAGTCAATAACGATCCAACTGCTGCTTCTCAAACTCTCCAATCCCACATCAGAGACCTTGAGGTATGGTTTCAGAATTGGTGAATTAAAATAAATTCCAACAAATCCCACCAAATAACCTTTACCCTTCGTCGTAAACCTATGACATCCTGCCCTACAGTATCCTTTAATAATATTCCGCTGGTTCCGGTTGAACAGATCCGCTACCTGTGAGTTCTACTTGACATGGAATCCCCACACTGACTGAAACGACAAGAAACTGCTCGCCGCTTTCGTTTACTTCAACACTTACTTGACAAACGGTCAAAGCTTCCTCTTAACTACAAAAGACTCATTTACATGACCATCATAAGACCTATCTGGACTTACGGAGTAGAACTATGGGGGTCTACTAAACCATCGAATTCCTCTCATATCCAATCCTTACAATCCAAAATCCTTCGTAAAATCCTCAATGCTCCATACTTTGTCTCTAATAAACTTATCCATAAAGACCTTAATGTTCCATATGTTACAGATTTAGCCCGAACCAGGTATCATTCATTCCATGAAAAACTCCATTCCCACTCTAATCCACTGGTGTCTTCCTCCTCAATTCCTGATAACCCTCCGAGGCGTCTGAAAAGAAGATGGCCCCGAGATCTTCTAGTTTAGGATATATTTAGAGTGCTGCCAATAGGTGTTGTCTCTACATGTATTTCATGTCAATTTACCATATGTCCATCACATTTAATTGATGTATTTTGTATACAGTTGTAAATATCAATAAATATGTTTAAAATGAAAAATGAATGCTTTTGAAAATATGTAACATTTATATATTACATCAATTAGACTATACTTAAGGCATGTAGAGAATTATGATGCTGAGATATCTTTGTCTATATAATGCACTCTGTCTTAAACAGAGTAATTCATCGACTTGTTCAACATGTTCAAAGTCGCGGGTGGTCTTAGGTATAACTAAAAATTCCTTACTTGGCCGTCCTTTGGAGGGGACGTAAAAATGTGGTCGCGAGCCTGTACGATGTCAGGTACTTGTTAAAGATCCTTATCCTAATAAAACCTGGATAGCTAAAATTTAGGACTCCCACTGTAGCATCGTCGGATTAGCCACTGTAGCATAAAGTTACGTTAAATAAATACACGAACAATATAGATAATGTTAAACCTGCTATATGTATAGACATATAGCAGGTTTAACATAATTCGTTTAACTCAATATTGTTATCAATTCTTCCTGGTTTAATCCTTTTGCAAACACTCTTTTCTGTACGCCTTCAAAACAGGGCAAACTCAAAAAAAAAAAAAAAGTGTAAAATATCCTCTGGTAGGTTACAATCGAACATGCCACATACAAACAATATTCTTCAAGCAATATTTAATCCTTTGCATACTCAAAGAACAGCCATGACACGATCCTCATTACAATTATTTATAATACGAATAATTTTATCAATTGTTTTAATAGAAAATAAACACAAAATAAAAAAAAATAAAATAAAAAAAAGAACAGGGAAATCCTTTGAATGAATATGAAAAGCATGGTCACCAATTGATTTTATTTATTGTTATATATATATATATATATATATATATATATATATATATATATATATATATATATATACACAAATAAACAAATTGAGATACACATAACAGATTGCATTTATTTCATCATAAATATCACAATACATGTTTTTTCAGTAGGAGATGTAAAGGTTGAGGGTCTGCCGTGAGATTAACTATTCAATTCCGACATTCCAAAGCCACTTTACGTTATATCTTCCGAAAGCTTTGGATTTCACGCTTTGTGGTTCAGACACGGCGTGACATCTGAAAGCCAAAAGGCCAAAATTTTACATTTCCAGCTGACCTCGTTAAGGTACTTGTCAGCTGCAGGCTTCACCTCTGTTAAAACCTTTATTTATTAGTCGTTTCATTTTCAGTTCATGTTACTGACTGTAATCTCGGCAGTATCAGGAAGCCAAGATCCATTTTACCTACTTCAAGAGCAATTACGGAAAATTAAGGTTCCGTAAAACGGATTGTAGCAATGCAAAGATCCTGTTATTCAATGATTAGAAGTTCATAGTTTCTAGGTGATGTCGCGGCTTCTACTATGGAGAGAAAATCCTTAAGCAACTAAATTAAAGTGTCTTGGGGTCAATACAACCCTTATTTTTTAAATTTAGATTTCCAGACACCAACTGAGTTAGAGAGTAAAAAAAAAATACCAAGCTATCTAGAGAATATTGCACAGCCCGCTTTTATACCATCGAAGTTTGTAAAATGATCGGACAATCCGTATTTTTGCTTCTTTTTTTTTTTACATTTTATTTTATGGTTAGACTAGAAATAGCCCTGATGATGGCTCGCATGATTTGGTTGAAACGTTGGAAATATTAAAGAAATATCAAGACAAACTCATGATTATCCTTCCTATGATGTAAAATAAAGTTATCTTTTCTATACTATAAAAAATCATTATATTTTTTTTTAATTGAAATTTACAACTGTATTAGTTAATACATAAAGTAAATTAGCTGATAATATACATGAAAAGACATGAAGAATATATGCCCATTGGTAGCACTCCACGAGGTAATCTAAACTAGAAGGTCTCGAGGCAATCTTCTTTTGAGGGGGGTCAGGGCCAAAAAGGGTTGTCAGGAATGGAAGAGGAAGCAAGGATTAAAATTAGTGGGTTAAAGTGGCTGTGGAATTTGTCATGGAAGGATTGATACCTTGATGTACGGGCGAAATCAGCAACATATGGTACATTAAGGTCTTTAAGGATGAGTTTGTTGGTGACAAAGTAAGGAACATTGAGGATTTTTCGAAGGATTTTGGACTGTAAGGATTGAATACGGGAAGAATTTGATGGTTTGGTAGAGCCCCAAAGCTCAACTTCGTTCGTCCAGATAGGCCTTTTGATGGTGTTAAAGATGATCCTTTTGTAGTTAAAAGAAGGTAAAAACGTCTGTCCAGCAAGTGTTTAAGCAAGCGAAAGCAGCAGGCTGTTTCATTCCGTTTCATTCTTGTGTGCGGTTTCCAAGTTTACGGACGGTTGTCAAGTAGGAGTCCTAGATAGAGAATAGTCATAGGTTTACCGCGAGGGGTAGAGGTAATTTGGTGAGATTTGTTGGAAATGAATTTGATTCTCTAATTATAAAATAAAAAAATTAAAAACCTTTACCTCTACAACCAATGACTGGTCTTGGGTTCAATACTTACCGAGGTTCGTAATGTTTCATGGCCATCTGCAATTTAATCGAACACACGCAACATGGGTCGAAACTTTGGATAATAAATAGTTGTTCATAATATTATTTGATCACAAAACCAGAATCATCTGATCCTTTATCTTAGATTTAATCTTAAAACCATCGGCACTTTAAGTGGATTTTAACATTTCAAAAGATAAATGGTTCATAAAATAAGCGAACCACTTACTTGTTTTGTTCATTGTTAAACAGGAAATCGAAAACTTTTACAAATAAATAAATAAAGTTTGAGGTTTAGAACCATTATATCTAAGTAGGCTTGTAGGAGAGAAGATATGATAAACCCGCTTTTATTTAAAGACAACAAAATAACCAAATAACTAATTATATATATATATATATATATACAAAATTTATAGATTAAAATTCATATTTCCGTTCCAAGAAAAAAATATGTTAGTTCTTCATAATATATAAAATCATACCTCTGGAGTGGTTGTCTTAAAGCTAAAAAAAAAGTAAATAATAATATATGTAATCTAATCGCTTTCTCTTATTATAATGTTATCTATTCACTTTCATGAGGACTGATTTAAGCTTAAATGTGTTCTACTATAAAATATGTTCAAACTGGAAGTGTTAAGAATTATTGTTAATTTTTTCAATGAGAGCAAATTTAAAGAGAACTTATCTGTAGTGTTAATCCAGTTATTTCATATTTGTTCACAAAATAACACACGATACAAAATGTTTAGAAATTGGATCTGAGGGAGGTAGGTTTCATGTTTACCTGGGGTAAACGTCAATGGCGTCCAGTCACCCCCAAGCACAGTGCTTAATATAGCAATCGATGAGGACTGAAATTGAGGAAATACTTGTTTAGTTTAAATAGTTGTTTGGTCACATTCAAGGGCATATAATCTTAATGAGAGTATTTTTCTTAAGTTGCTGTAAACATATAAATAATTACTTTATATATAATTGATAATATCGCGGAGACTCAAATGGGCGCGTAAAGTTGTTGGGCTTAGTGAGGAACGGATTCCGAGAAAGTTGGTATTCACTGAACCGACTGGTAGGCGTCCGAAAGGTAGGCCGAAGCGTCGATGGGAGGATTGGATTAAGGCTGATCTCGGGGGCTTGGGCTTGACCGGTGAACATTGGACGAGTCTGTGCAGGCGAAGTTTGGTGGTATCGGCATCGAACCTACGGGTTCGGTAAGCCTATTATTATTATTATTGATAATATATAATATTCATAATTCATAACATATTTTATTATATAGGTCCGATAAGAGTTTTTTTTATTTTATTTTTTTAAATTAACTACAATGTTTTAAATCGTGATAGCATAGATTAACCTAATGGCTTATTGTGTTGCATCAAAATGTTTGTATAATCATTTAACGTTACTTTATGCTACTGTGACTAATCAGACGATTCAGCAGTCGGAATCCTAAATTTAGCAAATTCAGGTTTAACTAGGATTTGGTATACCATAATTAGGATACGGTTCTTAAATGATTTAACTGACACCGCAAAGGCTTGTACCTTCCGAAGAACGTCATAACTAAGGATCTTTTAATCAATTTTAAAAAATCCTATGGTCATGGGTTTGATCCCACGATTTTTTGTGCTAGTCACTAAACAATAGTTAACCACTTTATTAAAATTTTTTTTTACCCCAAAAAAAACAAACTTTTTTTTCAACTAATTTTTAATCGTATATTTGTCAACATATCTATCTTTTTTTTTTTTTAACCATAACACCCAAAATCGATTTTGAAAAAGGTTATATATATATATGTGTGTGTGTGTGTGTGTGTGTGTGTGTGTATTAGGGAGTCTGTGGCTGAGTGGCTAGCACGGTAGTGGTCGTGGGTTCGAATTCCAGTTCATTTAATTCTCAAGCATTTAATTTAATGGGTATTAACTCACAGGCTCTCCTCCGGATATGTAAGACCTGTCAGCCAATGGTGGCCACTCACCAAAACAGGCGAAGTGATGACCCTACTCTATAAAATGCATCTATAAACGCACGTGTATTCTCCCAGCAAAATACACCAGGGGCCTACACGGCCTGTCGCGCTACTTAAGTAATATAGACAATTAATGTGATTCAGTCTCAATCTCACCTACATAGTTTGTTACTTGTTTTTACTTCTATTGAAATGTCCTGATTCGTTTATGTTACAAACTATGGCTGATAAAAATGAAAGTAACCCATTTATTTACTTGTATGAATAAGTTAATTCTAGACTTTCGATAGTCAGCACTCCTATCTTATAATTGTGTCAAGAAATGAGTGGATTTGGACTCTGGAAGTTCAAAAGAATGGTACAGTAAAAAGAGGTGGAATTAGATATAAGGTAACTGAAAGGTACTATAATTTCAACATAACAACAACCTTTAGACATTCCCAAGTACAACGAGCCTCCAACCCTAGTAGGGAGTCAGACTATAGAACTCATGGAAACAAGGTATGGAAAACTATAACTCAGCGGGTGTAGAAAAAATAAATAAATAAAAAAAAATAGAACGTAAAATAAAGACAAAGAAAGATTTAGATATTCTTGGCCAGAGATAACGTGGAAAGCTATTGAGTGAAACCCTGATAGTGTCTCTCCTCGATCAGTATTTGTTAGGGTCCTGTAGTGGCCGAGAGTTTTATAAAAATACGTCCTGTTTCTTCGAACAAGGACTATTTATAGATTTAACTATTGTATTCTTATTATTCGTAAGCAACTTACGTGTATAAGGAAGAAAACATATAAAGATTGACCATAATATCCCATAAGCAATAATGTCTAATTTTTTTTTTCTTGTCACTTTAAATTAAACTGAAATCTCATATCCTTATATGTAAAGGCGAACGGAAGCAAGTAAGGACGGGATTGTGTGAAACGCTGAAATTATGTGGTGAAACTTAAAAGGTCGTTGCGATCAAGTCACCTCGCCATTAAAATGCCAAGAGGGCTGCACCAGAAACCCAACTACTCAGCCGTCCATTCCGGCAACTTCAGAAGCGTTTGCGTCAGGAACTTCACTTCTCCCACTTCATTCGAGTATTCTCAACGGTGACATTAGGATCCAGGCGTTTCGAGCAACATTATGATATTTTTTTCATTTAAGTATTTTTATGAAAACATTTAACACAAAACGAAAAATAACAAAGGTTATAAAATATTTTTTGATTTAAAAAAAAAATCCTTTATTATTATTCTCTTAAAGGTGGGCTATACAATACATTTATAACCGCTATTTAACTGTAGAAGTATTAATTTCATGTAGCATTTTATTTCTTTAATCTAAAACTAATTAAAGTTTAAGATAGCTATTTTTTTTATTTATTTTTTTTTTTTATTGAATTAAATAACAATCTGTCAATAAGGAGATTTATAATATTGCTCAAGTAAAACATTCATACAATATTTACAAAACTATAAAATAAAGAAATATTTACAAAGCGACGAATTAAAAATTACAGGGCCACAACCACACATTGAGACGAATTAAATTTCCACTTAATCGGATAATACGATATTTTTAGGACTGTATATTTCATATATTTCATGGATCTAGATAATCCGCATCATCTTTAGAATAACATAAGTTCTGGAGCAAAAGTCTATATCGGTTTATCATGTCTCGGAAGCCTTAGGAAGTAACAGCTATTTATTGTATATCCAACTGATTTTAATAAATTTATGGAACAACTTACAACCTGGAGGGTTTGACTTAAAATTTTTAACCAAAACATAACCTATTGTAATTCATAATGCTGCTACATACTTCATTGCTGGTACTTACTATGCCTTATCCACTTTGTTGCTTTCCTTGCTAAATGTATCCGGCCTCGATTGGAATATATTTTGTTGTTAATGTCTAGTCCACTGTGTTTCTTCTTTATTTTAATTTTTCTGCACGAAGGATATCAAGTATATGGTTAGTGGCACTCTCGTGAGCAGTGGTTTCCAACATTTTTTTCGCGGACCCTTTATCCAATCAGTACGATCAAAGCGAGTTTGAATTACCTATCCAAAAGTTACGATGTTCATACTTTAATTAATTTTGTTCCAAAGCATACTAAAATATTTACTTTGATAACGTAAAAAGCTTAGTATAAAATCTATTAATATAATACATTATTATATAAATTATTCTAAATTTAAATGCAAAAATATTTAAGTAAAGTTGTTCATACTGAATAATTTGTAAAATGGATATAATCATCGTCATGACTTTATGTTTTATCCAACGAACAGTAAGATTTTGTTCAATTGCAGTTGGACCAAATTGTTCTTTAAATAATGGACTAACGATTTAGTGACCGCGAATTAGAATAGAATAGAAAAATGAACTTTATTCTGGGACATAATCCCTTAAGAATAACATTGATGTTACAAATAAATATAGCTCTTCTGGCCAGAATACATAAAATAGATTGAATTATTTACAAACTTAATTATTTACATAGGTATAGTAGATTAACCAAAAAATAAATAATTTTTTTTTATTTTTTTTTTTATTTTATTCGTATATATTACAATTTGTCATAATAGACAATAATAATAGTGCTACAGGATCTCATTTATACAATATTTACAATATAAACAAAAGGAAAGTCAAATTACATAAAATCAAATCAAAGTAAATAAACGTATACAATAACAAAATTAAGTAGACAAAATAAATACAAATAAATGAAGTTAACAAATAAATAAACAAAACATGTCACATTCATACCTATGTACAATATTTACAATCAGCTCAAGAACCCCGAACGGGGCTTGTCCCCCCACTTGTGGAAGGACAAGCAGAGTCCAAAGGATCCCAGCGCCTCCCTCTCAGCCGCATCACTGGTGAGAGCTAGCGGAAGCTAAGTGAGGGCGCCATAGCCACAATCACACCGCACTTGAGAGGAGAATCTGACCAGTGTCAGAACTCCAGCATACATATTTACAATATATCTCGGGGCCACTGCCGTTTCAACCTTCTCGGTGGATTGTATGGATGAGTGGAGCTGGATAGGGATCGTGCTAAAGGATTAGGATGATGAATGAGGTTCTGATGGAATTTGGAAAATTTGGAAGGAATTAGGTCTGAAATAAATGGAACATTAAGGTCGTGGTGCAAGGTGCTGTTGGATACATAATAAGGAGCATTTACTATTATTCGGAGGACTTTGGATTGAAAGGATTGAATGCGTTTGATGTTAGAACGTTTAGCTGTCCCCCACAGTTCAAGTCCGTAGGTCCAGATGGGCTTCAGTATTGTCTTATAAATTAATAATTTGTTGTCAACTGTAAGTTCAGATTTTCTGTTTAATAGTCTGTATAACTGTCCGAATCGTCGATTGAGTTCTTTTCATTTAAGTCTTGTATGTGGGTTCCACGTCAGTCTTTTGTCTAGTAGTAAGCCAAGGTAGCGGACTGTATCCGAAGGAGGAATAGGAATGGAATTGAAGTAAACTGGCGGACAGGAGTTTCGTCGAAGAGTGAAGGTTACGTGTTTGCATTTGGCCTCGTTCACCTTTATGCGCCAAGCACCACACCAGTCTTCGATAAGACAAAGGTGTCTTTGCAGGATTAAGGATGCTGTTTCGGGATCGGAACTGGATGATAGGATGGCGGTGTCGTCTGCAAATGTTGCCAGAAAGGTGTCAGGATGATTAGGAATATCAGCGGTGTAAAGGATGTAGAGAACGGGTCCCAGGACGCTGCCCTGAGGAACACCGGCCTCAACGGGATAAAAGTTGGAAAATTTAATAAATAAATAAAATGAAAAATATATACATACACTCACACACACACTCATACACAAATCACAAAGTAATGATCATAATAATAATGATAATAAGTACAATAGAATTATAACCTAAAAACAACTAATTTACAACTGAACAAAAATTAATAAAAAAAATTTTTTTTTTTTTTTTATTTATTTATTGTAATTTACAACTGTATTAAACAACACAATAAGTAAATATGAGGAATGAAAAAAAAATGTCATGAAAATGTCTTGAGAAAGAACAACCCAGTGGTAGCACTTCACTAACTATTTTAACTCAGTAGGTCCCGAGGCCACCTTCTTTTCAGTCGCCTTGGAGGATTATCTGGGATATCTAAGGAAGATAAATTACGAACAAGTGGATTTGTATGGGCAGGGAGTTTAGAATGAAAAGAGGAGTATCTATCACGGGCTATGTCTGCAACAAATGGGATGTTAAGGTCATTATGAATGAGTTGATTTGTAACAAAACAAGGAGCATTCAGGATTTTTCGAAGGATTTTGGATTGTAAGGACTGGATGCGGGAGGAATTAGATGGTTTCGTAGAGCCCCAAAGCTCGATTCCATACGTCCAAATAGGTCTGATAATAGTGGTGTAAATGAGTCTTTTGTAATATACTGGAAGTTTTGAACGTTTGTCTAGTAAGTGTTGTAGTAATCGATATCTTCGAGCAGTTTCTTGTCGTTTCAGTCTGGTGTGAGGATTCCAAGTAAGGCGCTTGTCAAGATGGAGACCTAGGTATCGGATTTGCTCAACAGGAGTAAGGGTAATGTTATTAAAAGATACTGGGGGGCAGGAACTCATTGGTTTGCGACGAAGGGTAAAGGTGATTTGGTGGGATTTGTTAGGGTTTATTTTAATCCTCCAATTTAGACACCATTCTTCAATGGCTGTGATGTGGGACTGAAGGGTTTGGGATGCAGTAGTTGGATCATTATGGACAGATAAGACACACGTGTCGTCAGCATAAGTATTGAGGACAGTATGAGGATGGAGTGGAATGTCAGCTGTATAAAGGGAATAGAGGATAGGACCTAAGATACTACCTTGAGGCACTCCAGCAGATTGGGAAAATATGGATGAGTAGGAAAAGTTATGGTTAACCTGAAAGGTTCTGCCAGTAAGGTAGGAACGCATTAATAGGAAATATGTAGGGGTGAGGAATTGACGGAGTTTGTAAAGCAGTCCCTGGTGCCAGACTAATAAAAAATAAATAAATAAAAAAATGAAAAATATTTACCTAGGTAGAGAAGATTAACAAAAATATATATATAAGTACACACACATACATACACAAATCACAAAGTAATAATCATAAAAATAGTGATAATAATTACATTAGCTATCATAAGAAAATAAAAACAACAATTTTGTGAAAAAAAACAAAAGCAAAATAAAGTAAGCATTTAGTCATTATAATGATTAAATTATATCATAAAATATCAGATTTAAGGTCAGCAAGCGTCTGTGAGGGATAATAGATACTGGAAATGGAGATATTTAAATGTGGATAAGGAAGAAGCATGACGTATATTGGAAGGAATGGAATTCCAGAACGCAGTGGAACGGGCAAAAA
Organism: Piezodorus guildinii; assembly: GCA_023052935.1. Lineage (NCBI taxonomy): Eukaryota > Metazoa > Arthropoda > Insecta > Hemiptera > Pentatomidae > Piezodorus > Piezodorus guildinii. Next base: position 144,802,727 of record CM041292.1, read on the forward strand.
ATGTATGGAGGGAAGGAGCCACTTCAACTGGGTGTAGAGGTGAGTCACGTTAGACCGTCTCGAGGTACCAAAAACAAATCTTAAACAACAGTTCATGATAAGCTTCACTCTGTTCTCAAGTACCATACAGAGGCCCCCGTACATCGCACAGCCGTAGTCGAATTGGGGGAAGATGTGTGAGGAGACGAGGATTTCACGCGTTGATTGTTGGAGAAGGTGACTGGAGCGATGGAAAAACTTTAGAGTGCTTATGGTTTTGCGAGAGATTTGGGCAATAGGAGGTTTCCAGGATAGAGATTGGTCAATAATAATTCCTAGGTTTTTGACAGAGGGACTGAAAGCAATAGGATGATCAATTAGGAATAAGGTAGGAAAGGTGGGGTTGGATCTCAGGAGGGGGTTGGAGCCAATCATAATAGCCTGAGTTTTCGTAGGGTTTAAGCTTAGCTTATTCAGGTTTGCCCAGGCACAGATTCTATCTAGGTCTTCCTGAATAGCGGCAAACGCAGATAATGATTCGAAAGGAGGGAAGGAGAAATACATTTGGAAATCATCGGCATAGAGGTGGTGGGAGCAATGTACTATTGAGTTAGGAAGATCATTGATGTAACAATTGAAAGAGAGAGGGGAGATGCTGGAGCCCTGAGCCACACCTGCTGAAAGGGCGAGAAAGGATGATTAGGAATGTAAACGGCTTGGGTTCTACCAGAAAAGAATGATTGGAACCAACGAATAGCGCTGTAGGAAAAGGATAGTGCTTTTAGTTTGGTGAAAAGAATAGAGTGGTCTAAGGAATCGAAAGCTTTTGAGAAGTCAAAAAGTATTAAAACAGTGAGTTTCTTTTCGTCCATAGCAGTATGTATGTCACTAGTGATTTTAAGGAGAGCGGGTTGTGTGGAAAAGCCTGATCGGAAACCTGATTGAAGGGGTATATTTATATAAACTATTAAAGATAACCCGAGATAGTATATAGTTAATGAATCACACACAGTGAAGATATTTAGATATTACTTTTATTATGAGAACATAATACATAATCTGAATCCAATATACTGTGCTGAGGAGTTTGGGTGACTACAAGTGTACATTCCGAGGTCTCCTTCTATGAGTGTGACAAAAGTAATGTACAACTAGAGCGATAAGTCTTGAGGATCCAAGGCTATATGTAGCAAGGAATGGTAGGGGGGATGAGGAGGCGGCATGGGCACCACAAAGCAAGTTCTTGCAGGTTGTGGGTACTGTGTCCTAAGTACAGGTATGTGTCCTTGGGTGGTACTTGGTAAGACCTTTCCAGGTAGCTGGTTTAGGGTAATGGGTGACAGTCATAGGTATAGACAAAGTAAGTTATTAATTATTACTATGTATTATTGATAAGTCAATCTCATTCTATAACTTACAATAGAACCAGTCTCTAAAAACCGACTACAAACAGCGAAATATTGTACGCTGGGACATTTGGATATTATAGTAACTATTTTCAAAAAAAAAGAAAAAAAAAAGTAATACCCATTTCACTTTCAATATTATTTATTATTTAAATCTTATTAAGACCGTGGGAAAGATCTTTCTCAATGTAGCTGCTTTTCGGCTTTCCATTCATTATCCATCCTACCCTTTCATCTAGGAATGTCTCCGTGATAACTAGCTTCCGTTGGTTAGAGTTTTTGCCATGTCATTTTCAGTTACCCATGCTTTTGAATAAATATGGGTAACAGAGATGTATATCAGAAGTCAATGCGTGTACTTACGACCGTTTTCTTTGAAGATGAATTAAACGGATTTCACCGGATTTGACACATATCTATGCCTTCGCGACCATAGTCAGTCTATGGGTGTTGCTTCTAGCTTCTTCTAATGTTCTCTGGATATTCTCTTTTTATTTTCCTCTCTTACTCCTGAATACCTTCCTGATGTAGCTGCTTATCAAGGAATATAGGTAGCTATGCTAGCAACGATTATTACATTTTCCAGTGAGCTGTGCCACCAGACGTCATCCAATGAAAATTTTGTGTCAAAGAAGATCAATAATACATACCTATCCTATTTTTTTTTCAATTAGCGCGACAGATCTCAGAGGCTCTTGGTCGCGAGGTATGGTTTCCTAAGTTCCATACCACATTTCTCGATGATAGCTTATACTGTACTGTAATCACTCCATATTACTGTGAGTAGCCACAAATCGGCAGACGTAACACGGGAGGTTATGTGTGAATCGCTATTTAATTACATGCTTGAAAACATCAATCCGGAACTACAATTTGAAAATTTTAACCTTTCGTGTGTTATACTAGCCCGCTAGCCACAAAGCCTCGGGCTCCTACCTGCCATTATTACCCCTGAAAATGCAGCTTAGTATCATTTCATCCGGATCAGGATCAGTTGTAATCACCCTGAAGTGCTTAAATACCAAACTGCTATGCCTTTTTTCTGGCTTGGTTCGGAGAAAAGTTTAAATATGGATGAAATGATATATTTTATTAATAAACACATTGATTATGCTTTGGAATTCTATAGTTCGCCACATAAATAATCTATAAAATCATTAAAATGGAATTTAACAATCCCAAAAATAAAAAGAGTGGTAGAAAATAAATAAATAAAATATTATTCTGAACATGTAGCAAACAGTCGTTTCTTAGAATGTAAATGGATTCGTGCAACCCATCGTAACTTCTAAACCACAACTCCATTATGTATCAGAACCAACATTATCATATGAAACGTGTTAAGAGGAAAAAGCGATCCCCTCATCAAGCCAAGGCATCGGTTGCATATAAAAGGTAGGGAAGGAAATGGCAGGGAAAATTCAGGATTCAGCGGCTGACAGGGCATAAACACTTCCCTTCATAGAATAGGAGCCATATTCTGCTAGATCAGGAAAAGCGAAGAGATATTTGAATAATTCATTGACAAAGAGGTTGGAATGGAGGAGGGAGAGAGAAGGAGAGGGGAGTAAAGATGAAAACCGGGATGCAGGGAAAGTCGATACGACGGTCCCGGGCCGTTATCGATTTCCTGCCCCTCGCAACAAGTTGCAGCTCAACAAGTGTTGATTCACCACCGCGATCAGAATGGCTCAATGCACCGCTTCCCACTCACTACTTCATCAACTCTTCTGATCAATATTCTACAAGTATCCAATAAAGAAGTTCTAATACGTCAAAGATATGTTAATTCAAAAGAACATTCCTTTGGTTTCATGTCCTATATTTATAGATTATGGATTATCTTTTCAGTATTATCTTTTCAAGGCTCGAAGCAAACGGACAAATATTAGGAGGAAGTGATGTCAGATCTTTTTTCACATTTTTCCCTATTGTAAATTGGACTTATTTTATCAACTTACTAAACATTATATTCCATTTCCAATGCCCTCAATCGGATCTGGAGAAAAATACATGTTCTGTTTTTAGCTTTTATATGCTTCTAGCATTGTAAAATCCACTTTATACATTTATTGCACCTCAATGTTTTCGAAAATGGGGTTCTACTTTATGGTCCAAGAGGGATGAGGTGACTGGAGAATTCAGAATGTTACACACTTTTACCCGTAAAATGAGCTTGTAGTACACAGTAAAAATTAGGTTGTAGCATTCCTGCTTCTCCCCTGGCATGTAAAGTTGTTAGGCTCAGTGATGTGAAAATTAATTTTCTAAAAATTTAATAGGCGCTGTACTGACTGAAAGGCATCAAAGAGGTTGGCCGAGTCGTAGGCAGGAGGATTGTATTTTCTTCTTATCTCGGTTAGTTGGGTTTGGTCCGTAGTCACTGAATTTCGTGGGCAAAGAATGAAGGTATGGGTATGGTATCTTCGGGTTAACTGGCTATAATTATACATAAAATCGATAAAGACGAGAAACTAAAACTGTAATAAATAATTTCTGACTCAATGAATAATACGATAATATAAAAGTCTATTAAAATTCAATTGAAAATCAAGATTATAAATGAACTAAAAACATAAGAATATGAATGTTACTGATGCTTTATCAACATTTAACCAAGCATCACCAATATTCTTTAGGAAAATCAGTGAACCAATATTTCAGGAAGAAATATTTGTAATTAATTCAAAAAACTGTATTCGATGTTAGCAGCCAATAAAAAACCATTGTAATTTAAAATAAAAGGGAGTGAGTTGTGGTCAAAATCTCGTAATATATGATATAAGATGAGATATATATGATACATATGAGAAAGCCCGATATCTATAGTGTCAGGTCTAAAACAGGGCCTGAATCCCCACTTGTAGAGCGACAAGCAAAATCCGAGGGATCCCAATGCTTCCCTCTTAGCCGCGTCACTGGTGAGAGCTAGCGAAACCTGAATAAGGGCGCCACAGCCACAAACACATGAGAGTAGAATCCACCATAATTATTTAAAAAATGTCTCGGGGACACTGTTGGAAGGGTTATATGGATGGGTCGAGCTGAAAAGGAATTGGGCTATTGGATTAGGATGATGAATGAGGTTCTGATGGGATTTTGAAATGTTGGATGGAATCAGGTAAAAAGTAAATGGAACATTAAGCTCGTGGTGCAAGTTATTGTTGGCGAGATAATAAGGAGCATTAACTATTGTTCGGAGGAATTTGGATTGAAAGGAATGGATGTGTTTGATGTTAGAACGTTTAGCTATCTATTTAGTTTCGTTCACCTTGATACGCCAGTTATTACACTTGTGCTCGACAAGGCAAAGAAGCATAGCCAGGAGTCATCACCACACTGCAGAGGATCGGAAACTTGATGGGATTATAGGATCTTCTTGGTGACAATCCATAAGCAATTATCTCGAGCCAAGAGAGAGGAGAGGATTAATTGAATGACTAGGAACGGAAGCTCACCAACTCCCGCTTCAATTGCCTACAATAAAAATCATCTGTTGGCAGCAAGTTCACTGCCATAATTATCTGGTCATATAGACCGTTTGGTTTGGATGTTGTATGGGAGATGTTATGGTAAATGGTTTTGGCGAGGATTCAAATTTGAGTGCTTAGGAGATGAGGCAGTCCAGACAGCTAGTTGGATGGAGGTGGTAAAGGAGTAGACGGAATCTTCAAGGTCATCTGGGATTTCGGTGGTCACTCTAAGGTAAATAGTATTGGCCTGGATTTGAAGAGAAAGCTTCAAATTGACAATGGCCTCTGATAGATAACCGTGGGATGAATTTCGGAATACGAGTAAGGGATATTTGTAGGATCAGTGGACTATGGTCCGAGGATAGTTACAGTTACAGATCAGTTAAGGAACCCTAATCCGCTGTGGATAAAGAAGGACATCCTGTCAATGATGTCAGGATTGCCGTTAGTATTTGTTGGCCCAATCGGGAATTGAGTGCAGACAACAAATTTCGTCCACGAGAATTCGTGGTTCTGGAACCCCATTGTTGATGCATGGCGTTTAAATCTACTCCCAAAATGAAGTGGATACAGGAAGGAATTCAGGAAAAATGACAAAAGAATTCAGGAAGGATACAAATTGGGTGTTGGAAATGGAATTTTTGTGAGGGCAACATGCTGGTGTGAGGGATACCGAAAAGTAAAAGTAAGTATACAAAAGTAAAAGATAACTATGGCTTTGGCTTGCAGGGAATTATAGATGGGAAGATGGAGTAAATGATGAGAGAGGGATTGGTGGAAAATAAAAGCAGACCTGCATGGGCTTCGCTGTTTGGGTGGTCAGTACGGTATATAATGTATGGTGGTATTTTGAAAAAATGTTTAGTGTTAGTCTTGTTTCAGCAACATCAAATGTTTTGTATTGCAACAACTCTGTCATTGCGTCAGTATGATTTCTAACCCCATTTACATACTAAATGAAAATGGATAAGGCGTTAGTTGAAGTCGTTGAAGGATTTTTAAGGTAGGGACTAAATTTGATATTAGATGTGTGAGGGGTGATATTAGAGGCATAACAACGGATTTGGTTTCGGAGATGAAAGATTTCATTAAACTTTTAAGGTTTGTGACATTTGATAGAGGAGGGATATGAGAAATTTGATGTTGAGAAGTTTTTTGAAGATAAGTTAAATACTGAGGTATAGATTAAGAATTTTGAGACGTTGTTCTGCCAGGGTCTCGTCTTCATTACTCTTGTCCCCAACTCCAAAAAAGTGGACAAATGACACATTGGAATCTACAATTTTAGATGGTTCTCTTCTTGATCTTCATATTATTGCTGTTTCTGGTTTCTGAGGTTTTTGAAAGCTGGTCCTTAGATTTTTATATATTTGGCATCCCTTGTAGTTAGCTAAATAGTCCTTGAGGCACAGAGCACATACTATGTTTGATACATACGACACATACTACTTCGGTTTAGTGCATTATCATGTCCTATGATCTCCACCGCATTTCACAAAGCGTGGTGTTTGGAGGCAATAAGATTTAGTCTTTTAAAATCGTAAATTTTATCGATGGTTCCAGATCAACAAAGAATAGGGGAAATTGAACTTTATCTTTCAAAACGTTGGTGACTCTTATATCTCATTTTCATCAGTTCCTTTTTTAATAACTTCAGCTGGTGTCGAGGGATGAAGGTTTCAAATTACAACCCTCAATACTCCCTCCTAGTGTAGCTGATAATTATGAAACGCAGAATAGGGGTATGTTGGATATTATCTATTCTAATTTAGCACTATCCGAACATATTAGTGTCATTTGTCTATTTAGAGTAGCTGCCATATTTATAATTTATAGAGTTAAAATTTCATATTTGAAAATCGTGAATGGTCCTGTATGGCCATATCCATGCTTCTTTTTTTAGAGGATTTGAAAAGGATTCGGTGTGTAAAAACTATATTCATCTGCCATCCTCTGATACGACGTGCGAGGCTAGGGTTATTATTCCAAAGTGGTCGCCTGTGGTTTCAATTTCTTATTTTTATTACGACGGGTTCTTTGTTTAACGGAAGACAGGTCTGAACCTGCTGATCTTGATCTTTTACTTGAAGTTTAAAAAGACATCACTCGATGAAAATGCCGCAGTGAAATGAGAATGGGAAATAAGTATATATTCAATAGCAATCAGCTAATATAAAACATCTGGCGGCCAATTTTATCAAACCTTTGAACTCTTCTTTCACTATTCATGGTAAATAATTACGCTGCTTACCAATGTAATACTCCAAATTTTACTGTTGTTGATTTCCTGAAAGCTGGTTATGTTTTCAGGACTGGACTCAAGTGAAATCCTCCCGAAAAAAAAAACAACATAAATCTGAGAGACCAAGTGAAGAGTGACTGTTATCATCTTGTGCAGAACTCTCACAACTGAAATTACATACTAAATATCGAAATGTCGATCGACTGATTACACGTACCTTCTGTTAACCTTCTCTTCACATACATACATGTTTCATACGACTACAACCTATAGTTTAATGTCAAAGTTCTCGGACATTGCAAAAACTTTGTGCACAACATTCATGCTCGAACTCTCCAGAAGAAGGTTGTAAAGGAACCCTTTAAAATTTAATGTTATGAGGGAATGCCAGGGGGTGATAACCTTCCTCATGCCTAACACGGCAGCTATATATCACATCCGCTTACTGTGGCGGTAAGAGTGTGGATAAATATTAATAATCAGCGTAGATAAAAATAAATAAAAGTGAACACATTTGTTAGTTGCAATGCGATTTATTATAATATAAATTATACAGATACTTCTGATTCAACCTGATATTTAAAAAAGAAAATATGAAATAGCTTGGGAAATGATGGAAAACCAAAGAGCTGATAAGAAATACGAACCCCAAGTCGAAGGAGGAAGGCAGCAACACATCTAATATTTCGAAGAGGGTAACAAGAAGACTTTGCAAAAGGATATTTTGAAGAGTACGAGATGAAATAACACACGAAAAAGGTAAGGTTTCCGGTTAGAATAAATATTGGTATTGAGCTAGTCTAGGATACTAAAATAGCAACAAATAAGTTTAACAGTAGACAAAAATACTAAGAATTATTGTTATTATTATACATGTGAGCTATTTATTTGCCCGCTATTTGCCTAAATTTCTGATTTTTTTTAGATTAACACTATTGAAAATTTTAAATATTCAAAATGACTGAGTTTAGTTGACAGTGAGAATATTAGATGAGATAGATGGTTGGGGGTGCGATCATAAAAAAAAAAAAAATTAAAAAATACACGTATTTATTTTAATAGTGTGCGCCAACGTTTCGGCCTTCATCAGGGCTAAAAAAAGAACAACATAACAACCAATTCAATTAGAAAATTAATAAGAAGTTGGGTACAGTGATTTTTTTTTTTAATGTATTACAAGTGTTTTTTTTAATTATTTGCTTAGTTTCTCTTTATGTTCTTCAAATATTCTAATTCCAATATTATCATCTTATTTTGTGTTTGCTTCTATTTTTTATTACTGTCATTTTATTATCAATTTAATTTAATTTTATGTTTGCTTCTATATTTTATTAATGTCATCTTATTATCAATTTAATTTAATATTATGTTTGCTTCTATATTTTATTATTGTCATCTTATTATCAATTTAATTTAATTTCATATTTGCATCTATATTTTATTAATTTCATCTTATTACTGCACCTAACTTATTATAAATTTTATAACTCCATTGGTTGTTATCTTGTTTCTCTTAACCCTGATGAAAGCCCACAATGTAGGCCGAAACGTCAGCCTGATTTGTAGTTGGTTTTTTTATGACCACATCTTTTAACCATCTTCCTTACCAAAAGTCCTTAACGAGACTTTATATTTTTAGAATATTTTCTTTCTTACTACAATTAAAACCGATAGAAGTCACAATTGTTAACGAACCAAAATAAATATCGAGATGGAAAATAAGCCTTGTATAAAATCATGCCAGGACTAGGCCAATAAATGTTTTGTCTGTGCAACACGTCGTTAATCAACAGGTGTTAACTGTTTAGGCCTAAGAATGTCCATTCCTTATTTAGGATGCGTATTAGTACGTAGATATTTTTGAGGAGTCGCTCTGGTAATATTTATAAACAATTTAATATCAAATCACTCACCACGTATTTGAATATAATAATAATTAATTCAACTAGATTTCATTCAACAACGGATACAATGTGATTAGCAAGATGAACCGAACTCGCTCAAAAAGAAGGGGTATAGAGGACCGAATTTATCTGTATTTTAAATGGCATGGCTAATTTTACTGAAATTAGGTACACTTGTAGATTAATGGACAAATAAAACAATTACATTAGTTGTTTGTTATCCATATAACGCCACTTTATGCTACTGTAGCTAATCAGATAATGGTAGAGTGGGATTTCTAAAGTTCGTCTATCCAAGTTTTAATTGGGTCATGGATCTTTAACGAGTACTTGAAATCGCACAGGCTCCATTTTATATCCCCTCTGAAGGACGAGATGAACAAAGATTTTTTAATCACTGTAAAAACTCCTAGGACCATCAGCCGATATTGAACCACAATTATATTAGTAAATAAGCCAACTTGTTGGAAGAAAGGAAGTAATCTCGTGCAGTTTCTTGTCGTTTCAGGATTGTATGAGGGTTCCAAGAAAGACGTTTGTCAAGTTGCAATCCTGGATATCGGATCTGTTCAACCTGGACAAGAGGAGTATTATTGAAGGAGACAGTAGGGGTTTGTTGGCATTTATTATAATTCTTCAGTTCTAACACCATACCTCAAGATCCCTGATGTGGGATTGAAGAGTTTGAGAGGCAATAGATGGATCAGTATTGACTGATAACACACAAGTGTCATCAGCATACATAGAAAGGAAAGTGTTAGGGTGGGATGGGATATCAGCTTTACAAACTGCGTAAAGAATAGGTCCTAGGATACTGCCTTGAGGAACACCAGCAAAACGATTGCTGCAAAGGGATGAATACGAATTATTATGATTTACTTTGAAGGATCTGTCAGAAAGGTAGGACTGGATGATAAAGAAGTATAAACTTTATTTAAAACTTTGAAGTATAAATTTTACAATCACCTGCAACATAATGCACCGATAAAGGAACGTGAGGTATTCTTCGTGGCCTGTAAAATTATAGGGATTCGATATCGCATACCTTATTGCAAGATTACACAGTTTTAGTTCCCCTCTCTACTTTTTTTTATCATGACGCTCGGAAAATTCAGTGTTGAGAAAGGCCCTTTTTGTAAAATTACTAATTGTAAATTGCAACATATCCAAAACCTATAGATTTTTTTTTCCCATTACACGTCTTCGTTCTATTTTATTAGTCAGAATACCGTAGACATCACCGAAATTTTAAATTAAGAGAAGTTTAGGGGATACCAGCCACTAAAAGCAATGGGTCCAAAACCACATCCTCCAAGATAATTTCATGGTTTGTAAATACTAAATGTTTAGATTTTTTTTTTTTCACATAAGAAAAATCCTGGGCATTGTTATTATATTGGAAGTTCTTGTTCACTTATTCTTCTGTTTCTTATTTAGTTTCCAACCTTGGTTGTTTGGCCCCTCAGTTTGCATTAGAAATTATTGAATATTTCATTTTTAAATACAAAATAAAAACTACTGAACTCATTTGGATTTGAAATTTATATCAGTAGTAACCAATATGAATTAGCTCAAACCCTTATTTTATCAGTTAGCTGGGAGAGCTTAAAAAGAATTATTACGTTTTTTTTTTTTTTTTTTTTTTTTTTTTTTTTTTTTTTTTTTTAAGATGGCACAAAACACAACAAGGCTTATAGAGAGAAAAAAAGAATAATAAAACCTAGTATGGCCTAGTAACCGTCTTAGACTTTAACGGATCACGGAGATTTTAGATAGAGATTTAATCTTTGTGAAGTGTAGCCAAAGAGAAGATAAGACGTGTTATTCTTTACTAACTGACGGCTCTACCCCGCTGGACCTGGTCGGGTCGTCTCGGCTCTCTAACCAGATGACAAATGGTTCTCTCTCTAGAGATTACATTTTCGGATTTTTTTTTTCACTGGTTATAGCACACATAACCTGATAACACTTACGGGAATTCCTTTTTTGCGTAATTACTAGGAATGTGTGGATCCTTAAAGAAAATAATTATGCAATAATTAACAATTTTTTTAAATTATTAATTTTTTTTGGAACCTTATTTTTTTATATCTTAGAGAATTTATTGTAAGAAAATACTCATACTATTTGAACGATCAATTGCATTATTTCAACGGAGCATTATTTTTATATATATTTTTTTTAAACATCAATTTTGGCAAAAGCCTGAAATATGTATCAAGTATTATTATTTTTTTCACATCTATTAAATACATTAGAATAATTAGAAAATTTCATTCTAAGGATAAGTATCGAAAATATATATTTTGTAATTCAAATTTTACATCTTCAACCAATAATTTCTTATAAAACTCATATATGAAATAGAGAAAGGCAATTTCATTTGCAGAACCTTCTATAGAGACGAATGATACGTCATTTGTTTCAATAAGGATTGTTTGTTTATGTATTTTAATATCCCTTTATGCTGCTGTGGCTAATCAGACGATGCTACTGTGGAAGTCTGGGAGTCGATGCAAAAGAGCGTCGCATTGACCTACTACCCAGACCAAAATCAGACATAAAAAAACAAAACAATGGACCAAGGACCAGTAAAGTCATCAGGATTTCCGCCATATTACCCTTTCTGGAACAAGCCCACCTCTCTATAAACACCTTGATTCGGATGATGCTACAGTGGGAGTCATAATTTTGCCTATCCAGATTTAATTAGGATAGGGATTTTTAACGAGTACCTGACATCAGACAGGCTTGGGTCCACCTTTTAAAGCCCCCTCCGAAGGACGGCATAACTGAGGATTTTTTACTCCCATTAAAAAATCCTAGAGCATCCTGGGTTTGAACCCGGGGCCCCATTATGGAATGGGTGGTTAAATTTAAACAATGTTAGAAAATTAGTTCATAAAATATATAATTTCAAAGATCCAAAGTCACAATAGTTTTTTTTTTTTTTTTTTTTTTAACACTCACTATTAAGGACATCCCATACAGATAAATAAAAAAAACTTTCATTATCTTTATTAGAACAAAAGTTATAGAATTTTCACAATCAAATTCTATCCTTCCCCTCCTTTCCCACAGACGAGCTCACCTTAGTGGGATAGTGGCTTCTACTAGCACTGTAAAATGTTTTTATTTTGATTTTAAGAAAGAAGTTATTAAAAAAATTAAAAAAATAAAATCGCAATTTGTTTTTGGTGATACAAGTTAACAACTAATTTCCAATAATAGACTACAACAATTTTAGTAATATACCTATCACTGAACTAATTTTACTTAAGAATTGTAAGAAATAAAGTTTTGCATCGCTTATTTTTGTAAATATCTATATTGTATATTTTATTATGTAATTTACATTACACATGTTAATAAAATTACACTTTAAACGTCCCTTGTATCTAAATACATTTTTTTTTTTTTTTTTGGTTTTGCCCTTGCTTATAAGTAAGTGTATATTTATTAGTCTCCAAATAACATTTACATGTGAAACATTAAATAGCTCCAAAGGAAATAAAATGTTTAAGACCTCCAATGTATTTTTTAATCGTATTATTCGCTTCAGACCACCATTGGGTTAGAAACAGGGGCCCTGGGGTATACGTTTCATTAGCAATTGAAACTGGCTCTACTCTGCCCTGTATCATTTAATTATAAGGATGTTATGCCCTTTTAATGCTCATTTAATCTAATATTATACAAGTTAATAGTAATGGTAATTATATATACCAAATAATTAAATAATTGAATATAATTATTAATTGTACATATTATTATATATAATAAACAATAAATAAACAATGATTGTAATAATATATATATATATATATATAATATATATATATATATATATATATAATTATATTTATTTGTTACCAAACTGGCTATATCAAACATTTTTTATCACATCACATAAGACATTTCAAATAACTTAACTTTAAAGATTAAAATTTTTTGGTGGAGGTACGGAGCGTCCCTGAATCATGAAACTCATTCCGCCGAAAGTCTTGCGACTTGAAGTCTACAGCACTAGTGCGACTCGAACTCACAAACTTCTGAAGAGGAAAAGACCCTTAATACCCACTTTGCTTCCTGCTCCTCTCATTTATCATATCAGACGCCGATACCTACACCCATGCACCATTTCAATCCGGATTCATTATTTTTTTCCCATATCACCCCCGAGGACCTCTAGAATTCTATTCGTAAATCTCGAACAAATGACTACGGACCTGATAATATTCCACTTAAACTAATCAAAGCCTCGCTTCCATCTATCCTTCCAATACTATAACTTTTCTCTAGACAGTGCAACCTTCCCTACTTCCTGGAAAACCGCTCTAGTCCGTCCACTGAAGAAAAACTCAAATCCAGTATCTACTAATGACTTCCGCCCAATTTCTCTCCTTTCCAACCTTTCTAAACCTTTAGAGCGTCTGGTCCAATCTCAGTTATCCCTCTACCTCGAGCAAAACAACCTTTTGAACCCCTTACAGTCTGGTTTCCGGCCAGGCTATTCTACTCACTCTGCTCTCTCCCAAATTTCCCAAGATCTCCACAAGGCCATAGATCAGCACAAAATAACAATCCTTGTTTTGCTTGATTTTCCAAAGCCTTCAATTCTGTCGACCATAATATCCTCTTAACCAAACTCTATAGACTCCCAGTATCCACAGGCGCTCTTCAATGGTTTCAATCATTCCTTATCGGCCGTTCCCAGTATGTTGTAGTTCCAAATAAACCACGCTTCGACTCACTGCCTCTGACAAAAGGTGTACCCCAAGGTTCCTCGTTATCTCCTACCCTTTTCTCCATATTTATTAATGATCTTCCGCTCTCCATCAAGCACTCCCAATACATCCTCTATGCCGATGATATTCAGATTTATATTTCCTTTACCCCAAATGAATTTCCTGATGCTATCTCTAAACTTCAGGAGGACATAAATAATATAAGTGCTTGGTCAAACAGTAACAAACTCCTGCTAAGTGCTAAAAAAAACTAAGGCCATCCTGATAGCATCACCTGCTCTCCTTAAATCCATTCCCAGCACCCCCCAACCTTTTCCTAAACATACTCCTATCTCTTTTCATTCATCCGTCAAGAACCTAGGTATTACTCTTGACCAAACTCTCTCTTGGAGACCACACATCTCCCAAATATCCCGCCGAACCATAGCAACCCTAAAGCAATTCCGCCGCCTCCATCATCTCCTACCATTCAATATTCGTAAACTCCTTGTTTCTTCCCTTGTTTATGCCCACTTTGACTACGGTTGCGAGGTGTACAGCGGACTTTCAGGTGAGCTCGAAGCAAAACTCAAGCAATAGGGTTTGTATTCGGGATCACCAGAGACACGCATATAACCCAGTATTACGCCAAGTTAAGGTGGCTTTATGCTCGTTACAGATGGCAGTATTTCCTAGCTTCTTTCCTCTACCAGGTTATCAGAACTCATCGTCCCAGCTACATCTTCCAATCCCTTAAATTTAAATCATCAATTTAGTACCGTTCTACCAGATCCCGGCTTTCTGACCTCTACCCTCCTCCTCACCGCACTGCTGCGTTTGACAAGTCCTTTCTAGAAAAAGCAACCTCTCTTTGGAATTCTATCCCTCCTGAGATCCGTCATGTAAGAACGACTTCCTCCTTCAAATCGCTCCTTTTCAACCATCTTCTTCTTATCCAGTCAAACAGACAATAACTTCCCACTGCAGATGCTATAAATTCCAATTATTATTATTGTATTTTTTTTGTGTGTGTTTACATTACTTAAATTATCACTGATGAATTAGCTATTTCTGTTTGTTTTTTGTTTTGTTTTTTCGTTGTTTTATTTTTATTTTTTATTTCATTCTGTAAGGCTGACTTGTAAAGATGTATATATATTACGACCTGTATTATTTTTTTAGTTTAGTAATTTTATTACTAGTAGTATTAATTTTAGTACTTTAGTCCCAGGATAATAAAGAAGTTTTTTCATTTCATTTCATTCACTGCTAAAATATGAAAACTATTTATAATTAGTTCTGTTCCGATAATAATCTGAACATAGTTATCAAATTCAATCATTTTCAAGTCGAATTCAACCTTTTCCAAGTCATATTCAATCATTTTCAAGTCAAATTCAACATTTTCCAAGTCATATTTAACCCTTTTCTAGTCAATTTCAACCTTTTTTGGTTTCAACAAAATAATAAAAATCAAGTTAACATAATTTTATGTTTTTATGATTAATTTAGTTATCGATTACATTTATAAACAATGTGGCTTGCTAAAAGTTTTAAGAGACCCTTTAACACAAAATTACTCACGATTTTAATACTTATGTATCGTTTAATTTTAGATTTTAGTACATTTTCGGCACTGATATTCGGGTAATAGGAGAAATTTTATTGCAAGGGAATGGTAAAGTTTCCAACACGTTGGCAGAAATGTATTTATAGTAGTGGGGACTGTTGTAAATGTTTTTATTTAAACTAAAACCCTGCATTATTTTCCGGTCAACCAAAAAGCAATAAAATAATTTTAAAGATGAGAATACTTTAAACTATTACATAATAAATTCAATTTATTATACATGAAAGAATATTTAAGTAATGGAGTCATGAAACAAAATGTAAAAGTGACAATTGTTATGATGTGGCAGCTGATTTTCAAGAAGGGACTGTTAAATGGTCTATGAAGGCCAGGTATAATAGGATAGATTGAGGACATAGATTGGATTAAGGATTATATCGGAACAGAATTATTGCTGATTATTTAATAAATAAATTCTTTAAAAAATAAAAAGAAATAGGGCGTTATTTTAAGATTAGTGGTTAAAGATTTTTTTTTTTTTTGTTTTTTACGTTTAAGCATTTGCTATTTAATCTATCAAATAATATGAATACAGAAAATATTTGTCAAAAACAACTTTCATTCAAATCACGCGCAGGCCTTTGGGAAAGTATACAATTTCCATCTTTGTTTCATCAACATTTAGGTGTTTTTCTTCAG
Organism: Piezodorus guildinii; assembly: GCA_023052935.1. Classification (NCBI taxonomy): domain Eukaryota; kingdom Metazoa; phylum Arthropoda; class Insecta; order Hemiptera; family Pentatomidae; genus Piezodorus; species Piezodorus guildinii. Next base: position 144,818,727 of record CM041292.1, read on the forward strand.
CTTTATCCCCGTTTTTATGATTTAATTTTTCTGAAAATTACGATTTTATTGTTCGTGAAGAAGTTCTTGATTATTTAAAATTTTGTATTTCTTTTTCATGTTCATTTATATATTTATATTGTCACATAAAGACTTTTCAACCACTAGAGTTATTTTTGAAAGAAAGAAAGAAAGTAAATTTTATTCTGGGACCTTCTGTCCCCTAAGAATAACAGAAAAGTACAAAACTTTGGCTTGTGTCTGGCACAGAAACAAAAACATAAAAGAAATACAAACTTAAGATATAATATTATTTAAAAATAAGAATAAATAAAGTTAAATAAATAACTACGATAACTTAGTATGCATATATGTTTATAATTATATAATCATTAATGTGTATCCAAAGATATATTACTATTGTGCTTCTTATGGTATAATAAGGTCACCGAGAAAAACAGAAGAAAGAAAGAGAAAGGTGAATATATATCTAAAACATTGTTTACATATTTGTTGTGGTCCTCTTTTAGAATGTGACATGACCACTATTCTAGCGTTTTGTTTACTATCAATCTGTAGATGGATGGTTGAGGAGATGAAGGAACAGTTTGCTTTTAAATGAGGTTAAAGAAGGTGCTTTGCGTATAGAGGTAGGTATGGAATTCCAGAATGATGTGGCACGCAAACTAAATGATTTTTTAAAGGATGATGTTTGATGAAAAGGAATATATGGTTAGTGGACGGGGATCTTGTATTAAACGAATGTATCGATGAACAAGGGATAAGTAGGGTAAGAATGTAGGATGGATTTTTGGTATTGAAAGTACGGAATAGAAAAACTCCCAAAAATACTTTCGCCGGGAAACAGGATTGAGCCACTTCAACTCGGCATACCTGTCAGAAACGCTGGAGCGCCTAGAGACCCCGAAGATGAATCTAATGAAACATTTCATAAGTCTTTCCAGTCTCATTTCGAGTCCACCAGACAATCCACCGAACACCAGGCAGCAGTAATCGAAGTGGGGGAAGACAAGGGACGAAACAAGGAGACGACGAACATCGAAAGGCAGTGAATCACGCAATCTTGAGAACAGTTTAAGAGTAGAGATGGAATTACGAATGATATGGGATACATGATTATTCCAAGAAAGATTTTGGTCAAAGACAACACCAAGATTTCTAACGGTAGTATGGAAATGGATAGGTAGTCCGTTAAGGTATATTAAGGGATAATAAGGAAGGGAATTAACGAGATGTTTGGAACCTATAATTATGGCCTTAGTTTTATCGACGTTCAGTCTTAAATCATTCTTTAATGCCCATGCGTTAATATTATCTATGTCTTCCTGCATCTTACGAATAGCCTCAAACATCTCGCTGGGATAAAAGGAAAGGTAGATCTGGAGATCATCGGCATATAAATGATATTTTGAATGATGGATAGAGTTAGGTAGATCATTTATATATAAAGAGAAAAGAGTCGGAGAGAGTGAGGATCCTTGTGGAACACCGCGAGTTAGTAAGAGTGGAGAAGAAGTAGGTTTATCAGGAATAATAACTGTTTGGGAACGATGAGATAGGTAGGATTGGAACCACTTTAAGACACTGTTTGATAAGGATAGATTTTCGAGTTTTGAAAGCAGGATATCATGGTTCACTAGGTCGAACGCTTTGGAAAAGTCAAATAGAACAAGGATTCTGATTTTGCGTTTATCTATGGAGGATTGGATATCTTGAGTAATTTTCAACAGGGCGGATTGTGTTGAGAAGTGAGTTCGGAAACCGGATTGGAGAGGATTTATTAGGGACTTTTGCTCTAGGAAGGTGTTGAGCTGTGAATGGACTATTCTTTCTAACGGCTTTGAGAGATTGGAGCGGATGGAAATCGGTCGGAAATCAGAAACTCTGGTTGGAACTGAAACTTTGCTAATAGGACGGATTATAGCTTTTTTCCAAGCTGTTGGAAAGGTAGAAGTCTGTAGAGAGTAGTTATAAATATGCAAAAGGATTGGAAATATGATAGGTAAGCACAATTTGATTAATTTAACGGGAACTTGATCCGGTCCATGGTCTGTGGTTCTAGATTTCAGTACTTATTTTAGCCCTAAACTCATAATACAATTACAATCATTTAACTTCAATGCTAACAAAGTATAAATAATTACCTATCAGAAAAGAATGAAATAAAAATATTAAAAATCAAATACATGAACATTTTTTTTTTTTCAATTTTGCAGAATATTGATGTATCTTTTAAATAATTCATCATTTTTGTGGCTGATTCCTGGGCATTTTGTAATATTGTCCCGATGTCAGTGTCCTTACCAAACCTTCTTCGCTCCGCTTCGAACGAAAAGCAATCCTACAGTATATGGGGTACTATGATGTGTATGTGATACTGCATGTGTGGTACTTCCAAGTACTAATATTAATCTGTTGGATATAAAATACAGTATATTCCAACTAAAAATAATACAATCTGTAGACGTTTATTCAGAGTTTTTTCCCTGAACATGCTCGACGATAACATGACGCCATGACATCATTAATGAGCCCTTTTTGTCCAACTACCCAGCATGAGAAGTAATCGGTCGTGAAGCACAGATAGCGCCTACTAATTGGTCTACTAATTGGCGAATCAGGGTCAACTCTAGCTCTAAACCGTCTCATATCTATCCGGTTATAAACTAATATAAACAATAAGTGAGGTTATCAATCCCAATAATCGATGCATCAATTGTTTTCACCTATTCTGCATATAATAAAACCAGGACCATTAAAATATTGATGATAATGGTAAATGAATTAACATTGAATAATATATGATACGTAATAAATACACTGGGCATTGAGAAATATCTGTCACAAATATAATTGTAGGGTACCGATCTTTTTACAATGATTCCCGTGGGTACCTTCTTCTTCATTCAGCACGAAAAACCATCACTGGGTGTCGACTTACTCAAGCAGCTTCCTCCAGTTTATTCGTTGAAGGGTTGCTATTCCTGTTCATACAATTTAGTTTTAGAATTTTTCAATATCCTGATAAAGGTATACCTTTTAAAGTCATTAAAAATATATAAATAAAATTAGAAAAAGGAATGGAATAAACTTTAAGGAGGAGAGTAGTGCAGGTTGCAGTCAAAGAAAACAATGATAATTTGTTTAGCTATTTATCGTATAGGCAAAAGGTCCTCCACTCTGGCCATTTTCCTCCTGAATCTTCCAAGCTAAGAAATCACTCTATTAATTATATTCAGTAGAGAGAAAAAATCTAGTGCTCGAAACACGTGACTTCCTCTTACCTTTATCTCAGAACTTATAAAGCTGGTACTTTTTTTTTTTTTTTTTTTTTTTTTATCACTAACAATATAAAATGGTAAATTTTTCGAAACTACAAAATTAAAGATACTTTAAAGGAATGCAATTTTAAATATCGGCATTGAAGAGCCGTTTCAGACTATTTCCAACGGAATGGTACCTACCTCATATAAAAGCGAGTTTAGTGAAATTCGTAATAGCCCTTTATGAAAAATCTTAAAAAGATTCAAAATGCAGGTCCTTCTGGTTCGCCGATTTTTTGAAAAGTTGCTGTAACACCTCAGGAATATTATCACCATCATCTGGCGCTTGAACTCGTTACCGCTTCTGGGCCGCCACTAGTATCCTTCGCTCTATCTTTCGTAGCGTTTCTTCAGTCCCTAACGTAGAGTAAGATCCTAGCATCTTCTGGACAGCACCCGTCGACCTAAGGTTAGGCCTCCCCACAATTCTTCTGCCACGGATTTCTTTGAATTAGGATCGTCTTGGGGACCGTAATATCCTCCATTCTCGCTACGTGTCCTATCCACCCGAGTCTCCCAATGTTGACATCTGGACTATTTAGGAGGTTGTTAAGTTCTAAGTTACTGCGTCTTCTCCGTGCTTCACCTATTTTACGGGACCATAGATTTTTCGTAGAATCTTTCTCTCAAATATCCGAAGCCTTTTCTCATAAGTTTTTGTTATGGCCTAATCCTTTGAGCCACATAACAAAACTGGTCGAACTAATGTTTTATAGAACATTATTTTGGTCTTCTTTGAGAGAAATCTGCTTTTAAACTGCTTCCTTAAACCTATTAGCTGCATTCATTTTTCTTTGAATTTTCTGCGGAATATCATTTTTTTCGTTAATATCTGTTCCCAAGTAGATTAAGCTGTTAACGCATTTGAAATTGAATTGGCCAACTTCAACTTTTCAAATCTCAGGAATATACGCTTCTAAAATATGAAATTTCACTTTTGAACAACTCACAGTTACAGTTAGCTAATGAAGGCAGGTTTGTTTTGCACCTTTTAAAATCTAATCAAATAAAAACTTTTTTCGAGTCCTCGAAAATATAAAACCCAACTATCGAATAGTAGTAGCTGCTTGAAATGTCCGAATATTCTTATAAATATTAAAATAAACACACGCACTCACTGAAACATCAAATACAACTCACGTCATTTCATGCTTTAGGTAGTAAATAATTTTTCTGACATTTTTTACGAGGCATGGGTCTCAGAAGTTTATCGCTCAACTTCAGGAAAGCACTTTTCCTTCGATATGAGTAAAGTTTCTATAATATGACGCCTTAAATCAGACCTTAATATTATTTATATATACTTCCAAACTACTCTTGAATAGCTCTCTGTACCCTAAAAATAATGAGAAATTCAGAAATTTTGAAAAGCGAAAAATACATTAATGAACGAAAAAAAATGTATAAGATATTTAAGAATAAAGTCAAAACAATTAAAATATGATATTAGTTATTTTTGGTTATCTGGACTAATGGCTCAAAAAAAAAAAAAAAATCGCGAAACCTCTATTAGCCTCATGACAAGGGCTCCTTAAATTCACTATAGGTAGCATTTCCAAGTCAAATTTAACTATTTCCAAAACAAATTTAACCATTTCCAAAATAAATTCAACCTTTTCCAAAATAAGTTCAACCTTTCCCAAGTCGAATTCAACCTTTTCCAAGTCAAACTTTAAACAATCCTTTCCAAAACAAATTCAACCTTTTCCAAAACAAATATTTCCAAACCCTTTATCTTCACAAAACATAATTCAACCTTTTCCAAGACAAATTCAACCTTTCCCAAGTCAAATTCATAACTCCATTTCACTCAATTCAAAATTCAACCTTTTCCAAACATCAAAATTCATCCCATTTTCTCTTTCCAAGTCAAAAGCCAATCCGATTCACTCGTTTCACAAGCGAATAAATTATACTTTTATTCCATAAAATCATTGTTTATTTCAATAATTTTATTATTATAGTATGGTTATTTTCAATTAAGTCTAGAGTATGTTGCTAATGTAAACTGTCACCTGAAATCAAATGTTTTACCCCTACCAAAAATCGCATAACGCTCTTAAAGATATTTACACTCCTAAAAACTAAGATTTCAAAACAAAAATTAATGAAGTAAACTAGTTTTAAAAAATTACTCAGTGTTTCCTAAAATGGATATTGTACTTATTGCAAATCATCGCCGCAATTTTAAGTCGCATCCGACTGATAAAATAATTTTGTTTTTGAAATAATGAACTAACTATTTATTGACCACAATTTAAATAAATTGTTAAAGATAATCCAAGATAGTATATGCTAGATCTAGGCCCTAAGAACGTCCTCGCGAAACATTCTACTCAATGAACCACTAAAATCCAGAAATACTATTGTACCTCTCATTATATAATTTAATGTCTTAGTGCGATGTCTGAGTGATTATGTTACAGGCCAAGGCATTGCAAACATTTTCATTAAGGTAAGTTAAAATAATATTCCATCTCGCGGACCTAATCGACATCCTCTTCAAATACAAGTGCTCCGCAAACCACTTGTTGGTAACCACTTATCTAGACTATGGCTTTGCACGTGTCCCAGCCATCGCAATCTTCTTTTCTTAACATTGCTAACTATTTCAGCTTCAGAGAATAGCTTTTCAAATCCGAGTTTCTCTTTATAGTGTATCAATCAAGTTATCTGAATAGGTCTAAATATTTTGCTTGCTAAACCCATCTCTTCGTAGACGTTGGAGGGTTAAAGTGGGGAAGGAGAGGCTACCGCCACCCTCATCCAAAGATTGGTGGGCAACACACAACTTTTACTTACTTCTCTATTTTAATCAACTTAAGAACAACTGAAAAAAATCTGGTATGGGTAACCCATGACTTTCACTTACCTCCGTTTTTAGAATCGATTAAAGAATTTTTAAATACAGTAAGAGATAAAATTGAGTGAAACTATTAAAGACTTAATTAAATAGAATTTCTATAGAAACATGTGTTTACTAAAATATCTATGATGTTATTATCTAAAATAATCACTTTGTTTTTGAAATAATGAACTAACTATTTATTATGAATCGGCTTTTCATCACTCTCTATTAACTTTTAAAAGCTTGTGTATGTGATAATATTTTTTCTAAAATCTTTAGCTTTCCAACGGTATATTATACATGTATATTACTGTTTTCAAGTTAAAAAACAAATAATTGTATTTAATAAATATTTCTTCAGTTTTCTCCTTTAATTGTTTTTCGAATTCGCTCAACATGCATATTTTGCTACTATTTATCAATGCTAACAAGATAATATGGTTATTATTATATAATCTACAAAATTTATGGTACTTTAGAAGAAGAAAATTTAAAATATCGGCATTTATGCCCTGTCAGTCTATTTTAATCAGAATTAAAACTACATGATATTAAAGCATATTAAATTTTACATCGATATAGAGAGTTTAATCAAAATCGTCGGAGCCGTTTATGAGAAAATCATAAAAAGGTGAAATATGCATGGTATAAAGTGGATCTTCTGGATAGCTGATTTAGATGAAAATGTTTTTGTAACATCTCGGGCGTATAGTTGCCTTAAATATGAAATTTCAGTTTCATTTGACTTTTCGTTTCCGCCGGGGAGTTACCACACACAACACACACACACACACACCTTTTTGCGGTATTCAGAAAGTATGCATCAAAGCAGCAGGAGTGACCACAGCTCTAGCCCGATTATTGCCCAACGTAGGTGGACCGAGAAGTAGTCGGAGACTCATCCACTCTTTCATACTCAGCCCCGATATGGAATAACACCCTTGACACACTGACTTACAGGAGACACATGGGGTCCATTTATCGCCGAAATGTCCTGAGAGTGGTAAGTGCGTTTCGCACAGTATCTTACGAAGCTGCATGTGTAGTGGCCAGGATGCCACCCATTGAACTGCTGTCAGAGAAAAGGCAACGTACGTATAAAAGTGCTGCCCACATTCCTAGGGCCAAAGAGAGGAAGCAGACAGTCCACAAGTGGCAGCGACGCTGGGATTTGGTAGCGAGCGGAAGGTGGACCCATAGGCTGGTACCTTGCATCCAACCCTGGATGGATAGAAACCACGGGGAAGTGGACTACTACCTGACCCAAATCCTCACTGGACATGGATGCCTCAGATCCTATCAATTAAGGTTCAAGTTGGACAATACAGCAGAATGTCCAGGATGCCCAACAACTGACGAGACAGTAAAACACGTATTCTTCTGCTGTCCTCGCTTTCAAGTAGAAAGAGAAGAATTTCGAGGAATATGCAGATCAGAAGCTACACCTGACAACATCGTCAACCTTATGGTAGTTTCTCAGGAGAACTGGATGGCGGGCCAACGTCTGGCTGCGGACGTCATCAAGAAATTTAGAATGGAAGAGAAGGAGAGGCGTGCCTAGAAAAATAGGGTAAGGCGCATAACAATAGGACGGCACACAGCCACTCCCCTCCACGAAGTAATGCCTAACGGTGGTCCCGTGGAGAGTGAGAAACAGGTGTAAGGAGGTGTGTAGAAATCCCACACACGGATAGGTACGGGCCTATCCGCGTCTTTTGAAGATTTCCACCTACCCTCGAAAAAACACTTTTTTGCTGGACTTGCGAAAACGAAACGTCCTATGAATCTGAAATTTCATATTTTAGACAACTATATGCCCTAGATGTTACAGAAACTTTTTAATCAAAATCAGCTGACGGGAAAATCTACTTTATACCATGCAATGTTTTCTTGCAATTTTCTCAAAAGCGGACCTAACGATTTTGATTAAACTCTATATACCTATGTAAAATTTGATGTGCTTTAATATAATGTAGGTTTCATTGATTGAAATATTGTGACAGGGCTTAAATCTTGATATTTTAAATCTTCTTCTTGTAAAGTATCTTTAAATTTGTAGATTAAAAAAAAAAAAAAAAAAAAATGGAACATCATCTTATTAGCATTGATAAATAACTGGTAAATATGCAAGTTGAACGTATTTTATGAACTACTAAAGGAGAAAAGTGCAAACATTTTTTTTATGCAATTTATGTGTTTTTGAACACGAGAATAGTAATATAGATGTATAATATACCGCTGGATAGCAAAATATTTTAGAAAATAATTTATCTAATACACGGATATACGGATTTATTTCAAAGGTTAATGGAGAGTGATGAAAAGCCGATAAGACTGATTGTAGACGCTGAAAATAAGAGTATCAGAAGGCCTCGACAATTGCGTATTCATGCAAGGAAGAGAGATTAATGGAGAAGACATGTAATGAATTAAAAGAGAGGACTGGTTAGGACGGATTACACTATGTGTGGTAGAAGCACGTCAGTAGTGTGGGTTAGGAGAGAATTCACCCTGCGTGGTAGTAGCACGACAGTAGCGTGGATAAGGAGAGAATTCGCCCTGCGTGGTAGTAGCACGACAGTAGCGTGGATAAGGAGAGAATTCGCCCTGCGTGGTAGTAGCACGACAGTAGCGTGGATAAGGAGAGAATTCGCCCTGCGTGGTAGTAGCACGACAGCAGCGAAGGTTAGAAGGAGATGAGAAGAAAGAAGTGAAATAAAGATATACCACATTATGATAAAAAGACAGAGGTAACCTTACCCTAGGGAGATACCTGTTGGGTGATCTGAAGATCTGTGCTAGCTCTTGGGGATGTTAGTCATCCATGTCGATAATTGACAGTGAGAGCTTTGTAAGCGGACTAGGGTCTTGGCCCTAGGTCAAATTAGCTTAAGTGATTTATTTATTCTAATAAAACAGTTATAAAGGTATAAATATTTACAATGACATTAACTGGTAACAATATACAATTTTATAGGATATAGCGTCTTCTTATATTTGGCCGGTAAGGTATGTGGACGCCGCTAGCGCTATCTGTGAGCGAGCGTGTGCAGCATCCGCCACAGATTATTTAATAAAACACATGTTTCTATTGAAATTCAAAATAATTAATTCTTTAAAAATTTATTTGTACCTTTAAATGTATTTAAAAATTCTTAAATTGATTTAAACAACGAAGGTGAATGTTGTGTGTAGCGCGCAACCGATTTTTTTTTTTTTTTCTTTCGACATCAAGCTTTATTTGTATAGATTACATCAACACAGAATCTATTATATAATTACCTACGAGAATCAGTTTTTTTTATCGGCTTTTCATCCCTCTCTGTTGACTTTGCTTATAAGATCATATTTTTTTTAAAACCACTAGCTTTATATTAATCACTTGCTTTATATTCTAAACTGCAATGGGTGCATTTATTTCTACGCGTACCATTCTTGCGATACAACGCGTATTTTTATTACATAATATAAATTAAGTTACAGAACATATTTTATAAAAAACAGTATAATAATAACTAGTAAATAAAACTAATAAATAAAAACTGATAAACAAATCATTTCTTATATCTAATTAACGAAATAATACTAACTAAGAAACTAAACTAAGAAACCAGAAACAAATAATAAATAATTTATTTGTTATAACTAATTAACGAAATAATACAAACTAACTAACCAATTAACTAAACTAAGAAACCAGCTACTAACAAATTAATTACTTTATAGTAAGTATTAAATAATAACCAATAAAGAACTAATAAATAAAATAATAACAACCGTAGTGTCAAGAAGAGAAACAGTGAAAGTAAATAAAATAAAAATTAATAATGAGTTATTGCCTAATGATGTTTGTCTAATTGTGTATAGTCCACCCGGTCCACAAAACACTAAAATTGCATAACAAAATATTTTTGCTCTTTCCTTCTTTAGTTGGTCATCAAATTCGTCCCCTTCTATATTTAGCTGTTTCATGACAATCAGATGATATGGTAAATTTTATGAAATCTAAAAATAAGTATTTTAGAGCAAGAAAATTTAATTCGGCATTTAAGCACGGCTAGACTATTTCAATCAGAATGAAATCTACATGATATTATAGCCTATTAAATTTTAAATCGATATAGCGAGTTTAAGCAAAATCGTGACAGCCGGTTTTAAGAAAATCGTTAAAAGGTGCAAAATGCTTAGTATAAAGTAGGACTTCCGGTCAGATGATTTTAGTGAAAATGATGCTGTAACATCTCGGGTGTATAGTTTTCTTAAACATGAAATTTCAGTATCGTAAAACGTTTCGTTTTCGTTCTGAACTTACCTAATACACACGGACACACAGACCTTTTTGCGGGACTTGGTCATTTGAACTTTGGGGATCCTAAAACGTGTATTTCCGTTGAAAACTGGATTTCAAAAATTTTCATGATCACAATACTTTCCCTTACTATATATTTCATTTATGCGTAAGTGAAAGTAAAAATTAAAATTAGATAGCACGATAAAAGGTGGAGTTATAGAGTGTTTTTACTTCAAAGCCCGAACTAAATGTTAAGCTTATATATTTTTTTTTTAAACAATTACATATATCTTATATCCACTAGACACCCATGCTTCCTTCCTTCCATATTCATACACCAGTTATACCCTAAGTTTCAAAATGTAAAGCAACTGTTGGCCTAATCATAGTTTTTTAAATTTCTCCGACCAGAACTAAAATGAGTCTTCAAAGACAAGATTTTGTTTATGAAATATCGTTTCTGATGTCACAAATATAACACAGTGACCTAAAACTACCCGTCTTTCAGAGGAGCAATCTACTACGTCCCATCAAACACCAAAATATAATAATAATAAAAAAAAAAGAATGTCAAGCAAAATAACAACTTCATTATAAAATAACGACCCTAAAGAAAGAAGAACACCGCGTCCCCATCCTTTTAGAATAAAGATTTTTTTTCCTTTCTTATTTGGAGTTGGAGATGAAAAACAGCTCTAGAGGAAGATGCAAAAAACTGAAATCAGGAAGAATAATAGAAGATTCTTCCAACAAGAGTTGTTGGATTCAGAAATTTTTGTTTTTTATCTATAGTTTTTCTTTTCTTTAATAACTAGTAATATTGAGAATTTCATCAGTGTAAATTAGTCTCTGCCTCAAGTCTGACTGTCTACTACTATTTTGAGGAGTGTGTTTAAATAAATGTAATTTTTAAATAATATGTATAGTAAAACAGAGAATTACTTTTAAAATGTAATACATGGGACCTTATTATTAAAGAGTTTACTTATTAACAGAAAACACGTTTTTATTATAAAATTGTCAACATACAACACACAATCCATATTCAGAATTTCTTTGGGAGTATATTTTAATATCTTTATTGTGCTTATTACCATTTACTGTATAATGCGCTCCGGCCTACTGTATGACTTAGCTACCTCTGCACGGTACAATTGAGTCACTTCGTCCAATGTTAGTATTTTGGTTTCTTTCAACTTTATACTATACTTTTTGAACCTGTGTCATTACAGTCCCGAAATATGTGGTCTATTATCATTTTATCACTGTAATGAAGCCTAACAATCGGGATTTGCACATACGAAGTTGCAATAGTCATCGAATAATTTTAGAACTGATTCTAAAGTGTCTTTTTTACGCGAGGAGATCAAAAATATATCATCCTTTGTTTTAAGAGGAGAGTGATTTTTAGTTGCTCATCCTTAGATTTATACTTTCCAATAGCTATTAAATAGTAAATAAAGGCTCGCTTCCATTTAGCCACTTCGTTGCTATGCTGGTTTTATTATAACCTTTTTAACATACAACACACAATGATATAATTTTTAGAATTATATTGAATAACATGCTTTAATACATACAACAGAAACACAGTTATAAGCATTATTTTAAGTATTGCTGCAATAGTTCCTCAGAACGTGAATATAGAGGAAGCCTCGAGTAAAGCGGATATGTTAAGGAAAACTAAAAAAAACAACATTTAATTACATTTGGTTACATATAATCACAATTTCTTAATTCTTAATTTGTATATCAATAATAAACTAATAACGAATTTCTGTCGATTATCCGCTTTGCTCGACCCACACGGGCAAAGAGGATAGATTTTTTTTTATCGTCACAGTTATCGCACAAGTAACTTCCTCGTCCTCCATACTACGTACAGGATTCGTGTGCCCACTGTTCACATTGAGAAGATTGGATCCAATTTTCTACAGGTGGGTTTATATATTTCTCAGTGCATACTATGCATGAATAGCCTCCCATTCTATTTTGTTTTCCTTTGAGTTTCTGGATTTACTTTTCCTTTGGTTAATTTTGGTGTTTTAGCTCCAGCTAACTTGGGTATCTTAGTTTTCTTTACATTTACCTTCTTGTATCTAAGAGCTTTTTCTTCTTTAATAGGGGTCGATGTCAATACTTCGTTTCTGTTTTTTTTTTTTTTTTTGGATCATCTGGTTTCGGTATTGGTCTGACTTGAAAAGGAGAAAATTCACATGCTGTCATACTGTGAATGGATCTAACCGCTTGGATTCCTGATGTATATAGATGGTAATGTTGAGCCAACCTTCTCTCGCATTTGTGACTTAATTTCGTCATCTAGGAGAGAATCTTCGATAAGAGATTGCGGGGGTACAGGTGGCATATTATTCGGTTCTTGGGTCGCAATTAGAGAAGAAGCTGGTAATTCTTAGTAAAAGACAGGCTGAAATAACAGCTACAGTATGGGCAAAGCGGACAGGCCCTAAGATCCCTTTTGACATAAATTAACCATACAGAATTTTAAAGTGTCGGCTCCGTGTAATAATAAAATCTTAATTAATACTTCAAAATCTGCTTACCCTGTTAAACAATTTTTTTTGCTCAAATTAAAATCATAAAATTTAAAGAATACAATACAAACCTGGTCGAAAATCGAAAGAAAAATTAAATTCTTTTAACAAACAAACGCGCTGTTTAGTTCTGTTTGAACTGTCATAGCGCCGGGAGAGAGTTCACGCATCGACTCGCCCGCAACTTGCAGCACCATCTGTTGTAGAATATCGGAAAATGAGCCTATCCGCTTTACCTGGGCTATCCGCATTGCCCGGGCCTTCCCTACTCTTTTATCCGGTTCGCCAATTTAGATTAAATACATTGCTGTAATATCGCAATAGTTTTCTTACTGTATATTTCATATATAGGTAATTGAAAGTAAAAATGAGATCTAAGGGATATAAGCGAAGGGAATATTAAGGCGGATGAGGCAAGAGCTAATGGAGTATGGAGTTGAGCCAACTCGGGGGAACAATTAGGATTAAAACCTCGTAATGAGATGAGTGAAGCCCTAATATCTCAACCAAACCCCAACTACAGTCTAACTAATTATTGTACCTCACGTACTTAGCAACTGTATAATTGAAATGATATCATATCTACAATATTTAACAGAAATATTAACAATACGTTAAAAACTTACAAAGATATGTAACATAGCCTTCATCAAAAGCATATTTAACACCGTAAGAAGAGAAATAAGCTATTTTGAGCTTTTCAGGACAGATAGTTTTCGAAAGTTGAGTTCCTAACTTGCCAAAAAAATTAGCTAATCTAGTTTTTGTTAACTAGACAAACAAAAATCATGAAACTTTGAATTTCCAGTTATTCATATCTGAATTGGAGTTGCAAACACACACACACACAAATATAAAGTTTCATTCAGTTAAAATACCTTGAACCTACAAGTTTTAAATTTATTTGTAAATAGTGTGGTTGATGATCTATTATGAAGATGTTAAATACTTATTGCCATTGGAGAAACAGATTGATTTATGTAAAAAATAAATAAAATCAATATTTATAGTTTGTGATTTTCTTGGGCTAATAAGAAAACCGAGATGTGAAAAAAAAAATAAATTTTGGTTACTATTATCTGGTTATTTTTTAAATAATTCTCTTTCATTGGGAATTTATATCATGACATACAGAATATTATTACACGAGTGGTAATTAAATTCAGGAATACTAGTTGTTCTAAATCCGTTTTTTCAATATTTTGCGACGTCAGTTGGAAACATTCATAAATATTTTTTATGAAGCTCGTAAGATATTAAACACTCTACAAGATTACTTATTATGCATTTTCTTCTGAACTGCAAATAGTTATTGAAGCTAAATCACTAAATAAGTAATTTGGTTTCATCTGTGGTGTAGTGGCTATCATAACAGCCTTCTATGTCCCAGATCGCGGGTACGAACCCGGCAGATGGTCCTAGCATTCTTTTTAGAAAGTAAAAGAGCCTTGGTCATGCCGTACTTCAGAGGGTACGTAAGATGGTGGTTCCAAGCATATGTTATGTTACTCTACCATTTGAGACCTATGCCATTGTTAGTCAATAAGGTGAACAACTTCTTGCTCATAGAACTCTCTTGTTCGTAAACCTAAACGAATAGTATTGGAGAAAATGTATTTCTGGTTTTAGATATGATCCAGTTAGATTCTCACTAACGCTTGAAAGATCCAGACACAGACTTCCCTGATATGATAGGGATCTAGGAAAATGGAAATTTCGAGGCAATCTTAAGCAGTTTATTCTCCACCTAATTTATAAAGATTCGGAATAACAGGTAGCAACCATTATAAGTATTATGACTAAAAATAAATTGTTTCAATCAATGAAGTTCAACATCCCCTTAAAGAAGGATCTTATTCAGAATTAATTTACAAATTTTGGTATATTTTCAGAGAAAGTAGGTGTAGACTAAATTAAAATGGTAATAAGGTCGTTAAATGTTCTTTCTTTGTTCTACTGTCTCATTTTTCGTTTGACCTTATTGAAGTAAACTAAGGAGTAAAGAATAATTTACTATTGTCTGGGAAACACAAAGAGAATTTTTTTTTTATGTGGAAAGAATAAATTTTTAATGAGCATATCGCAGTCAACACATAAATCAATCATTCTTTGACCATTTCTATCTTTAGTACGCTCACTCCCATGTTTCCCCTTAACTCCATCTGTTTTGATGTAGTCTCTCGAAGTCCACCAAGAGTCATTACAATCTTAACTAAAAAATATTCAAACATTTTTGTTAAACAAGACAATGTCACCTTTGAAACGTCTGTTTTGATTTGGATCAGAAATATTCCCGCATACTCTTTTCTTTAGCTGACATCTCATTATAAAATTATTCCCTAGCTAATGAGCTAGGGCAGCTATGGCTCATTACAAGATTTTCTGGAGAGATTTAGATTGAGAAGGATACTTTTAAGAAGACATTGTTATCCTACATATGATAAAATAACAGATAAAATCTACGAAATTAAAGGTACTTTACAGGGAAAAAAGTAAAATATCGGCATTTAAGCCCTGTCAGACCATTTTAATCATAATTAAAACTACATCATATTAAAGCTTATTAAATTTTACATCGATATAGCGAGTTTAATTAAAATCGTTACAGCCGTTTTTGAGAAAATCGTAAAAAGATGCAAAATGCATAGTATAATGTGGCTCTTCGGGTAAGCCGATTTTGATGAAAAAGTTTCCGTAATATCTTGGGCGAATAGTTTTCTTAAATATAAAATTTAAATTTCATAGGACTTTTCGTTTTCGCCTTGGAGTTACCACACATATACACAGACCTTTTCGCGGGACTTGGTCATTCGAACTCAGGGGACCCTAAAACGTGTATTTCCGGTGAAACTGGAATTCCAAAATATTTACTATTGCAGTACTTTCACTTACTATATATTCATATATAGGTAAGTGAAAGTAAAAATTATTAATTTTTTATTTAAAAAAAGTTAATAATTTTTTTGGAACCTTATTTTTTAATATCTTCGTGAATTTATTGTACGAAAATACTCAGACTTTTTGAACGATCAAATGCGATCGATTAGATTTGTTGGTATAAAGATTCGGAGCCTTATTTTTATTTTTTTTTAATATCAATTTTGGTAAAAGACTGAAATATGTATCAAGTATTATTAATTTTTTCACATCTATTAGATGCATTGTAATAATTGGAAAAATTCATTCTAAGGATAAGTATCGAAAATATGTTTTAATGTAAAATAATAATAAAATCGCCCGGGAGTTAGCACACACAGACACACGGACTTTTTGCGGGAGTTGGTCATTTGGACTCAGGGGACCCTAAAATGTGTATTTCCGTTGAAAAGTGGAATTCGAAAATTTTCACGATCTCAATACTTTCCCTTATACCACAGTAATTGTTATAATATTTGGAACAAAGAAAATTCTTTGTGCCTGTGGCATATTTAAACCGGCTAGTCTCTCACGTTGCTTTCCACATTGTTCGTTGATTGTTTTATTCTCCTGATAAGATTTTTAGTTTAGTTACTAGTAATTAGTTTTTATCGACTGCGAGTCCTAATAAGATATCAATTTAGTCAAATATAGGTTGACTAATACTAACCTCTGTATGTGTCAATCACAGTAGAAGGAATAAAATTGCCGACTAAGCTAGATAAATAATGTTTCTCGTCCTAAAAAAACAATAAATCTTCACATAACATTCTCAAGGATGTTTTTAGAAGAGATTTTCCGGCAAATCAAAAGAGAAGAGGCTGAAACACAAGTTATTCTCTCCATAAGCTTCTGGTGTTCTACAGAACTTTACTAATGCGAATTTATACTAAGTGCTGAGGGCCGTGTTGTTCGACTTCTTACCATCAAAGCAATCGATACATCTTCACATGACATTCTTAAGGACTCACGTTTACACAGATTCAGGTCAGTTTATAAAGAGAACTGGCTAGGGTAAGATGGAATCCATACCTCGGATGGTAGTACGCGATAAATTAGTTAATCCGTCGAAGGGGCTCAGCAAGATTTTCGCTGTTTCGAGGGTATTAGGATTATTGCCATTAAACTCTGAACTCACAATTTCCAAAAAATGGTACCTCATCAGTATTTTTATTTATTTACCCTTGACATTGGCTAGTCTTGCTTACTTATTTAATGGGTATTTCAAGATTATCAAAGCTTACGATACAGTTAAAGCATTAGTAGTTTTAATGATCTCTGTTTACAGTGACATTGAAACTATTCTCCACTCTCTGATATTGATTATAAAAATCAATAGATTGAAGATGCTGTGTTTAAAAATTGCGACTTTCGCGGTCATAGACGACAAGTCAATTAATATGCCGAAGATTTGTTGTACATTCCATATTCTATACATGTTTTTTCATACTATTTGGTTCTTTGTAACGATATTATCATTTCATACCAACTTTATAACAGTAATTTACGAAACATTGTTTTTTATCATGCCGTTCATCCGTTGCAATATGGTCTTATTACAATATTGCCTGATTACTGTATTCGCCGGTAGTTCGGTTAAACAATTGAAGAAAACAGCTATTCCAAGTATTCACCAAATCCTCAACAACTTATGTAGGTATAAAGAAGCGGTGATGTTGATCAAATTGAATAACGAATTCTTTTCTCATCAAATGTTATTATTCGCTTTTCGAATTATCACACTCGCAACCTTTCGCGGCTACGCTCTGATCTACACCTTTCAAATGAATATCAAATCGTTCAATTATTTAGAAATATCAGACTTGGTCGGATGTGTAACCTCTTTGATGTCATATTCTTCCAGCGTTTCTTATGCAAAAAATGAAGTAAGTACTCATCATAGATTAGAAAAATATAATGTAGTTTCGTTGTACAGCTTAAAGGTGAGTAACCAATAAAAAGTATTGGACCAAGTTCTTCAGAATAGCAACTAATAATAAAGCAACTTCACTCACTTCCCTGATATTTGGTAAATAAAAAAGTATTCAGTCAAACTATTAAATGCCATGAAAAGCAGTTTAGAGAAAGTAAGGCTAGGTTGTCAAAAAGTTTTCCTAATAGTGGTGACTAATTTCAACACTTTTTTTTTTTTTTTTTTTTTTTTTTTTTTTTCTTACCCTCTGGTTTTATTTTCGAACAAAATACAAATACAAATATAATATGTATAGCTGTCAGATTTGTCCTTCTGTTACCCGGAGGTATTCTAAAGAGGATTGCTATATGCGCTGGATGCACTAGTAATCTTTCAAGGGCTTCTTCTAAGCCTTTATTTATCCATTGCAAAATGGGAGGGACCATTCTTCAGGGTTTTGGCAATAAATTGAGTTCAGACATAGTCCGAACTCCTTCCCTCGGCGACAACGTCAACGAGAGGTAGTGATCCTTGCCACCTCCCAGGCTTGGGTGGTGGGGTGATATCAGAAAATAATGGATTAGCACAGGCCTTCAGCCCATCAAAAAATTTAATGTGCCTCCGGCTGATATATTCAGGCACTGTTGGCAATACTAATTCCTGATGAAGGATATGGTTTCTGGCCCTCTGTAAGTTGGTACCTCTGACAATCCGCCGAAGGATGGAGTTCTGGAACGTCTGTAATTGTTTGAGAGTGGACTTAAACAGATGCCGCATCAAGGGCGCACCATAGAGCATAGTCGGACGTATTATAGCCTTGTAGATCTGTACTTTCAGCCTCAGTGAGAGCTGAGGTGACGTGAGTAGATGATTAAGTCTATAGCTCTTTCTCCTGGCCAGTTTGAGTCGTTCCCGTACGTGACTAGATAAGGTGAGGTGCCTATCTAGAGTATTTATTGTGAGTATCTAGAGGTATCTATCTAGGAGATTGCTATAGAAACGGGAGGTTTCGCTAGCACCATGTGACATATAATTTCAACACATTAATAAATTATTTTTACTTATAGTATATATAGTAAGAGAAAGAATTGGGATCGTGAAAATTTTCGAATTCCAGTTTTCAACGGAAATACACATTTTAGGGTCCCCTGAGTCCAAATAACCAAGTCCCGCAAAAAGGTCTGTGTGTGTGTGTGTGTGTGGTAACTCCCGGACGGAAACGGTAAGTCCTATGAACCTGAAATTTCATATTTAAGACCAATATAGACCCGAGACGTTACAAAACCTTTGTAATCAAAATGAGCTTACCAGAAGAGCCACTTTATAACATGCATTTTGCACCTCTTTTCGATTTTCTCAAAAATAGTTTTGATTAAACTTGCTATATCGATGTAAAATTTAATGGGCTTTTATATCATGTAGTTTTCATTATGATTAAAATGGTCTGACAGGGCTTAAATGCCGATATTTTACATTTTTTTCCTGTAAAGTACCTTTAATTTCGTAGATTTTATAAAAATAAATATATTATCTTGTTACCACCGATGAAAAACACATAAATATATAAGTTGAACGACTAAATATTTAACTAAATGAGAAGACTGAAAACATATTTTTTTAATGAAATTTTTCGATTTTGAAACATAGCAACAGTAATAGAGACGTATAATATACCGTTGGAAAGAGAAAGATTTTAGAAAAAATATTATCTTATACACAAGCTTGTAAAAGTTAATAAAGATTGATAAAAAGCCGATATAATTAATTGAATATTTTAGATAACAAAATAAAAAAATTTAAAAAAACCTTGTACCATCTTAACCCATAAAGAGTTTTGGGGTCAGTACATGTAGAGTTTCGTACTGTTTCTAGGCCAACGGCCGTGCAATGACGTGATTCGGCCAAGATCACGCTCAGCCGTCAGGTTTTTCCCCATTTCTTGGTACCCACTTTATAGAGGCTGGGTGTGCCTCAGGAGGGTCTCCATACCCCAGGATCGCCCCCCGGCTGAAATAACAGAATAAATAATTTTCCGCCACAGTCGGGATGCGAACCCAGGACCCGGAGCACAGTAGACTAGCTCTCTACCCACTAGACCACGCCGCTTTTTTTTTTTTTTGTGAAATTGTTTATTGTCCAAAGATATAAATCTGGATACTAAATAAAAAAGGGCTATTTAAGTTTTTACTTTGACTTACCTATACATTAAATATCTAGTAAGGGAAAGTGTTGCGATCATTAAAAATTTTCGAATGCGGTATATCACCGTTTATACGCGTTTTAGAGACCCCTGAGTCCAGAAACCATAAAGATCACACAGACATAATTATATAATTATACACAGGGAGTGGTATGTGTAGCTTGAAAACGATCATACGAAAAAGTTGTATGAGACTGAAATTTCCAATTTCAGGAATTCATATGAATCAGGTGTAACAGGAACGTATTCATCAAATTTATATTCGAATTTGAACGAATTTTGATGACCAACTAAGAGAGAAAAGAGGAAAAATATTTTATTAGGTAATTTTTTTTTTTGATCATAAGAATAGTAATATAGATTATAATAGTAATATAAAGTTGTAAAACTGACGATTTTAGAAAAAGATTTATCTTAAATACAAAGTTGTGAATGGTATAGAAACTTCTGTCATAATCGTGCATAACAATTTTATATTTTTATATTATTTACAACATTAATATAATATTATCTAAAACATATGTTTCCTACGAAACTGGACATAATCCTTTTTACTTTCACTTACCTATATTTTAATTCTAATTTTATTTAATAGTTCTTAAATCGCTTTTAACAACCGATGTAAGTGAAAGTCGTGTGTTGTCCGCACCAGATTTTTCAGAAGTTTGTTTTATTAAAAATTTAACTGTGATAAATGGAATTATAAGAAAAGCTGAATTATGGTGATCCATAACGGCGTAAAGTAATATGTTTAATATCTTACTTTGTTACGTTAAAAGAAACATATAGTATGTTTAAACTAACTTGTCTATCTATCTAATGATGTATAATTAACATATACATATGTTTTACAGATTGAAAAATTTAAGGGAACAGTTTTTAAGCTTATGATGAAACGTGGAGAACTTCGTAGAAATGTAAGTTGTATAATACAATGGTTATTATAATTCTGTAATATATATATATATATATATATATATATATATATATATATATATATATATATATATATATATATATATTTTTTTTTTTTTTATTTTTTTTTTTTTTAAATAGTCTTGTCCATAAAACTTTTTTTTTTCCCCTAAATTAAAACCTGAGAGTTATATACAATAAAATAATTTCATAAAGGATCACGTACGTTGAATAACCCCTTAGTTTAATCTCCATTTCGGAAGGCTCAACTATTCAATTATATTCTAACCTCACTTAGACTGTAGTTATTTGGTGTCCCATTGAACCGAACCATTAAAGAATTAATTACGGGTCTTACGGAGATATATTTCAAATACTACATCTAATCGGATTGGTTGTGGAACCTGCTTCATCCCTTATAAAATACCATCATTTTTCTTTTCTTTTTTTTTTATATATTCCAGCTCATTGGGTTCAAACCTGAAGTTCATTCTTATAATAATGTTTTCTTTATTCTGGCCTCATACATGATCCTGACCAATTTTCATGAGACAAATGCATCAAACAAATCCTTTAATAACTCCGCATGATCCTTACGGAACCTTTCCGCCGATAATCTATATTTCTCTCTTTTCTTTTTTACTTTCATATCTTCTGGAAGTATATAAAACACTATAGGCCTACTTTCCTTTCCTAAACCTTACTTGTTATTACATTAATTCCAATGAAGTATATTATTTTCGAATATAATAAGATATTACCTTATCACTTTATAACTTATTTTATTTTATTCAACGGATTATACATAAACTATGTATCAATTGTATTTGTAGATTGCTAAATTATCCAATGTTATGCGAAATGATACTTTTATATAAATAATCCTGGATTACATATTATTAATCAATTGTATTTATGTATTACTTTCAATTAATGAAATATATAATAAGGGAACGTATCGCAATTGTGAACGTTTTCAAATTCTGGGGTCTCCTGAGTCCAAAAAACGGAAAGGTGTGGGAGATTATTTTGTGTATGTGGTAAGTCCAGCACGAAATTGAAATCCCAAACGAAATAGAAATTTCATATTTAAGACAACTTTAGTTCCGTGATGTTACATCTTTATCATCAAAATATTTGAACCAGAAGAGCGACTTTATGCCATGCATTTTACACCCTTTTTCGATCTTCTCAAAAACAGCTGAAACTATTAATGAATTAGTTTTCATTCTGTCAGAAATAGTTAATGACAGGACTTAAATGCCGATATTTTAATATTATTTATCTAAAATTGTTTTTTAATATTGTTGATTTCTTAAACCTAAATTATTTTGTGATGTAAAATATAATTGTTTTCACCTTTTTCAAGTCCAAATCAATTTATTTTAATCTTTAATAGATTTCATCAAGTCGTGTGTCATTTTTTCACATTTTTATGTATTAATATGATATTCAAAATTAAAATAGATTTTTTTAAAATGTTTCGCATAAATCATTTCAGGAAAGACTGAAATCGCAGATAATGAATATTGATGATGTAGACTTCAATGTATGCGGTTTCTTCCATGGCGGGTACCCCTTAGTCACATCTGTAAGTTTACATTGTTTCGTTATAGGATAATATCTGAGGAAGTACGAATATGTTGGTACTAGAAATCCATAAAATTAGAAAAATAAGACATATTTTTATTTTTTAGGAGTAATATCCATCTCATCCAACCTATTATATTACACATATATGTAGATATATATGTACTAATTCATATAACTTATTTTGTTACAGATACTGGAAGCTGTTGTTACGTACATCGTGATGCTAATTCAGTTTAATCCTTAAAATGCTTTTAAATAACTATTTTCTACTTCATTAATCTTTGTCAGCAGGACTTCGTTCCTGGAGGTTTAGCATATTATAAAAATAAAAAAAAAAAAGCTTTTTAACTTAGGCAAGTTATAGCAAACAATTTTAAACTATAGTGCACATACTTCTGCATGAACCTATTCTATCCTATGAATTGAACTCCCATAAATCAGTTATTTTTGAAGATATAAAAAAATATGTATTGAGGTTTAGAATACGTGAACAGCAACAAAAAAATTAAATGGAAAAAAAAAGTCAAGAATTATAACAGATGTAATTCTCCCAAACCTCAGTTATTATTGTTATCATTATTACTATTGAAGCTAGAAAAATCGAAAATAATAAATAAAAATTACCATTAAAAATCGGTTCAGAAATAGCAGAGATATAGAAATTGAAATTTGTAGTGGTGATATAAATAGCGTCCACCACTTTGATTCTCGGCTCACCATTTTCCTTTGATAATTAATAATAGCTTTTTCTTCTTCTTCTTCTTTTGCTTCTCCTTGAAGTGACGTATCAGCGTAGGGAAGCGTTTAGCCACCGGATCCAATCCTCTCCTGGGTTCCATAGGTTATAGGTTCCTTGCCTGGCGGAGATCTTTCCCTCTTCCTCTGCAAAGCTTTTCAACGTACTCCAGGTAGAACATCCTTGGTCGCCCCCGAGGCCTTCTCCCATCTGACACGTATTCCATGGTTTTTAGAGGATCTCTGTGATCCTCCATTCTAACGTGCTCGAGGCGCAACCTCCAGTTCCTGGCGTATCCGTTCATTCCTGACACGATCTCTTCTTGTCTTTTCCACTGTTCAACGCAGGAAGTTCATTTCAGCAGCTGTGACTCTGCTCTCCTGCCGGTCCGTCAATATCCAGCTTTCAGCTCCATATTGAGAGTTTCGGCAAATATACTTTTTTTTTTTTTTTTTTTTTTAACTTTAAATCTTTATTCACACCTGTAAATAATACAATGAACAATCAGTGAATGTGCGGTCAATATTAAGAAACATGGCGTGATAGGCATGAGGGAGAGCAGCACCCAGCGGTACCTACTCCTGGCATGAAATTAGTGTATATTACTAAAGGAGAAGGTCTCTCATCCAACTCCTCTTCAGCCTTCTGTAGGCATTTCCTGGCATGAGTGTTGTTGCCATGTCATTGATTAGTGTGTTAGGGTGACCTTGTAGTTTGTCGTGGAAACGTTTGTAGTGTGTCCGTATGTGCTCATTGACGGTTGGCATCTTAAGGTCAGTATGTAAAGTTATGTTGCTAACGTACCACGGTGCTTTTGTAATTGTTCTAAACGTTTTAGCCTGAAAGATTTGAAGTTTGTTAATGTGAGTCTTTTTAGCTGTCCCATATAGCTGTGATGCGTAAGTCCAAATAGGTTTCAGTAGGTAAGTATAGGTGTTTAATTTCTGTCGAAGTTTTAGTTTCGAGTGTTTTGAAAACAGTGAGTAAAGAAGTCTTAGTCTTTGGTTAAGGGTTTTCTTTTTTTGGTTAATATGCGGGCCCCAAGTCATTCTTCTGTCAAACGTCAAACCAAGATAATGTACAGTGTCCGTCTGTGGAATTTGTGTGTTGTCTAAGAAAACGGGAGGACTCGTGTCATGTCGAAGAGTAAAGGTGATATGGTGTGATTTGTCATTATTCAATCGGATTTTCCAGAGTTTGAACCAGTCATGTAATTTTATTAGATGTTGTTGTAGGATCTCTGAGGCGTGGGTTGCAATTTTATGTTTTGTTAAGATCGCTGTGTCGTCGGCATAAGTCGCTGTTAGAATATTGGGGCTGTAAGGTATGTCATGAGTGTAAATAATGTAGAGTAACGGAGCGAGCACTGCACCTTGGGGTACTCCTGCTGCGATAGATCTCATGGCAGATAGCTCTGATCCCTGTCGAACGGAGAAAAATCTGTGAGAAAGGAAAGAATGAATAATGAGGTAGTAGGTAGGCGGAAGGATAGTCTTGAGTTTGAAGAGAAGCCCCTGGTGCCAAACTCTGTCGAAGGCTTGAGCAACGTCGAGAAATACGCCAGTAGTGTATAACTTCTGCTCTAGTGCGGTGGATATGTAGTCCGTCACTCTGTGTAGTTGGTGCAATGTCGAGTGATGTCTTCTGAATCCAAATTGATGATCTGGTACGATGTCGTTGTTAGTTAGTAAATCAAGAAGTCTTTTATGTAGTAGATGTTCGAAAATTTTGGAGCATAGCGGAAGTAAGCTTATTGGTCGGTATGATGAGGGAGTATTTTTGTCCTTGTTGGTCTTGTGAATCATTGTAATATGTGAGTATTTCCATTGAAGCGGGAATTTGGTTGTCCTCAGTATCGCGTTATAGATTGAAGTCAGAAACACTAGAGCTTTTCTGGGCATTTGCTGGAGTACCTCAGCGTTAATTAAGTCGTGTCCAGGGGCTTTCTTTTTAGGCAACTTTCTGATTTGTTCAGCGACTTGAGCAGGTGTGAAGGAAGGAGGAGGTAATGTCAGTTGTAAAGGTTCATCCAGAGTTTTAAGTACAATTTTATCATGTTCGATGTTGTTGAATTCTGTGTGTGGTGTAAAGATAGAAGATAGATATTCGGCGAACAGTTCGGATTTTTCTCCGTCAGCCATGGCCCAGGAACCATCTTCTTTTCGGAGGGGTGCAGGCACTTCCCGATGCTTAGTAAGGTTTTTAGTATGCCTCCACAAGCTGCCATCGTCAGTCGAAAGGTTACTAATGTAGTTATCATAAGTTGTTCTTTTAAATTTTGCAATTTGTCGTTTGAGTTCGTTGTTGAGTCGGTTGTAAATTTGTTTGTCTGATGGAAGTCGGTCTGTCTGCCATATTTTCCGGGCTCTTCTTTTTGCTCTGATCAAATCCCTTATGTACTGTGGATAAATTGGTAGCTTTTCATGTTTTCTTCGTCTAGGAATTGATGAGGACCATGCAGCGTCTTGTAGCTTCTGTGTGAAGCATTCTACAGCATCCTCAAGCTCTTCTTCATTTTTAATAGCCAAAGGAATGGAGAGAGCAGTATTTAGACAGTTTCTGAACACATCCCAATCCATTATGCCATTTGTGAGAGATGTGTGTTTCTTAGCTACAAGTGGTTCTTCAAATAGTTCTAAATGCAAAAGAGAATGATCAGAGCAAAGATCTGTGCTCGTACTTATTGTGTAAGGTGTAGTGCGGAGTCCTTTAGTTATGAAAAAATCAAGTAAATCTGGTGTCTTACGTCTAGATGTTGGCCAGTAAGTAGGTGAGTGTGGTGATATCGTGTCTAATGAAAGTTCGTGAAGGACATACCTGAGATTTCTTCCTCTTGGGGTTGATAATCTAGATCCCCAAGTCGGGTCTTTAGCATTATAATCGCCACCTGCGACAAAGCATCTGCCGAGACGTTTGAAGAAGTTACTAAACATCGTGGAAGTCAGGACATATCTCGGAGGGCAATAAACAGCAACAAGAGTAATGTTGTGATGTTCAGAGAATAGTGAAATGGCTGTAGCTTGTATGTCAGGTGATATGAGTAATTGCAAAGGATGGTGTTTTAGTGTTGATCTGATGAGAATAGCAGTGCCTCCGTGTGAAGTATTGTCTGGATGGTCAGTTCTATAGATTTTGTAATCATGAATGTAAAATTTGGATTTTGGTGTAAAATGTGTTTCAGTGATTAGTGCTATGTCAATTCGTTTCTCGTGTAAATATATGTCTAGTTCTGTCCTATGTTGATTAAGCCCGTTTGCGTTCCATAGTATGATAGACATAGAGCCTACAGTCATCTGATTAATGGGCATATAATTGTCTAAGGGCAAGGGTAGTTTGAGAGAGTTGTTGAAGAAGACCGAAGAGGGGCTGAATGAGATTGTTTAAATTATTGATAATATTGTATAACTGGCCAGAGGAGTTATCTACCGGCGGGACCGGTAGGGTAGTGCCCCCACTCATACCTGTATATCTGTGTCGTTGGTGTGGCGCTTGAGCTGGTAGCTGTTGGTGTGGGGCTTGCGATGGTTGTTGCGGCTGTCTCTGGTGCTGTTGGTACTGGGCTTGAGCTGGTTGTTGTGGCTGTCTCTGATCTTGATGATCTGGTGCTAGAGCTGGTTGATTCAACTGCCTCTGATGCTCCCGGTCAGTTCTTGGATGAGGTGGCTGAGGTTGATTTAGTTGTGGAAGAGGTGGAAAATCATTGAGGGCAGGCGGTGCATGTCTAACTGTTGGAGGTCGCAGAGGAGCGTACTGCTTCGAGCGATGTTTTCGAAGTTCTTTCAAAGTTTGGCAGCCCCTATAGTTGGCGGGATGAGCGCCATTACAGTTGGCGCAGGTTGCAGCTGTTTCTCTTGGTTTTGTGCAAGCACTGCTTTCGTGGCCCAGTCCACATCTTACACATTTTGGTGGGTAGTTGCAGTACGTTTTTGTGTGTCCGTACTGCTGGCATCGAATACATTGAGGAATCATTTTTCTTTTGCGCGGTTCCTCTATTTTTATATGGGTATAGTACAAAAATTCAATGTCAAAGATTTTGTCATTGAATGTTGCTTTTGAGACGTCCACGAAAAACATGGGAAGGGGTGTTTTAAATCGTGAAATGATGTTGACAATACTTGTTGCCTCATATCCATATTTGGCCAGTTCTTCTTTTATGGTGGTTAGTGGTGTGCCGTAGTGTAGGTTTTTGATAACAACTCGTGGACTTTTTTCCTCTGGTAGTTGATATGTGTGGAAGTACGCACCTCCCTTTCTTAAACTAGTTACTAACTTTCGGTAAACATCTGAATTTTCAGGGTATACGGTTACTCCCCTGACAGATGTCTTGAGCCTGAAACTGTTTGCCCCTCCCTCATTATGAAGGAATGTTATGAGTGCAGGGTAATCTTTAACGTCAGATAAATGTATGGGTGGCGGTTTAGTGTTGGTAGGTTGGTTAGTTGATGGCTCTGGTTCATCTATTGAGGGTGATAACGGTTCGAACCTGTTTTGAGTATTTGTGGGTGGACTAACCTTCATAATTTTCCTGGGGTCTCTTTCTGCAGTTAAATGTCTTTTTCTTCCTGACACAAGCTCCCAGGAGATATTTTCGTGCTCGATAGCATTATTATAAATGTCTAAGCCACTGGTTGGAGCACTTGAAGTTGAGGCTTCCGTCATTTTTCCAGTGGGAGAACCCACTTCACTAAATAAATTTTACTTCTCTTCTTGTTTGCTTGTTCAGCACACAGTTAGGAAGCAAGTTTGTTTGTAAACACTAAATTTTTTCACTTAAAACATAACAAAAATCGGAAAAAACTAGAGAGCAAACTTATCACAGTTATAACCTTCCGCGTCCAAAAATCGGCAAATATACTGACTTGAAGATATGGAGCTTAACACCTCTACTCAACTCTCGCTTCCCTATTATAGTATTACATATCTGATAGTAGACTGCATTTGCCTTCATGATTCTATTTGATATTTCTGAGTCTACTTTTCCAGCCGAGGTAGGTGAAATCTGTAACCACTTCCATTTCCTCTCCGTTACAGTTTATATGGAAATCTTCCACTTGTAGTATCTTGCATTTGCAGGTATTTATTTTCATTCCTTTTCGGCTGAGCTCTTCATGTCATTCAGCCACCGCTTGCTGTAATTTGTCTACAGTGTCCGCCACAAGAACAATGTCGTCCGCGTAGAGAAGTTGAATCACCACTGGGCGAAGGTTTCTACGGCCCAGGAAAGTCCTCTCCGTTCTTCTTCTACATATTTTTATTTCTTTTACATACTTTTTTAGCCTCTGCACCCATGTAGAGCAAGAATAGTAAAGGGCTTAAACTTTCCCCTTGTTTGACCCCCCTTGCTATGCTGAAGACTCCTGTCCGTTCAGCCTAACTACTCCTTTTGGTTCTTGATATATGGATTTAATGGCTTCCGCTAATTTCTTGGAACATTCTTAACTCTAGGAGCCTCCCATATTTCATTTCTTGGAATGGAATCAAACGCTGCTTTGAGGTCAAGAAAAGCAAGATATATAATTTTGTCTTCATTCTCGAAATAGGCATTTCAATTTCCTCCTCCTCTATCACCTCATTAAAATCAGTATTATTCCACCGTCCTTTCTGGTTCACTGGATAAGTATCATCTAAGCAAAATTTCTTTTCGTAATGTTTGCACTCCCTTGCTCATTCTTTATATTTCTTATTGCTTTACTTTTTTAGCCTCTTTAAGCTTCTTCCAGAACAGCTTAATGTTATCTCCCTGGTCTTGGTTTAGCTTTTCTCCAAAATTATTTCCATGACTTCTGTTTAACTCTTCTCACTTCTTTCATTCTGTTGCGCATCCCTACATATACCTGCTATTTTTCTCGAGTTTTATTTTTGCAGTAGTCTTTCCATGCAATTTTCCTGTCTTTAATCTGTGTCCTAAGCTCTTCAGTCCACCAAGAATTGCTTTTTCACGTAAGTTAATTGCCTACAAACAGCTATATAAACATTTATATTTTAATATAGTTATTCGGAAATAATAAACCATTGTGTGATAATTTTTAAAGCTTCAACACGACCACTTGGAAGCCTAAAACACGCACAGCCACAAAGAGATGGCCACAAAATTATGGGACCCTAAAACATATCGGAAAAAATGTATTATTTCAAAATTGCTAGTTTAAATACATTACTTATAACTGTTTATGGTCCATGTCCAGACAAGGTTAGTAAATTGAATGATATACATAACTAAATGTTAACGAAAATGATATGAAATTCTGTAAAAACTGCAATGAAATTCCTTTACCGGATTTTATGCATTCTAGCCACCTTTTTCAGGATTAAAGAACGTATTAATATTAATAATAAGAAATATTGCCACATGATATTTTTTTTCAACAAAACTTTTTTATAGATTAATATTATAATCTGCCTTAAATAGGACATTAATTATTGTGGTGAAAGATAACATTCATACAATATTTACACAGCAATAAAATATATATACAATAATGAACCAATAAAATGTATAAAAAGTCCAAAAATCACTCATACCTATATACACGTCATACATACAGCACATTGAGTGGAGAATCTATCCAGTGCTAGAACTCAAATATATACATAATTACAAGAGGACGCGAGGCCAATGCCGTTTCAACCTTCTGGGGAGATAGTAAGGGTGTGTGGAGCTAGAAAAGTATTGAGCTAGAGGGTTGGGGAGATAGATAAGGTTCTGATGGAATAACATATAACGTCTAAGAATCTTATATTAACGAAAATTATATGAATGTACGTTTATAAAAACTGCAATGAACATTCTTAATAGGTTTTTCAGGACTTCATGACAGGATTTTTAATAAGTACTAATCGGCTGCGAGCATTACTTTTTTATAATCTACTTAAATTAAATTTAGTTTTATTATAAACTGTTGTTGATCTTGCAAGAAAACAAAAACATATAGTGATAACAATTAAAATAGTTTTAAAAAGTTCACACATTAACAGTTCACATTTGGTTCGCGACATCTTTTTGATATCAAACGTTGTTAATAAAAAACCTCCAACTGCAAAATCCTTTAAAAGTGATGCTACATTTTCTATTTGACAATATGTGGAAGCTGGACTTTCTCTTCAAACAACTAACCATCTTGTAAGGTAATAATTATACCAGGAGTGAAAGAAAATTACACGGTGTAGCGGGTTCACTCATTAATTAAACTCAATAACACATTAATAGCATTTATTGAAGATAAAACACAATATACCATCATAGCCGCACTTTTACCCACAAGTGATATGTTTGGCGTCCTCTGGTGGTCCCAACCAAACATATTTATAAATCTTATGTTTACATTTTTATATTTTTACATTTTTATATATATTTTTATACAACATATTTATAAATCTTACTTTACAAACTCTAAATTTCAGAGCCAGAAGCTATCTTTCATCATCGCGTCTCCTGGTGAAAGATACTCACAGTATTATTTTCATTCCTTAAAAACTAAAACAACTGACAGAACGAATCTGATTTAATCCTGGGAGAAGTAAATTACCTCTTTTAGTAATTTATGAAAAAATATATCTTCACTTTAAATTACTTGTATTCCTATTACAAGAGATGTAATATATTAATCAAATCTTCGAAAAATCCTCAATGCACCTTAGCTCATCCTCAAAGACCTTAATGTTCCATATGTCCAGATTGGCCCGAACCAGGTATCAATGTTACCATAACAAACTCTACTCCCACTCTAACCCACTAGTTTCAATCCTTGCCTCCTCTTCCATTCCTGGCAATCCTCCGAGGCATCTGAAAAGAAGATGGCCTTGAGACCTTCTAGTGCCGACTCATTACTAGAGTGTTGCCAATGGGCATTTTCGCTTCATGTATTTTATCATTAAGCAGCATATTTGCTTGTTGTATTAAAATATGCAGTTGTAAAATTCAATAAAATAAAAAAAATTGTTGGTAACTAATGGTCTCGGGCCAGTCCTCAATTGGCGATTGCCAACTAATCAATATTCGACCAGCAGAAGAACACTATTCAGGTAACCCTCGAAACAATCGATACCTCTTTACATGACATGTCCGAGGGCCTTAGATTTTGATGAAAACAACATTCATGCCGAAGTAGTCTGAATAGGATGGAGTCCATTCCGCGGTTGTTAGAGCGCGATAGAAACGTGACTTCATTAAAGAGGATCTTCGCCATCGCGAGGCTCTTGGGGATGATGCCTATAACCTCAGCATATAATATTTCGAAAAAGTGGGCCATCATAAGTATATTTGTTTATTTGCCACTTACAATATTAGACACTACATACATATTCATAACATACGCGACTTTTTCCAAAAAGTATTCACCTGTTAAGAAATTCGTAGTACTGATAAATGCAGTATACAACAATATTTCTACAATTCTCTACTCACTGACACTGATCCTGAAAAGCAGTTTGTTAAAACAGATCCTAATAAAAATGATGAATTTAAAGGATAAAAAGCACAAAACAACGAACCTGCCTCTGGTTTGGAGTACATGTCTTGTTCTGTACTTGTTTTATCATTTTTTCACATTGGTTACAATGATGCTAAAAAACCACACTAGTAAGTTTCGAATAATTTTTAGAATTGGGTCTTACGTTTCACAGTACATTCGCAGCGTTATGATTATGTTGCAATATTGTTACATAACGCAATCTTCTGGTTGTGAAATTGAACAACTGACGAAAACGCTTCGCCCGTCTGTACACCAACTCCTCAATAAATTAAGAAGATTCGATGAAGTGGTGCAGTTAATAAAATTGAATAACAATTTTTTTTTTCACAATATGATCTTATTCTCGGCTCGATGTCTAATTCTCGTCACTTTACGAGGCTACAACATCATTTACATACTTCGAACAAATTTTAAATTCAATACGTTTGAAGTGTTATTGGATATATCAGACCTGATTGGAAGTTTTCTATGGTTAATGACGTATTCTTCTAGCGTATCTTACACCATGACTTCAGTAAGTATTTGTAAAATACTATAAAATTTAGTTGTGATTGCAAATTACTTGTTTTAGTCCATTAATATTCAAAAATGAGATTTGTATTGCAATAAAACTTTCTTACTCTTAAATTGTATTCTACGTATGATGTTGATGAAGTTGTATTATGTTCAATGATATATGATACAATTGTAAAAATTACAAGATAGACAAGAACTTAAGCACTGGGTATTTCCTAAATACAATATTCAGGTCACATTCAAGTTAAATCATCATTGATTTTGTATATTATTTATAAGCAGTAAGGAAAATACACAGGCTTGTCCAAAAATTGTTTTAGAAAAAAATGTATTTAGTATTGAAAGCAAATTGAGATTAAATTAATTTATTTATTTAGTTATATATCTATACTAATATTATAAAGCTGATGAGTTTGTTTGTTTGAAAGCGCTTTTCTCGAAAACTACTGGTTTGAACTGAAAAATTATTTTTGTTTTGGATAGTCCATTTATCGCGAAAAGCTTTAGGCTATATCACATCACGCTGGGACCAATAGAAGTATATCAGTGGAAACTCTGGAAAATTAACCTCACATCCCAATGATTTCAAATGATTTACCTTTTAATTTTAAAATAATTCAGTTTTCCGTTAACTTATCTTTTGCCGTAACAATTAATAAATCATCAGGGCAAACATTTAAACACGTAGAAATATATTTACGTGAAGACTGCTTTTTACACGGCCAACTATATGGTGCATTGTCAAGATCGGGTTGCGGAGAAAATCAGTATGCTCTTCTGCCACAAGAAAATAAAACTAAAAATATCATTTACGCAGAAGTACTTTAAAATATATTCTTTTGAAGACTTCTTAATCGCGATCATAAAACAGAAATTGACGCAGACGAAATCGCAGGCAACAGCTAGTTTTTTATATAGATCAATGGAATTACACTCCGTCTCAATAATTTGTTTTATTTAGATGTTGAAACCGTTTCAAAATATTATTTCTCACATTAATTCGATAGGGGCCACTCCTTGAAGCATATGTTTAACAGCGTGATCAATTTTATTGCAATTTTTTCACATCACAAGAAGATAATCGTGGGTAAATCGCCAGTGTCCTATTCAAATTCGGTATCATTTATATATGATTATTATCTTGATATTCTGGTGATAGAGCCGAAGCCAACAGCGTGTAATTCCTTATTTTCCACCTTCATCCAAATTCTTCCACAGAACATTCAGTCTTCTGATGTAATATATCTTTATACTTTTGCTTCTCGTATTCTAGGATTTGTATGTAATTGCTTTGTTGCTACCTCGCACAATGTTTTTAGGATTTCCGTTATTATAGAATGATTAAACCATGTGTTCTAAATTTATTCATCAAAGTGTTTCCATATATGGGACGGCTTTAAAATTGCTTATATCCATGACCACATCAGTTAATCGTTTCTGGAAAGCTTATGATATTTTGAGTCCAAGATTTTAGCAAAAATATATGGATTCAAAGGGTAACGTTGGTGCAGTTTCACATTTGTGATCCATTTTAATGTAAAATATTTCTACCTCATTTGAAACTCGTTCAATTCTTTTTCGAATAAAGAATTTTTGATGCCCTAAGAAAAATTCAGAGAGCCGTGTTGTTGCAAATATTATAGTTTTGTTACGCATTTGAATTGAGCACTACAGTCGATTTTGCTCCACGTTACACTGTCATATATTTGTTGGAGATTACAACTTTCGGCATTCCAGTTGAGTTATAATAATGTTTTCCTTATACGTGCAAGAATTAAATTTTAAAAATGATTGCATTCACTACAGTTTTTTTTATCGAGAAAATCCCTCTAAAATGTATTTATTTATAATCTCCTGAAAAAAAATAATCAAACTATACTTGAAATTCAGCTAGATATAAATATAAATATAAAATAAACACCATTAATTAAGTTTAATAATTTAATTTCGTGCTATATCTCCCTACACACATAAGCCAATTTAGTTTAAATTTTTTATTCTGAGACAAATAGTCCCCTAAGAATAACAAAATTGTACATTACAAATGTTATTTGTATTGTGTTTTAAAACCTAAGTATAACTATATCACAATTAAAACAATCAATAGTTATCATCTATAGTTTAAGATACTACATATGTTGGGAAGATTGATAGTTAAGGAGATGGAAAAATAATTTATGTTTAAAAGTAGGTAAAGATAAGGCTTTACAGATGGATACAGGCAATGTATTCCAAAACGAGTGACAATATAATATATATATATATATATATATATATATATATATATCCAGGATGATTTAAACCGAATTAGTTGCTGGGCAGCTGACAACAAGTTAAAGTTAAATGCAGATAAAACTAAGGCGATTGTAATAGGTTCCAATCCACTTCTCAAAACCCTTTCCTTAATCCCAACATTGTTTTTAAATAATTAACCTATAAAATTCCCTCAAACCTTCAAAAACCTTGG
The DNA here is from genome assembly GCA_023052935.1 of Piezodorus guildinii. Taxonomy (NCBI): domain Eukaryota; kingdom Metazoa; phylum Arthropoda; class Insecta; order Hemiptera; family Pentatomidae; genus Piezodorus; species Piezodorus guildinii. Next base: position 144,853,467 of record CM041292.1, read on the forward strand.
AGTAACCCTCGACCAATCTCTTTCCTGGAAAAACCACGTTTCCGAAATTTCTCGACACGCAATATTCATCTTAAAACTCCTAAATCACCATCGTCACCTTCTTCCATTAGAAACCGGCAGGCTTTTGGTTTGCTCACTAATATTCCCCCACTTTGACTACTGTTGCGCGGTGTATGAGGGTGTCTCTGGGAATCTTGAAGCTAAACTAAAACAATTATTTAACTGTCTGGTACGTTTCATCTTTGGGATATCCCGGGACACCTCTGTAACCCGATTCTACGAGGAGTTAAAGTGGCGTTACCCATCCTACCGTTTTAAGTACTTCCTAGCATCCTTTCTCTTCCAAGTTCTCCGATCTCAACGTCCATCGTACATCTCTGATATACTTTCATTTAAATCCTCCGTCCACACCTGCAACACTCGTTCGCGACCTTCGGACCTGTATATAACGCCTCATCGAACCGCAGCTTTCGACAGATCTTTCCTTATCCGATCCTCGTCCATATGGAATTCTATTCCTTCTTATATCCGTCATTCCAATACTCTTCCTATCTTCAACTCCCGTTTATTCAAATACTTCCTGTCTATCCAATTTCCAAATGACCTCAAGTGATTTCCATATTTCAATAAAAATCGGCAGAGAGAAACGATTATTTATCACATTTTATTTTGCATATTAAAGATTTATGAATTTATTTTATGTATAATTTATTTTGCAATGTATATATGAACATATTTCTATTTTTTTATTCTGGTCTAATTTGTTTTTTCTAAATTATTATAAGAAGCTACCTATGAATTGATAACTATTATCCATTTTCTTTGTCATTTCTGTTGCTTTTTATTTATTTATTATTATTATTTTTTTTTTTTTACTGTAAGACATTGAAGCGCTAATTTAATTTTTCTGTAACATTATTCCGAAGGAACTTGTCCCAGAATAAATAAAGAATTTATTATTGTTATTATATATATAGGTTTATGGGTTGCACCTTGTGTTTACTTAGAGGACAGAATAACATGTGATAATCATATCGAGAATATAAAGTTTTTGTTTTGAAAAATCGGAAAAAGACAGAGACCAAAGAGGTATTGGCAGCGGAAAGAGAGATAGAGCCAATGCAACTCGGTATACCTACTAGAAACATGGGAGCGTCTGAGAATTCCACATCTGAATCTAATGAAATAATTCATTAGTCATTTGCTTACGTAGTAGTAAATATCATGTAATTTATTATTCCTATTTAAAAAATGTCTAAAAAAAGATTTATATATGCACACATAATTTTTCAGATTGAAGAATTCAATAGAAAAATATTCAAACTTCTAATGAAACATGAACATCTTCGCAAAAATGTAAGTTATAAGTACCCTCATTATTAAGGTGCTTAGAATTATTTTAACGATAAGATTTATTTTTTATAAAGTCCTTGAGTCACTTTATTTTTATTTTTGTTTTAAAAATCGGAAAGACAGACACCAAGAGGGATAGAGACAATGCAACTCGGTACCTGACATCGCACAGGCTCGGGACCACTTTTATACGTCCCCTCCGAAGGACGGCATAACTAAGGATTTTTTACTTCTACATGTGTGTGTGTGTGTATATATATATTTCCCTCTTTTCACTTCTGAATACCCTACATTTTCAGTTCACACACATCACCATATTAGTGTATATCATATAATTGTTCTTTGCCTTTATAATAATTATCTTTAATAAGTATATACTTCAATATATCATGATCATCATTGTTACATTCATTAATCCCACTTCCATACTGTATTAATTTTTCAGTACATTATAAATTTATTATTTTAGGAAAAGCTAATATCCCGGACATTGAAGAATAACGGTGTTGACTACAACACTTGCGGATTTTTCTACGGCGGCTATCCGTTAGTTATGACTGTAAGTTTACAATCTTTCTAGTTGCGCCTGAAACATGTAATCATGTACATCCAATCGATAATTGATGCTTTAAGTAAATAAATATTATATTTAAATCATATATAGTTTAAAAAAAAAGTTACTAAAACAACATGTTACCTTCCCAATTCTGTTTCAGATCCTGGAATCCGGTATTACTCACATTGTAATACTCGTACAGTTCACTTCTTAGTGTGGATTTCTGGATAAAATATTTTTCCATAAATGTCAACACCCTTTATTCATAATTGTTTGGGATTAAATTTTTATGACGAAATATATACCTCTAACCTTTTGTTAAATGTTTTATCATTTATAAACTTTCTCTAGTTAAAGTCAAATAATGTATGTTCTAATAAAAAGCTATGGCTTAACTGTTTCTTTTTCCTAATCATATTCTATTGCTTTTCTATGAACCTATATTTTTAAGAATTTGATAAGAACCAGTACATCAGAAAATAAGTATATTATGTCAACCAATCAGTATAATATACCTATCTATCTATATCTACAAACAACGCATTAATGTTGTCTATTTCACACCAGCGACCAATGTTTACAATAATTCTACTTTTTAAAAAATGTTGCTACTTAAGTTTCTGTATTATTTTTTTTTTTTTATTTGTTAAATGATAACTTTGTGTTCTAATAATTGCTTACATGTAGAGTGTAAAAAAGTCCATTCGGCTTGAAACTCAAATATATCTTGTGTAATTTTAAGTTTAATGTGGGGCTCTACCAAACCATCAAATTCTTATCGTATCTAATCCTTACAATCCAAAATCCTTCGTAAAATCCTTAACGCTCCTTACTTTGTCACGAATAAGCTCATCCATAAAGACCTTAATATCCCATATGTTACTGAATTAGCCCGAACCAGATATCAATCATTCCATGAAAAAATTCTATTTCCACTCTAATCCACTAGTTTCTATCATATCATCCTCTTCGATTCCTGATAATCCTCTGAGGCGTCTGAAAAGATGGCCCCGAGACCTTCTAGTTTAAAAGTTTTTTAGAGTGCTGCCGATGGGTGGCATCTCTTCATGTATTTCATGTCAGATTACTGTATCCATCACATTTACTTGTTGTATATAATTATACAGTTGTAAATATCAATAAATATGTTTAAAAAAAAAAAAAAAAGAAAAAAAAAGTTTAATGTAACTTCAATTGACAGTAAAATACTTATCTTACCTTATCTACTTAAATTTCATTTGAAAAATTGACAAGGTGAAATTTGTAGGGACAGATAAACATTTGATTTTTAAATAAATTTAGGCTGTTAGATAGTAAAATAGTTTTTTTTGGCCCAATTATTCATAAATTTTGTTATATATATATATATATTTTATATATATATATATATATATGTATATATATATATATATATATATATATATATATATATATATATATATATATATAAATAAAGTGTTTTATTATATTACAAAAAAAGTTTAAAAATAAGAGAGAAGAGGCTGGGCTAAATTAAGGGGAAAATAATAGCCAAGGGTAGGCTATAATGAGGCAGTTTTCCCTCTACTTATGATCTTAAACGTGTAATTTATTTTTTCAAAGAGGCGAAAGGCCCTTCATCTTCACTTTAGCGGCTAACGATATGTGCTCACATCGTGTTTGATATATTGAAGCTATATCATGTTTATTTTGTACCTTATATACCTAACGAAATAACTACCAAATAACGAAGCCCCGTAAAAAAATTCTGTCTTTGTGTCCGTCTTTGTGTTTTTGGTAAGTCTAGCTTGAAAACGTAAAGTTGTACGAAACTGAAATTTCATATTTAAGACAACTATACGTTCAAGATGTTACAACAGCTTTTTTTATCAAAATCGGCTGACCGAAAGTGCTACTTTATACCATGAATTTAACACCTTTTTACGATTTTGATTTAAATCGCCGTATTGATGTATAATTTGATGGGCTTTAATATCATGTAGGTTTCGTTCTGATTAAAATAGCTTAACAAAGCTTAAATTCTGATATTTTAAATCAATTACTATTATAGAAGAGTAATTTAGGTTATGATTATATTAATCGGAACATTCTCTTCTAATTATGTTTATATATATTTATTTAGTATATAGTATATAGTAATTGACCTATATTGAGATACAATATGGAAATAAATGTAAGTAGAATTATAATAATAAACAGAATGTAAATAGTTTAAATGATAAATTGATTCTAATTTATTGATAATGTGTTCTTAATTGTATATATAATTGGTTATAATATTTATTCAATTATATTTTAGATAATATTTGAAAATCTGAAGATGAGGCATAGGGTACCTCGAAACGTAATATAATAATCATCTTTGACATGTTATGATAAATAAATATGATATTTTATATTTTCTTCCTTTAAACTACCTTCAATTTTACAGATACAGAAGAATTACCTATAAAATCTTATTAAGGCTGACAAAAAGTGGCTAAATGAACGAATTTGATGATCAACTTAAGGAGAAAATAGCAAAAATATTTTGTTATGCAATTTTGGTGTTTTCACAAATAAAAACAGCAATATATATGTATGATATACCGTTGGAAACCTAAAGATTTTAGAAAAAATATTATCTTATACGAAAAATTGTAAACAGTTAACGGAGAGTGATGAAAAGCCGATAAAACAAACTGATTGTCGTAGATAATAATATAATAGATTATTTAATAAAACACATGTTTCTATTAATACCCTAGGGAATTTTCCATTAAAAAATTATTTTCCTCTTTAACTGTATTTAAAAATCTGATGCGCGCAACACATGACCTTCACTTACCTCCACTATTTATATTGATTCAAGAATTTTTAATCAAATTTATAAACGAAATAAATTTGTTGAAAATTATTTAAATTTTATTTAAATAGAAGCATGTGTTTTATTAAATTATCTATTGTATTATCACCTACGACAATCAGTTTATTTATCGGTTTTTTATCACTTTCCGTTAACTTTTACAATAGTATGTATAAAATAATATGTTTCTAAAATATTTAGCTTTCCAACGGTATATTATACGTCCATATTACTGTCCTTATGTTAAAAAAATATGTTTTCAGTTTTCCTTCAGTTTTTTATCAAATTTGTTCAACATGCATAATAATTATCTTTAATAAGTACATACTTCAATATATCATGACCATCATTGTTAATTATCAATGCTAACAAGATAATATAGTTATTTTTATAGAATCTACAGAATTAAAGGTACTTTAAAGGAAGAAAATTTAAAATATCAGCATTTAAGCCCAGCCATACAATTGCAATCAGAATGAAATCTATATGATATTAAAGACCATTAAATTTTACATCGATATATGGACTTTAATTAAAATCGTTAGAGCCGTTTTTGAGAAAATCAGGGGACCCTAAAACGTCGAAAACTGAAATTCGAAAGTTGTCACGATCGCAATACTTTCTCTTACTATATATTTCATATATAGGTAATTGAAAGTAAAAATATGTGTATTTTTACTGTATATGTACAAAAATACAACGGCCATTGGCCTAGAAACAGTACGAATCTCTGTATGTACTGAGCCCAAGACCTTCATGGGTTGTTGTGGTACAGGGTTTTTTTTTTTGTTTTTTTTTAATGTACAATTGCTAATAGAAAATTATAATAAGTAGAATCTTAATTTTTACCCCTGATAATGCTTAAAATATCACATGTTTAAATCGAAACGTCAGAAAAATTAAAATATTTTTCAAACTACTGACTCCTGATTACTTCTACATGTGATAATGTCTAACATAGAAAAAAAAATGTGTTAAGAGTAATTAGATTATACAAATTATACTATTTCAAGATCAGATAATATACGGAATTACTCACAAGCATTAATTTAAAAAGTTCCTTTAAAAAATTGCGACATATACATAACAAAGAAGAAGTTAACCATACTTAATAAATGTTTTGGCATTATTTGAAGCTTAAATTGGTTCAAAACATTCTAGAGATCTCGCTGAATGATATGAGCAATAGTATAAGCAGTTTGCTGGAAGCATAATTATATATCTACAAAAATTTTACTTGTTTAGATTTTTATAATGCATGCACTAATTATATCTCACCATTAATGTATATTTTTCAGCCTTTTATATTTCAAAAAATACCCTTCCAATCTAAAAATCTCCTGAAGCCAAAACATCTCCTTTTGAAACCTCCCGAAAACGGTTGGAACATCTCCAACAACCCTTCGGTTGTTTCCTGTCAGAAACTCATTTCCTTGAAAGACCTGCAATTCGAAAATTTAAATGAATTCAGAAGATCTGTTGTAGAACGTTCTAAAATAGGTAAGTAGGATTAAAAACAAACATGAAAAAATATAAAATTTTAGTGATCATAAGGATTTACGTTTATGATAATTAAGTTTTAATAATTAATAAAAAAAAAAAAACACTTCTTTGTAGCGAAACAAAAAGCTAAAAGTAGTACATTTTTAAAAGTAATTTGGTCTCGAACAACTAATTTTTACTTTCACTTACCTATGTATGAAATATATAGTAAGGGAAAGTATTGCGATCGTGAAAATTTTCGAATTCCAGTTTTCATCAGAAATACATCTTTTAGGATCCCTGAGTCCAAATGACCAAATGGAGTCCCACAAAAAGGTGTGTGTAAATCCCGGGCGAAAACGAAAGATCCTATGAAACTGAAATTTTATATTTAAGACAATTATATGCCCGAGGTGTTACAGAAACTTTTTCATCAAAATCAGCTAACCAGAAGGTCATCTTTAACCCATGCGTTTTGCACTTTTTTTTCGATTTTCTCGAAAACGGTTCCGACGATTTTGATTAAACTCGCTATATCGATGTAAAATATAATGGGATTTAATCATGTTGGTTTCATTCTGATTAAAATGGTCTGACAGGGCTTAAATGCCGATAGTTTAAATTTTCTTCTTCTAAAGTACCTTTCATTTTTTATATTGAAATTAACCATAATATTTTATTAACATTGCTGAAAAACTGCCTAATATACATGCTGAACGAATTCGATCTCTAACTAAAGGAGAAAACAAAAAAATATATTTTTTTATTGTAATTTATTATTATTATTATGATATACCGTTGGAAAGCTAAAGATTTTAGAAAAAATATTATCTCATACTCAAGATAGTAAAATTTTATAAAGAGTGATAAAAAACCGATAAAACTAACTGATTATTATTCCAGATAATAATATAATCGATTTTTTAATAAAATACATTTTTCTATAGAAATTAAATTTAATTAATTATTTATTAATTTCGCTCATTTTTATCTCCAACTGTATTTGGGAATTCTTTAATCGATTTTAACAACGGCGAAAAGTGAAATTCATGTGTTGCCCTACCTAAAAAATTAATACAAAACAGTCCATTTTCTTAATGATTTATTTTTGTTATTATGATTCATATTTTATTATGAATCTCCAAAAACAAATAACTTTATATAAATTAGTTTATTTACTTCTAAATTAAATTACATTAACTACATCATCATTTAAATACTAATGATTGAATCACATCGGAATAATTAAGATTTTTTTTGAAAATAATTTAAACAAAAAAGCTGTCGTAACGAAATTTCCTAGGTTTTATCATCATTATGTTTTTTAAAACTACTATCTATTTTAACAGCGTCAATAAGATAATAAATGATTAAAAGGTTATTTTCAATACTTTTTATGCTTCTAATACATAGTTCATAAATGCAAAGAAAAATTAGTTTTTGAAATAATTATTATTTTAGGAATAAAGTCCATTTAGTGTATCAAAAAGGTTTATATATTTGAAAAATTAAATTTCCCCGACAAGTAAAGCTAATTCGTTGCCACTATATATAAATTAATGTGCTTTATTCGTTCTTAAAAAAAAATATTCCTATGCAATATTAGTGTCTTCTTTAAGTTAAGTTGAAATGACATTCTTCAGTATCTCTGAGGTTTTATAATTCAGTGAAGAGAAGACGTCACATCCTGTCGATACTTATTAACAAACTAAATTACTCTCTCTCATTTCAGGAACACGATTTTGTTCGACTTCACAAAACTTTTCCTCCTTCAGAAACAATTTATTCTGTATTTCAAAATCTATCATGCTTTTTATCATATATTATTAATTATCATTATAAAATATTTAAGGACAAAAAAAAAACTTTATCTACCAGAAATTGAAATTTCATATTGACCATTATCTAAGATTTCACAGCAAAATTTTTAATTAACTTTTTGTCATCTATGTTATAATATTTTATGGAAATAAATCATACAACTTTTCAATGAAAACGTAATGGATTTTTAATAAAAGATTTGTGTTTTAAGACAGTTTAAGAGATGTTAACAGGCGAATATTCGAAATAGCACCATTCAAAACTAATATTATCTTATTCATAGAAGTAAAGAAAACTATATGTGAGCAAACACTCTAAAATTAATAAAGAAAAAATATTTTTCAACTTAAAAAAGTATTTTCGCTATTACGAACAGTAATATAAATTTATATTATGCCTAGGTAAATAGATAAACTTTTCAGGTTAAAAAACTGACCAAGAATGTATAAATTTATATTTAATTAAGATTTTAGTCTATCTAAATAATAAATTTAGATAACAATGATTGCTCCTTAAGAAAATCAAAAACTAATTTAATGGTTTCCCCTCTTTTACCCACTACTGTTGATTTATTTGGGTTTAGTCCAATTTTATTCAGGTGTGATGAAAAATATGGGCATTCTTGAAAAATATGAGGAATGGTGAGGGTTCCATCACAATGCTGGGGCATCGGGGCACGGTCTGCCTAGTAAAAAGGTACGAGTGGACCAGCCGCGAGTGTCCTATCCTCAGTCGGGTTAATGCGGCCTCCTCCCTGCCTCACCCCTTTTGGAGAGGTGAGACTGTTGAAGGTATATTTTAGGTGGTTGGTGAGTCCGTGGTGGGATATGATCATGGGAGTTTATTTTATGCAGTGAAAGGTCTCTAAGCAACGAGGAAGCTGAGAAAATTCTTTCTGTAAGCGGAAGGGTCGGATTGGCTTTGTTTCGCAAGGCATTGGTAAAATTAGGTTTGAATATATATTTGTGTGTGGGATAATCTGTCTGTTGGTACAATTTGAAAATAAAATTTATTGCAAGTTTTTGTCTTGAAGATGAGAGGAGGAAACCCGGCTTCTGAGCATAAACCAAGGATGGGGCTTGTTCGAAAAGCACCAGTAGAAATTTTAATTCCCGCATGATGAACTGTGTTGAGGCTGGCGAGAATTCGTGGGTGTGTCGAAGCATATATAAATGACCCATGTTCAAGTTTTTAACCTATCAAATTCTTATGGAGTATTAATAAAGTTGTCCTGTCTGAACCCCAAGTAGTGTCGCTAAAACCCACAGTATGTTTATTTTTTTTTTTTAATGTTTTCTTGACTAAGTTTTTTATTTTTTTTAAGTATTATTACTTCCTTTATTTTTTAAAATTATTGTTTACCTAATAATCTTTTTTTTTTCTTAATTACTTATTGCATAATTGTTCTTTCTTATAAAGGTTAAATATACATATAGTATCTAGGCGTTGATGACCTTAAGGTATTACGCCTTAAAACTAAAATAAACAATCTTTTTAGATAAAATAATTTTCAAAATCAACTAAGAACAGTAACGAAAATGAAACAAAGTTATTTTATTTAAAAATACCTAATTTCACTCCATTTTGTGACCTATCAATTTTTCCATGACAACTATTCCGAGTTTCCCTCGAACCAGTAACTACCTAAGAACGTCTACTCAAAGTTGGGTGTCAAGCAAAAGTTTTTGATGAAACAAAAAGCATCATGTTTCGCAAAACTATCATTTTTTTTTAACTTCAAAAAAGATGTATTAAGATAATTGTATTTCTGTGCATTTATTTATAAAATATTCACATCTCCATCTTAACGTATTCAACTATAATTTTGTAGTTTTGTTTTTATTAAATGTTCTGATAATAACGAATTTCGTCTTAAATATTTAATTATTGGTGTAGCAGGAGATCTCTTAGCTTTATTTTTGCATACATTCTAACCTCAATATAGAGCGACCTAATATCAGAGAGCAGGAATGAATTCTAGTACCGTTAAAGAAGCATTAAAGTTTAAGATTTTTTATGATCACCTGTAGCATGGTGGCTAGCATAACATAGCCTTCTATGCCAAAGATCAGAAGTTCTAACCTGCAGGTGGCCCTAGATTTTTTTAATGGGAGTAAAATATCCTTAGTTATACCGTCCTTCGGAGGAGACAAAAAGGTAGTCCCGAGCCTGTGCAACTTCAGGTACCCGTTTGTTTTTTTGTTTGTTTATTTAACGTCACTTTATGCTACTATGGCTAATCGGACGACAGGTACTCGTTAAAGACCCCTATCCTAATTAACCCTGGACAGGCAAAATTTAGACTCCCTCTGTAGCATCGTGCGATTAACAGTAGCATAAAGTTACGTTGTATAAATAAACAAACTAAGTTTACGTTGGGAAGTACATATTGATCTGGTTTCATTATTTTAATTTTCGTTTTTTCGAAACCACTCTTCAAATTATGAAGATGCCATAGTGAGATTTGTGTGTGCCTTGTCTATACACAACTGTGTCTCTACCAAAGCTGTACTTAGTGCAGTAAGACAGCTAAGTAATATGGATGTAAAGGGAATAGATAAGTGGGTTTAAAACACGAGTTTGTACGGATGTATGAATGAATGAAGGAGGAAATGAAAATAAGAAAGAAAAATACAAAAGTTGTCAAGGTAGAGATAGTGACGGTTTAACCAGTAAATGGAGTTTTATTTTAATAACAACTTATTTATTAATCCAGAAAAACTGCAGAGGAGAATTTCTTTTTTTTTAATTGACATAGATCTGGTGTATGAATACTCTGTTGTACAGGAAACTAAATAAAGCTTCGCAATATTTTATTGGATGCTATGCTGGGGTCAGAAATATTTCTTTGATTGAAGGAAGGATAATAAATTTAAAATGAGGAAAGGGAAGAGGATTGAAGAATTAGAGATGGTTTAATAGTGGAAAGTTTTCAAAGGAGAGGAAAATAATTTGGAATCATCGATGCAAGTGAGGCAGAGAAATGCTTTTCAGGACAATTAGTGAAGGATGAGGTGAGTGATGAGGCCTAGTCAGGAGCTTTTTGTTTAAACGTCTATCGACCCCATTGTAAATTTCCTATCAATGGAATACCGAGGTGAAAGTGATAAGCAATAGTCAGGAGATTCTAAAGTCGTCTTCAGATTCGAAGATGGGCGTTTTGCACTGAAAAGCGTTCTATCCCAACATGTTGCAATGAGAATGAGACAAAAAATTCAAGGCCAGGCAAGTAGATGGCAAGTAGTCATGTAAGGAGGTTGAGGTGGCAATAATAGTTTCAATACAACCATGCATTTTAATATTCTTAATCCAAGAATTTCACTCAAGATTCTCAGCTCATATTATCACAGAAGACAACCACAATTAATGGTTACCCTACTTTTGGGAAAATATTTTCCTATTCATTTGTTTAAACAATTTTGTAGGAGAGAATATGGAGCAAATTCCAACTTAAGAAATATTCTCGAAAATTCTTCCCTTTCACCATTTCCACTGAATGTTTTTTCCAAGAATTCTTGAAATAGTTTTAAAAAAATCAATTTGAAATTGTAATGCCTTTATAAATGCCTTTATAGCCTAATATTATTATATTAAACTTTTATTATGAAAGATTTATAAATTGAAAAAGATAAAAAAAATTTACATTTAATTCATGGTAAATATACTTCTTTACGTATTAAGTTAATGTTTTTATGAAGAAAACAAGATCATTTATGTATCAAAACAATATTATTGTTGCGTTTTATTAAAAACTAATATAATCTAACACCCTCAAGTGCAGTGAGAATAAAAGGAACAAGAAACCATTTCACCCTTACTAAATTGTTATGAATAAAATTTATAAATAGTGTGGAGATAAAACAAATAATTGTTGCCGCATTCCTGCCTATTTGCAACAAAATAATATTATATTGGGTTGTAAAATTAGTTCGTAGCCTTTTTTAACTGGTGATTTCAATAAAAACTTCAGATTCTTGTGAATATTTTTATTCAATAATATAAGACTTATTTTGATCTGTTACATGTTGACATCTCTCAGGCAATTTTTTGAGTTAGGTTATCATCAACAGTTGAAGGACAATCAAACGCTTTGAGTGTTCCAACACCTTAGCCACTACACCATGAGTGAATCCCTTTTTTTAATTTTAAAAGATTTAGTCGCGGTATCTAAAGGATACCGTGACTATAAGATATGATAGTCGCCCGATTTGTCTTGCTCGCTGCTACGTAGGGCTTATGCTGCCTCCTTTCTGTTTCTTAAGATATACATTCACAATAACACAAAATAAAAAAAATAAAACTACGCAATTCAAAAGTGAATCTTTTTTTGGTTAAAATATAACATTCCAGGTATATGGTTATCTTTAGTATGCGGTACTAGTTTATTTGAACTCCAAGAACCTCAGAAAATTATATCAATTGTACAATATTCAGATTAAAAAATAGTCATGGACACTATACTTCCCTTCACTCCATATGAACGTAAAATTAAAAAGATGATATTCAGAAACAGTAAATTTAAACATTAAAGACGTTATACCGTAACGAAACGTGTAAGATTATTAAAAAACTTTTTTGTTAATTAAAGATCCTTTGATCGGTATTCAGCTTGTTCTGAATATGTTTCAGAGGTGGTGATCTTTATTCAAATACACGACAGGATAAAGAAAAATAAAAATGAATTGCTACATCTGAGCTTTGTAAGATACAGTGACTATCGAAGGCAGTATCTCAATTAAAGGGAAGGGTGCTAACGCAGATTGTGGCATCTTCCTCAACTACTTGAGTCACCTTAAATATTCATGAAGTCTTGGAAGGGGAGTGCTCCGGAGCCAAGTAAGTCATTTAAGTCACCGCTTCCTTGTAATTGCTCAGCCTCTCTGTCTCATGTCGTGTATCCGGAAGAGAGTATTTTTATCTTGTACCTCTTGAGGACGAAGATACATTACTCTACCTACACAATTACACATCTACATCAAACTCGTCAACCCTCGGTGATAAGATAAGATAGATAAGATTTTTATTTTAGTGTCAGTTAAACTAAAAAAACTTAAAGTTACACAAGACATAATGTTGTTTCAAGCTGGATGGGCTTTTTTACACTCTACATGTAAGCAGTTATAGTTAGTTATAATTTATCAAATAAGAAAAATAATAGAGAAAAAATAACAAAAAAAACCTCTAATGACACAGACATAGACAAAACATATAAATAAACAATTAAATATAAAAATAATAAATAAATAAAATAAAATAAAAGTAAAAAAATAAATCATTACTACTATAGCACAATATGTTTTAGCCTCTTATGTTTATAAATTTTATACGTTAAATCAGGTTTGGAATAATTCACAATGCCCCTAATATGGTCATTCATATCATAATAATTAACTTTTTGTTAATTATATTAAATTTGAGTATTTACAAAGTAATGGAAATAACTTCAGCATGACCCCAATAGCTCTATGAATCTACATGTTAGTGTGGTTTGTAAAATTTGATTTTAAATCTAGTAGGACACCTAAGCAAGTATCAGATTTAGCCCATTGTAAGGATTTACCATCAATTTTACATATCTGTTTATTTATTATAGGCCGACGTTTAGTTAAAAGGATGACATCAATTTTAACATTCTGTAATAGTCACTTTCATTTTAAGTCTACTTTCACTGTAAAAATCTAAAATTTAACTCATACAAAAATACCCATCAAATCACGATATATAAATTTGTTCTTAAGGCAACAAAAAAAAACAAACAACGAATAACGTCTATTCAATGTATTAAGACCACGGTGCCACCTTTTTTTTTTTAATTATTAGAAAATATTCGGAAGATGATAGGTTTCGAAATAATGGTTTAGAGTGGGCACGGAATTTTTAATTAAAGAATGTACATGTATCTCGCCCTTTTCAGCGATGAACGGAATATGCACTCAATTGTAAACGTTTGCGGATGTTAGTTATGAACTTAATAAGGTTAGATAGATGGTCTACATGATTTATATTCCCGTTTCATACGATTCATGTCCAAAACAAGAATGCAACCTCCGAGGATTCAGTCTCTTATTCCATCAACTTAAGGTTTCTTACAAGAAAGTAACCAGTAATGTAAATATAAAGAAAACGACGGGCTTTGATGAACTAGCTATTTTAATCCCTTCAAATAGACAATACGGAGTAGAGCTTTGGGGCTCTACTAAACCATCAAATTCCTTCCGTATCCAACCCTACAACCCACAATCCTTCCTTAAATTCTCAATGCTCCTTAATTATTAACGAAAAAACTGTTGTTTGATGTTCTGTATGTCGCTGATTAGGCCCAAACCAGATATCATTCCTTTCATGACAAACTCCCTTCCCAATGTGAACCTCTAGTTTCAATCCTTTCTTCCCCTACAATTCCTGATAATCCTCCTAGTAGAGACCTTCTAGTTTAGAATATTTTTAGTGCTCTTCCAATGGGAAGCTTCTCTACATGGTTTTCATGCCTTTTTTTATATTGTACTCAGGAAGCGGCGTGGTCTAGTGAATAGTGCGTAGTCTACAGTTCTCCGGGTCCTGGGCTCAAATCTCGGCTGTGACAGAATATTATTTATTCTGTTAATTCAGTCGGGGGCGACCTTAGGGTAAGGGGACCCAACTGGGGTAGACTATAAAGTGAGTACTACTAAAAAAAAAATTGGGAAAACCTGACAGCTGAGCGTGATCAAGGCCTAATCACCTCATTCCACTTCCGTTGGCCTAGAAACAGTACGAATCTCTATATGTACTGAGCCCAAGACCCTTCATGGGTTGTAGTAGTAAAGGTTTTTTTGGGGTTTTTTTTTTATTACTCATATTCACATTTGGTTGTATTCTTTTATACAGTTTTAAATTCCAATAAATACATTTTTTTTTTAAACAGATAAATATACAAATATTTTATTAGAGTCTTTAAAACTTCGACTTTATTTGTAGGAGCAACCAACAATTTTTTGAAGGATTTAGAATTTTAAGGATGGGACTTGAAAAAAATTTGATGGTTTCGTGGAGTTCTTAAGTTGAGGCCTGCTAATGAGACTTTATATTACCTTTTTGTAATAAATTGAAATATTAGAACGCCTGTCAAGAAAGTGTGTTAGTAATCAGTTCTTATGAGTAGTTCCTTGTCTTTCAGTCAAGATAGAGCAGGTAGAGGATCTGTTCGGCAAGGGCGAGCATAACATAAGTGAAGAAAAATTTCAAAATTTCAGAAATTGAATTTTTAAAATTATTTAAATCCCCAGTATTTAATGTGTACAACGCATTGCCCTGTTAACAGTTACCAACATAATAAATAAGAATGATAAATATAAAACTACTATAAACTTTTTAAGTATATAGTCATTTACACAATATGACGCTTTGCCATGTTCTGGTTTACTTTTAAAGTTTATAATATCCTTGTTAATATCCATGTTCTAGACATGACACATTTCTTGCATAGTATAGGTATGATAGGCGTAACAGTTCAGACCATACCTTCATATGTTGATGAAACAACTTCCTTCATGTAAACATTTCTTATTTCAAAATGTAATACACTGATTTTCTATCCATTGAATAAAATTTAATAATTATTTCCTTTCATTACCATTATTATATTATGTATATATTACACAATATTTCATCTTTACGTTTCTTCCGAGGAAAATGTAAGAATTAGAATGATAAATCAGTTTAGCAGGTTAAACTAGAGTTAATAGGATATCAACTGAAAATCAACAATAAGAAAGACGGTTGTTTCTCAAAATACTTTCTTTAATTAACTTATCGTCTATTACATGAGACAAAAATTAATATTCGTAAAATACATTTATTGAAATTTTCATTTAGTCTTGTCAGAAATAAAAGATAAAATTCAGTTGGATTTTATTTGAATAGAAAAAGTAAATACTGTCAGATTTAGAATGATAAATCTGAAAAGCATTTTCTTTTTCAATTGTTCACGAAATAGAGTTGTAACAGAGAAGTTGGAAAAGCAATTAGCCAAGATCTTGGTTCTCCCTTTCAATCTTATTAAGCAAGGTCCCTACTTCTCTTAATGCCCTACAAACTCTCCTTAGCAATTAGCAAGGTGTTCCTGTTTTTCTTAGTATCTTAACTAGGTTAATTTTTTATGTATATCTCTCTATAAACACACTAAGCATACAACATTCTCAAAAGTATATGTACAGATTTTTTGTTTTTCTTCTTCCTTTAAATTAAATTCCAATTTGTTTTCCTGCTTATTTTCTCTTACTATAGCCTCAAATAGATTTATTGTCCTGTGAATACAGGCTTATTGTCTTATTGAATCTGACAAATGACAAGGATTGGTCAGTTCACAAACCTTTGGGTCTAAAATACTGTAATTTCTAAAGTGGTAAAACCGTATCATAGATATTTCTACACAACTACATATCACATAAAAATGTGGCAGGCCGTGAGCTTATTAAGTAACCTCCTATTGTAGATGTGCTTGTTAATCTTACACTGTCCTGTGTTAAGTCCTGTTAGTCCAAGAACTGGGGCTGAAAAATGTGTATTATGAGAAAAAAATTTGCCATGTGATTTTCACATTTTAGCGACATTTTTTTGTCTGCCTCCTCAAAAACTTGTCGCAATCAAAAATGGTGGCCATGCAAAACGTCCAAATCCAGAAATTGACCTAATTTTAACGCTATGAAGATAAATATTACAGAAACAAATCATTGGACATTAATAAGCTTTAATTTCAGACCTGATAGAAGTCTGTACCGACAAAGATATCTCGGTACCTACAAGACCTATAGTTGTCTTTCAGATCTGAAATTGAAGCTTATTCAATGTTTCATTAATTTATATCATAATGATTATTTTCGTATAATAACGTTAAAATTAGATCAATTTTCGTTGTTAGAACACAATATATTATATAGACTAAGATATCCCGATACCTATAAGACCTACAGACATCTATCAGATATCGAATCGAAGCTTATTTAATGTCCATCAATTTATTTTATAATGATTATTTTCTTACAATTCTTGGTTTCTGTTTATATTTACCTTTATAATTTCAATTTATGGTTTGGACCGTTTTGGATGGCCACCAGTTTTTATTCTTAGTTTGAGGTGCCAGGCAAAAAAATGTTGTACAAGTTGACTAAAATATCAAAATCACATTGAATATTGTCTTCTTATAATACGTCACTTTTCGGCCCCAGCTCTCTTGGACTCACCCTCTTCAGAGTGATCCTGTCTATTGATAGAAGAGTGCGACTTCTTTCCTTGTAGAGTCCCTCCAAGAGCATTTTGGAATGGTGGTGCTTCCCAGTATCCCTCCAGAAGAGCTTGGTTTTAATGCCTTGATCATACATTATGCATAAATGATGCTAATTCCTCAAATAAGTTCGGGTGTGGAAAGTATCCGAGCATATACTTTGCAAGGCTATCGGCTCTTTCGTTACCTAGAAGACCTGAATGACCAGGCACCCACTGTACTCGGACCTTATTTCTCAGAGAAAGAGTGTTAGGATTTCCTTGGCACTCCCTGACTAGTTTTGTTCTCCAAATCTCCAATAGAAACTTCACTATCAGCATAGATAGTTTTAAGTCTGACTCTCAACCCTTCTGAAATTAGAGTTTATGCATAAAAAGTCCAACCTTATTGTCAATACAAAATTATCCTCCTCCTATCCTATTATTTTATATTCCAGATAAGCTCCCGAGGAGAATGAAAATAGAATGGCCTCGGCGGGAGCTATTATCTTGAATTATTTAATGCAATGCTACAATTAGTAAGTTCCTTTACAAGAAACTATCATGTCTTTCAATCACACTACACATTGTATCTGAATATCAATACAATACCAATGTATATCGTATTAAATATCAATTACTGTTTCATACTGAGTGCTGTGTTACTGTTTCTGCTTATATTTGATACATTATATATCGTATCAAATACCAATAAATGAATAAACATTAAAATAAAAGTTTCTTTTTAAATCTAGAGTTTTGGCCTTTATTAACAGCTATAAAAGGTTAAATAAAGGTTGAGAGACAACTTATCAAGGATAATAAGTCGGAAAGAAAAATAGATTTTTTTGTTGGTCTACCTGATAGTCAATTGATAGCCACAATTTTACTGAAGAATGAGGAGAGCAGTTTCCATAATAATTGTCTCTAGCTTTCCTAATAATACTTTTTAAGTTATTTCTATATTTTTTATAATACTCTTTTGGTTTGCTATTGAATGGTTTCTTTTTTAATGTTTTATTTAGCTTATCTCTTTTCCGAAGGACCAGGAGTAATCCAAGTTTTTAATGGTGCGAGTTTAGACCTTGTTTTGTGCTAGTATTCAGTCGATGATGGCAAACTTGACTATGACTTTGCCGCCCAAGAAGCATTTGAACCACTCGATTCTACTGTACCCCCAGCTTTGACATCAAATAGCTATCCACAAGTGATGGGTCACCGGGGTTTCCATCCTCTTCCGTCTGGCCGGTCACCAACTCCGGGAATACCTCAAGACTTCTTTATTTGCGAGAGCTCTTTTGTCAAGCAGTATGGTCAACTGATTCTTGCATGATGTTCCACAGATGCTTTCTGCCCTCATTTGTTCGTTCCCATTAACTCTAAACTAAAAAAAAATATTTCGAGCAAATCTTCTAGTTCTTGCATCAGTAACTACAACTGACGTGAAAGAGAGGCTTCCCTTTAAAATATTCTAAAGTAACAACTAAAAAAATACAACGTTGGAAAAATAACTACCTTTTAAAAATGTAACCTCATGTGTTGGTCCCCACTAACTTAAGGAGATGAAAAGTGCAGTTAAATTTCTATGAGAAGATTACAGTGTGACATCACCCTCATGTATTAAAAATAAAGTCCCCATTTTTTGCACAAATCTCCCCCAAACAAGATGGCTACTACCATATGTAATCTCAAGAAGTGCATCAGATACAAGTGCATCAGAGATAAGCTCCGATATACAGGTTTTCCGTGTATTACTCTGAAAATACCTTCAAATAACCACAGGAACTAGAAAAAATCTCCAACTTATCAAAGGTTTAATCTCTAGAACAAACACCAATAAGCACAAATTACCACTACAAAGAAAAGTTCCAATTTCTCCTGGCTCCCTCCTGTAAATCAAGTGGCGCCATTTATATCATGTTCTTGGAATAATAGTTACCTCGTCCAGCTAAATTAATTCCCTGAAAAAAGGTACATTACATAGAATAATGTGTAGACATAGCATATTTTTTTCCTACAGAGGTTTACTAACATACACAAACTGAGTAACTTCGTTATTCCGAAATACAAAAACTAAATCCAATTTAATTCGCTAATTATATATTTGATTGTGAGAAAATGGTCTACTTCTTATTCACTAGTTGTGTTTTATTATAATTTTTAACTTGATAAGAAGTTGTATGAAAAATTAAACCGACTAAATATTCTCAAAATTATTCACTTTACTTTTATCAAAATTTTGGAATCTTCCTAATCATATTTGATGTTTAAAAAAAAAAATTGAGCTAATCTTCTAGTTCTTGCATCAGTAATTGCACCTGACGTGCAATGTAATAAATACATGAATACTCCAGGTTGATTAGTAAAAAGGAAAGAGAGGTTTCCTTTTAAAATATTCTAAAATAACAACTAAAAAAATATAACCCTTGAAAAATAACTACCTTTTAATCATGTAAATCTCCTTTCAGGAAATTTTAAGAATCAGAAAAATATTACATTATTAATTTTTATAATTCTGTATAAAAAAGAGATAGATATTCCAAAATTTAAATTAAAATATATTTAAGTCATATTTTAGTTCTGATTTAAAAATCAGTGGAGAGAATCAAAGCAAAGTTATAAATTATAAATATAAAAAAGTTATTCCATAAACCATTGAAAACGAATCTCGCTATTAAATTTCTATTTCTGTTTTATTCAAAAACATCTCAGGTCTTAGGACAAAGCTGTTATCCATAAAAGAATAAATATCCTTTTCAGAACATAAAAAATTATTACCGATACTTCACTACTGTGTCGGATGTAAATCTTTTCAAAGACGAAATCAATAGAGTTTATATCTGTGAATAATCTATCACCTGATGAATATCAGTGAAAGAGCAAACAGCAGTCAATAAAGTTAGATAGCCTTATCATAAGTCTTAAGAGCATCGTAAACAGGCAAGTTTCTCTATCTTTGTTTTTTTTTTTTTTTAAAGAATTGGTGCAACATTTCTAGTAATTGGTTTTGATAAAAATTGCTTTAATCGAAGTTGTTAGGAAATGGTGTAATATTTCTAGATAAAAAAATATATGGCAAAAAATTAAAACCATCTATATTTTTTTCTAAACTAAATTTTGTATTATTTTTTTTTAAGCTTTGATATGAAGATACATTAAGATCTACAAGTATATTTTACCTAAATTTTCAGTCCCTTTAGCTATATTTATTTATTTTAATATTTGATCCTATTTTCTACTATAATAAATCGCTATTTGGTTGAATATTGAACAATGGAATCGGCAATTAATTTTTATTTGATCCAATAAATTTCTATAAGCTTCTATAAAATAAAATTTATGTAAAATGATTTATAAAATATTCCCTTTTATCTGTTCAATAACTATAAAAGTACTTTTAAAAAATTGTATACTACTGAAATTGCCATATATGTTGTTTTTTCAGTTGGCGCGACAGACATTGCAGGGCGTTGGCCGTGCGACGTAGGGTCCTAGATGACCACATCGCGATTATCAATGATCGTGCCATCTGATAACATCATCACTCCTTAATTATATGCATCGAAAATACCGGGCGAGAATGGGATTCATACTCGTATTCTTTAGCTTGGGTATACTCGCTCACAAAACGGACTTCTCTCTCCCAACCATCTAAAATACACATACACTAAAATACATGTAAATTAATATTTTTTTAGAGCTTAAAATTCTTGTGAGAAACGAAAAACCAATGCAAATTTTCAGAAAAAATGAAATGTTCAAGATTAATACTCTTCATTTTAATATTTCGATGTTTTATAGGGTATGTTCCAAGCTACATTTAATTTTAAAATAGTTTACTTATATTTCGTTAGTACTTTTTATGTTATTTTTTCAAAAAAGAATGTTTTTATAGTATTGTTGTGTTTTTTAAATTAATAGATACAACATACTCGTATCTATAAAAATATGTCTAAATACTCTACACTGAAGATAACTAATCCATATATTAACATAAATCTTAGAGTAAAATGTATTGAAAACTCCTTTCACTCCTTAAAGTTTTTGCTCGGGTATAAAGATATAATTTCGACATAGTAGCTGTGTCTTCTTTATTAAGTGATACGACATAAGAACCAATAATTAATAAAACATACAACTTGAATTTTACGAATTTCTTAGTGGTAACACTGGTGTAGACTTGGGCAAACCTGGCTTTCTATTAAGCGATTACCCACAAATCGGGGGAGGAACCTGGCGGCTAACCTCGGCCCAATCACCTCCTTATTCGGCCGCTAAATGTCAATTGTTAAGAATTCTTTCAGCGAGTATGGCGACTTTAACTCAGAATAAAAAAAAATTAAAATAGTCCTTAAAATGTGAAAATCGGACATATCCTTTGAAATAGTCAAATTAGTCCTTTTCGGGCGTAAGCCACCTCACCCACCCTAATATAGACAGACCGGTGTTATTTCGGACCGATTCTTACATCGGGAAGAGAGTTTCTATATTAAAAAGTGTCATTTTTAGTGTGGTAATCCTAGTTACCAGTGAATTATTTCGATTCATATCCTTTTTAAAAGGAGAAACGCCCGAAAAGGACTAATTTTACTATTTCAAAGGATGTGCCCGATTTTCATATTTCAAGAACTGTTTTAATTTTTTTTTTTATTACATTATTAATAATTGTGTGTGTATTAAATTATTAATTAGTGTTATGTCTGATAGGTGGTGCACCTAGAATCAAACAATATAACGAATGTATGGATGTATAATTTAGTAAACTAGATAACTAATATTTTAAATAAAATAAATATTTGAGAGAAGTTGGTTGAGGGTGCAGTCAAATAAACACACAATTAAGCGTAAGCTTAATTTATAGGTGCCGACGTTTCGGCCTAAATTATAGGCCTTCTTCAGGGCTATAAGAAAAACAAAAAAACAAGGAAATTAACCTCGCATCCCAATGATTCCAAATTATTTGCCTTTTAATTTAAAAATAATTCAATTACCGGTTAAGTTTTCTTTTGTCGTAACAATTGATAAATCACAGGGACAAACATTTAAACACGTAGGTATCGATTCACGCCTAGAATGCTTTTCACAAGTAATTTTTACAAATTTTGTAAATTTGTTTAAAAATTGTTTAACTTTATAATTTCTCGCTATAATGCCTATTTCATCACTAATTTTTTACTTTCATCACTTTCTTTATTTTTTAACTTTATAACGTCTCACATTACTACAATTCACTTTAAAAAATTATTACATTTATCAATTGTCATTACTACTTTTTCACTTTGTTTGTAGTCTTTAGTACAATTTATTTTTCTTATCATCTTTATATATTGTATTCCACTGCTGGTTGTTATCTTTGTTTTTTGTTTTTTTTTTATAGCCCTGAAGAAGGCCTAAATTTAGGCCGAAACGTCGGCACCAATAAATTAAGCTTACGCTTAATTGTGTGTTTAATTGACTGCACCCTCAACCAACTTCTCTCATATACATACACAGTCAACCATTGTCACTTCATAAAATAAATATTGTATTTAATTTCTTTGTATTTTTCAGGATGCTTTTAATTTTTATTTTTCTAATATGGATTCTCCTGCCGAAAACAAACTTGTTTCCTATAGAGCACTCTTCAATGCAAAGAAGCAGACTCACAATTTCACATCAATTACAGAATGATTTCTGCTTGAACGATGATGAAAAATTACAGGATGTAACTGCCGATTGTGAAATTACAGATCACGACGATCGTTATTATCTTAAACTTATTAAAGCAATAGTGACATTTAATCCTTTATTTTTTGTGTGACAGTTTACAAAAACGTTTGATGTAATAAAGTATTTTGAAATGTTTTTATTTAAAATAGCTTATTTGATTTATTCATTTTTAATCATAATAACTAATTGCATTTGCCAGCTGGGAGGACGTTCTTTAATAACATTGACATATTGTAATACATATATGCCTGGTAATTAGGCATAAATACATGAACGAATTTCTAAAAAAAAAAACTCTTTTGGCCTACATCCCATAAAAAACGTCCTGACATCCTTGATATTTTTATTACTTCCCAAATCTCCTCCACCCAATCTACAATCAAATCCTTAGATGACCTCTCCTCTGATCATAGCCCGGTTCTGCTTCAACTGCATTCCAATCCTATTCATAAGCCACTTTAACTTCCCTGATTAAAGGACAAGTCAACTGGGACAATTTTAGATATGTCTTAGAGAACAATCTAGACTTGAAAATTTTGTTAAAAACTAAACAAGACATAGACTCTGCCATTGAAGAACTTAACAAATCAATAGAAACTGCCATACATACCAAACATTACAATATACAAACAGGAAGGCACATGAAACCAACCTGCCATATTATATTCGACTATTACTTACTGAAAAAACGCCGAGCAAGAGCGAAGTGGCATCGAACACGATACCCTTCGGATAAAACCATTTACAATAAACTGACGAACAAACTCAAGACAGAAATAAGAAAACCCAAAATTCAAAACTTCATAGAAAACTTAAGCACAACAGACAAATCATTATGGATAACAACCGCAAAACTACTGAAATACAAAACCTTTAATCATCCACTCCTCACCGACTCAAAATCCTGGACAAGATCCGATGATGAAAAATCTCAGCTGTTCGGAGAACACCTTTCCAAAACGTATGTCCCTCACCCTGACATCCTTAATACAATCCATATCGACCGTGTTGAAGCAGAACTCACTGTTCCTCTCCAAATGACCCTTCCTCCTAAGGCCTTTCATCTATCAGAAGTCATCAACATAATTCAAAATTTACCTTCCAAAAAAGCTCCTGGCCATGATCTCATTACATCCCACATCCTAAAACAGCTCCCCAGAAAAGCCATAAATTTCCAGGTCTGCTATACAAGCTCCGTCAATTCCTCTCTCCAGCGTACTTCCTATTAATTCGTTCCTATCTCTCTGATAGAACCTTCAAAGTTAACCATAACCTTTGTTACTCATCCGTATTCACTCAATCAGCCGGTGTACCTCAAAGGTAGTTTCCTGGGTCCGATCCTTTACACGGTGTATACAGATGATATTCCCTCCCATCCTAGCACTATCCTTACTTCCTACGCCGATGACACATGTGTGTTATCTGTGAATAATGATCCTGTTACTGCATCTCAAATCCTACAGAACCATCTATCAGCCATTGAAGAATGGTGTCAAAACTGGAGAATCAAAATAAATCCTAATAAATCCCATCAAATCACCTTCACTCTACGTCGTAAGCCTATGACTTCCTGCCCCATCGTATCATTTAACAATATCCTACTTCCCTCCTGTTGAACAGATTCGGTATTTAGGACTCCACCTCGACAAACGCATAACATGGAATCCTCATACTAGACTGAAACGACAGGAAACTGCTCGTAGATACAGATTACTACAACACTTACTTGACAAACGCTCAAAACTTCCCACTTACTACAAAAAACTCACTTATATCACAATTATCAGGCCTATTTGGACCTATGGCATTGAGCTATGGGGGTCTACTAAACCATCGAATTCCTTGCAGTCCAAAATCCTTCGTAAAATCCTCAATGCTTCTTACTTTGTTAATAATAAAATCATCCATAAAGACCTAAATATCCCATTAGTTGAAGACTTGGCCCGTTACAGATATACCTCTTTTCATTCCAAACTCCCTGCCCACTCAAACCCGCTTATCCGTGACCTCTCCTCCATATCTATTCCCGACAACCCACCGAGGCGCCTTAAAAGAAGATGGCCAAGAGACCTCCTAACATAAGACATTGGAGTGCTACCAATGGGTAGTTTCTTCTCAGGACTACCATGTGTACTAATCATATATAAAGCCTATTTACTTGTTGTATTTATTTAATACAGTTGTAAATTTCTTTAAATAAATTTAAAAAAACTCTTTATTTAAGTGTACATTATATGATTAATCATAAAGGAACAAGGAAAATCAATTTTAAATTTTCATTTAAAACGATTAAGCTCCTTACTGCACAAGAGATACTCCAAGACTGATGATATAGATTAGGGGCCAGCGATGGATAAATTTACAGAAAGGAATAATTGATAGAAACAATTTTAAATTCTTCATAATCCTCTTAAGAACATATTAATTCAGTAAGTCTTTTGCAAACTGTTGTTTTATGTATTAAATTTTAAAGGTTCGAATGGTTACACACACTTGAATTCGTATGTAGTCTTTATCTTTTGAAGTCTTTATGGACATTGGCGGATGGTTTCGAAACCTATAGTATTTCTAAAACCTACGTATCGGATAAAGGATTTTAACTTTGATTAGCAATAGATCTTATAATCTACGGAATATTGAAAGAAGAAGCAATATGTCTGCGATAGCTCACAACTACTGTTCGATGATTGACTTAGTTATAAAAAAAAAATTTAAAACAAAAAACAATTCTTTAGTATAAAAAATGAATTGGTTAAGTAATGAAGTTTGAACTGGAGAAACCCGTATTAGTGTGGCTATACGGTAAGACTTCGAATCCCGAACTTCATCAAGTAAATAATTAAAAAGTGTATGTGAGATCTGTTAGCCTGCTAGTTGCTACTCGCAAAAATAAGAGTAGGAAGTGATGATTTCCACCCTACAACGTATCATCGCGAACCGCCATGTGAAATTTGAGGAGGCTTAATCGCGCGGCCAAGGATCTTTGCAGTATTGCGAGCCAGTAAAAAAACAAACAATAAAGTAATCATGATCCGTAATTTTTTAAGAATACAAAAAGAGATCAGCGGGTCCGTCTTTCTATATCTTCTTGATTTGAAAACTATATATCCTTCCTTATATACATCCTTGACTACCACATAGTGTTCGTTTCTCTGCCATTGCTTACTTTTTGGGGTCACCTGTGATGGAGTGGCTAGATGTCAGTTTTTTATGCCCAAGGCCGCGGGTTCAAACCTGGCAGATGGCCTAGGATTTTTTAAAGAGAGTAAAAAATCGTTGGTAACACTAATCTTTCTGAGGAGACGTAAACTGGTGGTCCCGAGCTGGCGCATTGTTAGGTACTCATTAAAGATCTCATTAAATACTCCTTATCGGCGCTGCTCAGCTTGAAACACCCTTTCTCCACCGACTCTCTTATTCAAAATATTCTTTTATCATTGAAGTCCACAATAGTTCTAATAATTCAGTTTTTTTCTTCTGGGTACCGAGCCACTGCAGTATAGTTGGGAATGCAGATCGTGCAGCCAAAGAAGCAATAACAGATGGCATTCCGTTTATTGGGGTGCAACTGTTGGCAACTATGTTTCTGTCATCAAGCATCGGGTTCGGTCAAAGTGGGGACAAATTTGGCACGACACTACAGAAAAGAAACAAGTTAAGGGAATAAGAAGGGGCATCTCTCATTGGCATTCGGCCCTACGACAAAAGCGAAGGGAAGAGGTTATCCTGGCGCGCCTGCACATTGGACACACCCGACTAACTCACGGACATCTCATGGCACGGCAACTTCCTACTGACTGCCCAACATGCGGTTGCCCGGTTACTGTTGAACACGTTTTGACAGAGTGAAGGGCTTATGATACTCAAAGAGCTCATATTGCAATTGACACTGACTAACCAACCGTTTTACAAGACAACATACAGACAATTGCAAAACATTTTGACTTCCTACGACAGACAGTCTTGTACAATAAACTATAATATTAAATTATTGATATAAGGCGAAAATGACCCAAGCGGTTTAAGCCAACGAAAAAAAAAAAAAAAAAAAAAAAAAAAAAAAAAAAAAAAAAAAAAAAAAAAAAAAAAAAAAAGATTATCCCTGGATAGGCAAAATTTAAGTCTAACCCTGCAGCATCATCCGATTAGCAAAAGCATTAAGTGACGTCAAATGAATCAACAAACAATAACTACCGATATTTCTGATCCTAACTCAAAAGTAAATTGGCATCACTGCTATATCTTTAGTGTGAAAAGCAACTTTATAAATTTGATATACGTACTATTTGAAAATAAAAAAACATTATTGAGGATGTATAGTCGACTTTTGAAATTATCGTAGATCATTCCTTGTTTTGAATATTTTAATTTTGCGGAATATTTTACTTTTTTATACTTGACATGGTTCAGTTCATCATCGATAACCTGATGATGGCTCACATGTTCTTGCCGAAACGTCAGCAAAATTAAAATATTAAAAAAAAAAGTGACTCCTGATGTTAATAAATGTAAATAACTGACTCCTGATAAAAAACATCGTTTGATAATTTGCATTATATATTAATTTCACTTACTATATATACTTCGTAAGGGAAAGATTGCGATCGTGAAAATTTTCGAATTCCAGTTTTCAACGGAAACACACATCTTAGGGTCCAAATACCAAAAGTGTGTATGTGTGGTAACTCCCGGGCGGAAACGGTAAGTGCTATGAAACTGAAATTTCATATTTAAGACAAATATACGCCCGAGACGCTACAAAACCTTTTTCATCAAAATGAGCTTACCAGAAGAGCCACTTTATACCTTGCATTTTGCACCTTTTTTCGATTTTCTCGAAAACGGTTCTGACTATTAAACTCGCTATATCGATGTAAAATTTAATGGGCTTTAATATAATTTAGAGTTCATTCGGATTAAAATGGTCTGAAAGGGCTTAAATGCCGATATTTTAAATTTTCATTCTCTAAAGTACCTTTAATTTTGTAGATTCTATAAAAATAAATATATTATCTTGTTACCATTGATGAAAAGCAGATAAATATATACATGGAATGAATTCTATGCCCAACTAAAAGAGAAAACACAAAAAATATTTTTTTAATGCAATTTTTTGATTTTGAACATAAGAGCAGTAATATACATGTATGATATACCGTTGGAAAGCTAAAGATTTTAGAAAAAATATTATCTTATACTCAAGCTTTTAAAAGTTAATGGAGAGTGATGAAAATCAGATAAAAATAACTGATTATTTTAGAAAATAATATAATAAATTTTTTAATAAAACACATGTTTCTATATAAATTCAATTTAATTAATTCTTTAATAGTTTCACGTATTTTTATCTCTAACTTTATTTGAAAATTCTTTCATTGATTTTAAAAATGGAGGTAAGTGAAAGTCGTGTGTTGCCCGCACCAGATTTTTTTTTATTGTATTTTTATCTGGGCATTACTTATAACCCTTAATTGCATTGAGTTGTTTTGCTTTATCGAATCTCACTTATTGTGCAATTAAGATAAGTGTAAAATCTTGAATTGCTCATAAAAAGTTAAAGGTTTCCTCGCTATCAGCAATCAAGTTTGATAGTTGATACTATTTCAGTGAATCATGTTAATGTGAGAAGATATTGGTTCGTGAATTCCTAGGATGACGAATCATAGGTGATAAGTTGGGGTATATCTAGGTCCTTGCAACGTTCCCAGTTATAGACACCTGTGGTCGTAAGCTGGAAGGTAAGGAGATATTTCAATTTATCTATTTATTTATTCTTTATCTTTAGTTATATTTATTTTTGAAGGTATTCTAAGTTTCTATTTTTGTCTGCTGTTTACAAGTATTTTAATTCAATAAAGAAGGAATTTAAATGGATTAAGCTCATTATGGAAAAAAATAAATATAATTATTATTATTTTGGTTTAATATTTTCAATAATAGGTCAATAACGAACCTGTGTAACCGAACAAAAAAAAAATACTCCACCCTTAAAACTGTTTATTTAGTTTAGATTTTTATTTATTTTTCTAATACCCTGAACTCAGTTATTTTTGAAGATAGAGAAATATGTGATTAGAATTTTAGAATTAGGACACCCCGAAAAACAAAAAAATAAAAAAATTGAAATCTTGCTTATGCCTCAGTTATTTTCGAAGATAGAGAAAAAAAAAATTAAGAATTAGTACAACGAGGTCAATTTTAAAACAGAAAAAAATTGAGATCTTCCCTATATATAAGCCCATTATCCTTGAGTTATCTTATGTATTATCTAACGGAATTTCAAAGGTTAGTGGAGAGTGATGAAAAGTTGATAATACTGACTGATTGTTGTGGATAAAAATGTAATAGATTATTTAATAAAGAACATGTTTATATTGAAAATCAAAATAATTAATTTTTTAACAATTTATTTGTATCTTTAAATTTATTTAAAAATTCTTAAATTGATCTTAACAACGAAGGTAAGTTAAAGTCGTGTGATGCACGCACCAGATTTTTTTATATTTGGTTCGTAGTATAAGTATTGAAATCCATTATATGTTTATTTATTATTATGTTCACTCGATTTCAGAATGGGGAACTCAACATGGTTTTCACTTGCTTTGGTTCTATATTCCTTGGCTGTACTTAACCAAGTCGCCGGGAGAGAAGTCCAGCAGGAGATAAAACCTGCACTACTGAGTGACCAGGAAATTGAAAACAAGGATTCAGACTGGTTACCGCAGGAGCATGTACCGTCATTGCGGAAGAAGAGAGCCGATTGCTGCGGACACCTCAGAGGTGATGACGAGGGGAGAGCGATTGACAGGATTCATGACATGGCACAGGACGAAGACAAGGAGGGACATGGAAAACTCAGCAGATTGTCGAGACACGCTCACAGGCCGGTTTCCCCTT
Source organism: Piezodorus guildinii (assembly GCA_023052935.1). Taxonomy (NCBI): domain Eukaryota; kingdom Metazoa; phylum Arthropoda; class Insecta; order Hemiptera; family Pentatomidae; genus Piezodorus; species Piezodorus guildinii. The sequence goes on from CM041292.1 coordinate 144,883,370, forward strand.
TTTTGCAAAGTCCCAAGAGACAGGCCTCAGAATCAAAATCTCTCGAGACTATAAGCGCGCTTTGACAAAGTTCTAAATATAAAATTGAAAAATTTCTATGACATGGGATTCGGAAAGGATATATTTATTCTCATCATTATTATCAATTTAAAACAAACAAAAAAATTAACATTTAATGCTTTTTTTTGATATGGCAATTTCATTGTATAAAAATAAATATGTTATAAATATATATGATGGTAATAATGTGATATTTATTTAAAAACCATTATATAAATGAGGAAATGTTAATAAAACATGTACTAATAAATGTTCTACAAAGTTTATTTTCCTCCAATTTATTCTATTTATTTCATATTTAAATAAACAATCAATAACTTCCTTTTTCTGTAGTTTATTTTTCTTCAATATCTGTCACATTGTTTTTCGACGTTTAGGTGTTTTGTCCCCATTCTCAAGACTAAAATAATGTTCATATTTTCAATTAGTAAAATTATATTTTTTGGTCAGACATCTTTTTTTTTTTTAATCATATTATTGGTATTTACAACTGTATTAACAAAAATTACATCAAGTAAATGTGATGTGTTATATAATACAATGACATGATATACATGGAGAGAAGCTTCCCATTAGAAGAACTCTAAAAATATTCTAAACTAGAAGGTCCTACATACCACCTAATCGTCCAGTTCTACCTCTCCAACAGATCCTTTAAAATAAACATTTCCTTTTCAGGTCAGATATCTTTGAAAAATATCTTTATAAAAAAAATGATTATTTATATTAAACGAGTCGACCAAAGAATATTCCATTAATTAAAAAAAAAAAGTTGCAGGTGCATAACAACACTTCAATCTTCAATATTCAGGGCTATGGAAGAACAAAATATAATAACAAGCTGTTTAAAACAATCTAAAAAGACAAAACATTCTAGACAATATAAAGATAAATCATGTATAGTAAGTAATGAGAGAGAAAATTACTAAGATGATATGTAACAGAATTATATTAATAATTAGTGAGATCTAATGACATAGATGTTTTGCGTCTCAGATATTAAAACAACACTAATTATTAAAAACAAAAGGGAACAATAGATATGATAATTAGATAATTAAAAATATATGTGAGCAAACAAATTTTTATTTAAAAATAAATAAACGCTCCAGTTGGCACTGCCTCCTAAAGCATTTCAGAAATTTTGAGCTTAATCCACAAATTACCTTCCCGAAAAGCTCTTGGACATGATCTTGTCACTGCCCAAATCCTTAAGTAACTCCCTAGAAAAGCCCTCCTATTGCTGACCTATATTTACAATTCCGTACTCCGCACTACATAGCTTCCTCAATCCTGGAAATTAGCTATAGTTAAAATGATCCCCAAACCCAAAAAGCCTCTGGAGCTCCCTTCTTCTTACCATCCTCTTTCTCTTTTACCCATCATGGGTGAAATCCTAGAACGGCTCCTCCTTAGACGACTATACCCTATCCTAGAATCATATCACATAATCCCAGCCCACCAGTTTAGATTCCGAACTTCCCACTCCACCATCCAGCAATGTCACCGTGTGGTCTCGTACGTATTGGACCGTGGGCTTTATTCCACGGGAGCCTTTCTCGACGTAGAACAGACCTTAGATGGAGTCTGGCACCCAGGACTGCTGTATCAACTCTGTAAATTCCTTCCTCCTACATACCACCTAATCGTCCAGTTCTACCTCTCCAACAGATCCTTTAAAATAAACCACAATCGTTCCTATTTATCTCTTTTTACCCAGTCTGCTGGTGTTCCTCAAGACAGTATCCTAGGACCAATCCTTTACACAGTTTATACAGCTGATATCCCAACCCACTCGTTCTACCTATGCCGATGACACTTGCGTGCTATAGTTAATAATGATCCTAGTATTGCCGTTCCAACTCTCCAATCCCACATCGCAAACCTTGAGTTATGGTGTCAGAATTGGAGAATTAAAATCAATTCCAATAAATCCCATAAAATTACCTTTACCCTTCGTCGAAAACCTTAGACATCCTGCCCTATAGTGTCCTTCAATGATATTCCGCTTGTCCAGGTTGAACAGAACAGCTATTTAGGACTCCTGCTTGACAAACGCCTTACATGTAATCCGAATACAAGACTGAAAAGACAAGAAACCGCTCGACGTTTTCGGCTACACCAACACTTCCTAGACAGACGCTCAAACTTTTCACTTAACTACAAAAGACTCATTTACATGACAATCATAAGACCTATCTTATGATAGAGCTTTGGGGCTCTACAAAACCATCCAATTCTTCCAATCCTTATAATTCAAAATCCTTCCTAAAATCCTCAACGCTCCTTACTTTGTCACGAATAAAATCATTCATAAAGACCTCCATGTTCCTTATTATTCCTTCCATTGCAAACAGCATTCCCACTCTAATCCACTAGTTTCAATCCTTGCTTCCTCTACAATTCCTGATAATCCACCGAGGCCTCTGAAGAGAAGATGGCCTCGAGACCTTCTTGTTTAGATTGATTACTAGAGTGCTGCCATTGGAAAGTTTCTCTTCACGTTTTTTCATGTACATATCTTTTATTAGCATATTTACTTGATGTTTTATTATATACAGTTGTAAATTTCAATAAAATATAAATAAATAAAATAAATAAATTATGGTGTAAAAAAAAAAAGTTACACATGTCAGACGTACAATAATGTCAATATCCATATAAAGTGGAAAACATTAAAACATGAAATATGCACACATATCTCTACGTAAGGAATAATATGATGGAAATGGTGTGATGTTTGGAGTGGATAGCGAAAACGGGAGAGAGAGACAATCAAATCAAATACAAAAAAAGTAATATTAAATTTTATTCCTTTAGGATTACTGTAGAAATAAGAATAGTACATATTGTAGCTATTCCTTGGATCACCAAATAGTGAAGACGAAAAAAACAAAATCATATTACAACGATATCTCAAGACCATTCAAGTCACATGGATTGCATTGCCTACATTTTTTCTTTATAATTTCATACTGAACTCATCAACAGTGTTCAGGAAACACGACAAAATCAGCAGATATGACCTGTAGTGGTCCACAAGTCGCAATACCCTTACCTCTATGATATCAGTAATAACATGAACAAAGTCGACGGTTTTGGTGACTAACCGTCCCTATTCTTAGTAACGTGATCTTTATTCCATCACTGACGGATACTCTAATTTTTTAAAAATGAGGCAGCTGCAATGGTTGGAGTAAGTTTATTTTAAGAAGCCACTGATGGTCAAACCAATATTCCTTTTTTAACAAACTAAAATACGTTTAATAGGACAAAAACAAAAAACACGTCAATACTAAATACTTATTATTAATAACAATACAAAAATAAATAATTTAAACTGAATACCCTTCTCGTTGAAGAATTTTTGCAAATTAAACATATTTAATGGTCAGTTTATCAGTCAGAATAATTTAATTTTAGGTTCATTGGAATTCCCCCTGCAGCACAGAATGGTTAAATACTCCATTCATTTCCATTAAATATATGTATTGTTGTTAGTTATCGAATGTTGATAATGTATTATTGAAAACTGACGGGTCTTGATGCTCAGTTAAAGAACACTGTGAAAAGAGTGTTCTTTAAAAGTTTGTAGTATCCAGACAGGTATATATATATTAAAATTACTACAGACAAAGATTATAAATGTATTACTATATTTAAATTACAACTGTTCTTTTCTAAAACACTATGTTTATTATCACATTATTTTGTCTAATATTTATATTTATAATCGTTGTCATTGACGTTACGAAGTATTTTGGTTCGTCTTTTGTATATTTCTTTGCAAACTAAAAACAATAATATAACATCAAAATTAAGCATACAAAAAATTACAAATTTAAAAACAATTATTTACTCGTTGCATTCAATTATATAGTTGAAAATTCCCAAACAAATTTTTATTAAAAAACAACCATATCAAAATTTACATCTATATATTAATTAAAATTTGAAATTCTACTGCTTTATATTTTATCACATAACTTCCATATCTGAGACATAAATACAAGTCAAAATTATATATCAACAGTTTTTATTTGTTTTTCACAATCGTCGTTTAGCTTTTTAAATACCTATTATATCTATACCTATACTATACCTATTTGTATATTTTCGCCCCATCGAACCGCAGCTTTCGACAGATCTTTCATAAACCGATCCTCTTCCATATGGAACTCTATTCGTTCTGATATCCGTAATCCTGTTACCCTTCCGACTTTTAAATCTGGTCTATTCCATTACCGCCTTACCATTCAATTTCCAAACAATCCCGACTGATCCAGTTTCCATGAAAATGTTTAAATAGAAAAAGTTAAAGAAGTGTTTCTTAATTTTTTTGTGTGTGTGGGTTGGTTTTTTAACTAAATTAGAATTTTATTTTATTTTTAGTCTAGGTTATGTATAGAAACATGATAATTATTTATTTATCATATTCTTTAATCATCACTTATACTTTTATAAAAATATTTTTACAACCATTAGTTTTCGAAGATATATACTGGTTTATAATTTTTTTTATTTTTGTCATTTCTCTTATTGTATTATTCTAATGGGACTTGTCCCAAAATAAATAAATAAATTATTATTACATTATGGTTATAAGCTTTCCTTGTCCATTTCATAACTGTTGCATCTGTTGTACTAACATATTGACCTGTCATCTAATATATATATATATATATATATATGTAAATTATAATCATAAATTTATTGTGTAGATAGTGTTGCCATTTATCATAGTGACAAAGTGTGATCACATGTGTTTTTAAACATTGGGTAGGTTACATGTGATCTCTGACGGTTAGCATCTAGATAGAGTAGAAAGGGACTTTTTATTCAATTCTACTATTTTAGGTAAGTTGTTTATATGTTCATTCTGTTTGTATGTATCTACTTTTGTATATTGTTATTAATAATAAACTACTATTTTAGAATCGTCTAAAGTCTACTTTCTTTAAGAATTACAAATTGAATAAAAGTCTACTCAACTATGGCTTCAAGTAAGAAACTTCATGTCCATATGTCAAGAGAGGAGAAGCAAAGTATGAGTTAACTGCTCTGTCTGTGGACAAGGTTGTATGGTACAGTTTACCAGAGCAGTTAAAGGATTTGGACTTGCACAAAGAACTATTAGCAAGCAAAACAATTGTGAGTATGAAAAATTCTATCACTAAATTAGGAGGTTATAGAAAAGTTGCTATTGCTTTTAAACCGGAATTGAAAAATAAATATTTAGATGAAGATGATATCTTCAGAATTAGTGATCACTATTTAGAAGAATATAATGTAGATGAAGCTAGTGCTATGGATATTCCATTAGGGGAAACAAAAACAGCCAACGAGGTTTTTTTGATCAAACGTATTAAGGAATTAGAGGACCGTATTTCAACTACTTATGCAGTAACTTTGAGTGAAATAGAACACAAATTTCTTTTAAGCAAGTTTAATGGAAAGCAAGAAGCTTTAAATTGGATAACCTCTTTTGAGAAGGAATGTATCAGATTTAAGATATTTGATGGTTCCACCAGGGTAGAAGCTTTAAAGTTGTTTATGGATGGTAATGCAAAAGAATGGTACGGTTCAAGTTTAATTAAATTACCAATAGCTGATTGGGAAGTTTGGAAAAATTCATTTTTATTAGTTTATGGCAGAAAGGGTTGGACGGCGATTCGCACAGCATTCAATTACAAGTATATGTTCGGTTCGCTGATCGATTATGTTCTCAAGAAAGAACGTTTGCTTTTGGAAGCTGACAAAGATATGCCCGAAATGTATAGAGTATATCAAATAGTGTATAATTTACCCCTAGATGTTCAGGATAGGCTTAATAGGGATAATATAGAGACAGTAAATGATATTTTGAGAGAAATGAAAAATTTTAATGATTCTTACGTGATGAAGAAAATATTGGAAAAAAAACAAAATGTAGAGACGAAGAAGACTGACATGGTGAAAAGAAAAACGGAAAAAGTAAATGCTATGGAGAGAAGACCATGCACCATATGCGAGGAACTTGGTTTTAAAAATCGTTTTCATCCAACGTCAGTATGCAGAAATAAACCGTATCAAAATAAAAATGTAGTTAATATGACGGAACTGGATGACGGCTTGAAAACTGATCTTTCGGGAATTGAAATTCAAAATGAAGAGAGTTCAAAAAACTAAATTGCCCGGAAAAGCTCACACCATGTACATTAATCAAGATTAACGTAGAAGTGGACAGAAATAAAGTAGTAACAGCTGTTTATGATAACGGTTCTACTTGTTCATTGGTTAATGAAAAGCTTGTTCGTTTATTGAAATCGAAATTGCTCTCTAATAGAAGTATTTTGAAAACTATCAGTGGTGTGAATTTTTGCAAAAGCCGGGCTAGCCTTCGTTTAAAAATAGGGGAAATAGAAGATACACTTAACCTATATGTTATTAAAAATAGTAACTTCAATTACGATTTATTACTTGGTTTAGATGCTATAAAGAAGTTTAAACTTATACAAGATGAAAATCTAAGAATTAAACAGAAAACAAAGGACAGCATAATCGAAGTGAAAAGCGCGAGAATTGACAAGGATTCTTCGAAAGTTGTAACCAGAGAAGATAAATCAATATTGAATGATGAATCATTCGGAAATGATAAGAATTCCTTAGAAGTAAATTTAGAATATTTGGATGAAAATAAAAAGCATGACATTATGAAGATGTTAAATGAATACGAAAGGTGTTTTGCCAATAATAAGTTTGACGTGGGTATAGTTGGAGATAGCGAAGCTCACATTAAATTGAAAGAGGACAGATATATTTCACGGAAACCATATAGATGTTCTTACCCTGATCAAGAGGAAATAGACTCACAAATTTCCAAATTATTAGAAAATGATTTGATTGAAGAATCGAGTTCACCTTTTGCATCACCTGTAACATTAGCATTCAAGAAAGAAGATGGGAAAAGAACGCGGCTATGTGTTGATTTTCGCGAACTAAACAAGTTAGTAGTGCCTGAACCACAACCATTTCCCAGAATCGATGATCTAGTAGTGAATGTCGGTGACTGCAGCTGGTTTACTGCTTTAGATATCAACTCGGCTTTTTGGTCTATACCTCTTCGAATGAAAGATCGGAAAAAGACAGCATTTATAACGCAAAAAGGCCATTGGCAATGGAAAGTCCTACCGTTTGGTTTTAAAAATTCACCAGCTATCTTTCAACGAATTTTGGCAGGTATTTTACGTAAACACAGTTTAAGTAGTTTTTGTGTAAATTACATTGATGACATTTTGATTTTTTCACAATCTTATGAAGAACATCTGAAACATTTGGGCTTAGTCTTTGAAGCAGTTAAGAAAGAAGGGCTTAAATAAAAGCTAGTGAAATGTGGTTTCGCTATGCGTTCAGTGAAATACTTAGGCCACGTAATAGAATATGGCAAGGTTCGTCCGATCAATGATAATTTGATTGCAATAAAAGAATTTCAACGTCCTACGACAAGAAAAATGGTTCGTCAACTTCTGGAGAAAATAATTTTTATCGAAAATTCATCGATCATTGTACAGAGAGATTAGCCCCATTACATAATCTGTTGAAGAAAGACGAAAAATTTATATGGTCTGATAAATGTGAATCGTGTTTTCAAGAATTAAAGTTATATCTATGTACAGCACCAGTCTTAGCAATCTATGACCATGAAAAAGATATAGTTATCGAAGTTGATGCAAGCCGTACGGGTCTGGGTGCAGTTCTGAAGCAGCCACAAGCAGATGGTATCCTACATCCGGTTGGTTATTTTTCTAAGAAATTGACCCCTGGTCAAATGAAGAAAGAGATAATGTATTTGGAATGCCTAGCAATAAAAGAAGCAATTGTTTATTGGCAACATTATCTCATTGGTAAGGCTTTTACTGTGACATCGGATCATAAACCGCTTATAAATTTAAAATGTAAATCCCGAACAGATGAGGCGTTGGGTGATTTGATGTTGTATCTGTCTCAGTACAACTTCAAAGTCATTTATAAAGAAGGCAAGGACAATATAGAAGCTGATGCGTTATCCAGAAACCCAGTTCTAGAAAGCTTTGAAGATGAAAATGACTGTTTGAAGGTGATTAACATGATTCAAATCGATGACATCATAAATGATCAAGAAACAATTAAAGATGAAATTGCAGCTTCGAAGAAGGTTTTTAAAGATGACAAAATTAGCTTTAAGATGCTAAACAATAGGAAACGAATATATGTGTCAATGGGATTAGGACTCAACTTGATTGACAAAATTCACAAATTTTACGGGCATATTGGCACCAGCCAAATAGCTGAAAAATTGAGACCCTTCTATTATTTTAAAGACATGGATAAACTTATAAATCAGTTTTGTAGAGCTTGTGAGATCTGTGCTAAAAATAAATCTAGATCGGGAAGACCAATCGGACTCCTTTCTCAGTTAGGTCCAGCAGAATATCCCTATCATATCATGTCCATCGACACAATAGGTGGTTTTGCTAGAAATAACTCAACAAAGAAATACCTTCACTTACTGGTAGACCATTTTTCTAGGTATGCCTGGATCCGCACTTCCAATGGGCAAAGTGTTACTGATTTCATCAAACTGATCAACCCAGTGGCAGAAGGAAACAAAATAAAAATGTTGCTAGTTGATCAATATGGGGCGTTCAATGCAAGGAAGTTCAGAACATACCTACAAAACAAGAGAATTGATATGCTCTATACAGCAGTAGACAACCCACAATCCAATGGACTGAATGAACGGTTAAATCAAACATTGGTAAACAGAATCCGTTGTCGAATAAATGAGACTGATGATGAGGTGTCTTGGACCACTGTGGCTGAGTCTTGTGTCAAGGAGTACAACAACACACCTCACGGAACGACTAAATTTTCACCCGCTTATCTGTTATATGGAATGACATCCGAAATAGTTCCTGAAGAATTGAAGCGTGAAACTGATTTGAGTGCAGATCGTCAGAAAGCATTTGAAAATTCAAGAATAAGTTTTGAAAGAAATAAGAAGCGGGTAGATCAAACGAGGAAGGAACATGAATTTCAGGAAGGAGATTTGGTGTACGTTTCGAATGGCAATAGATTGAATAGAGATAAGTTGGATGAAGTTAGGAAAGGACCTTTTATCATAAAACGTAGGGTTTCATCATCTATTTATGAAGTTGACTGCAATACGAGACATAGGGCAGCCAATTTCTTCCATAGCTCTAAGCTGGTACCATACTCTTTTCCTGCGGAAAAAGAGTCTTCGACCAACGGAGGTGTAAATTATAATCATAATTTAGTTGTAGATAGTGTTGCCATTTATCATAGTGACAAAGTGTGATTACATGTGTTTTTAAACATTGGGTAGGTTACATGTGATCTCTGACGGTTAGCATCTAGATAGAGTAGAAAGGGACTTTTTATTCAATTCTACTATTTTAGGTAAGTTGTTTATATGTTCATTCTGTTTGTATGTATCTACTTTTGTATATTGTTATTAATAATAAACTACTATTTTAGAATCGTCTAAAGTCTACTTTCTTTAAGAATTACATAATATATATAAAATATATATATATATATATATATATAAATCCTCACTCATGGTTGTTCCATGTGTTCACTATTTATATGAAGTTTCTTTAATTTACTACTGCGTCAAACCTAACCTAAGAAATATTATAAGTCTATCACTTCTAATTAAATACAATTAGAATGGATATTATATCAAAATCTCCCCATTTTGATATTGTATACATAAAGGCATAAAAGCCCTTAAAATGTAAAAAGTGCATGCAGAGCGTCTAGAAATAAAAATGTACCTCAGAATAGGTATTCTATAGAATAGGTATTACCTAAGGTTCGGGTAATAAAAGGTCAGATATCCTGAAATATATGTGTATTTATTGTATTTGTAAATAATAATAAAACCGGAGAGTGTGAAAAAAAAATTTTGCTTTCTGTAAGAATATATGATCAGACCAAAGAATTTTAAGAGTTTTGATCATACGTGATTTTTTGTTGATGTACCAGCTTTGAAATTTTATTAATTTTAATGCTGCTCCCCGATATTTACTTTTTGAACCCTAAAACATTATTTTTATAAAGTGTAATAAGTTGGTAGAGGAAACTTTTCTTGTTCTCTTTATCTCTCTTTCCCCTTCGTTTTGTTTTAACCAATATTTGTATATTAATAATTTACAAAAACACGAGAGAGATCGTTGGGGTAAAAAAAAAAAGAAGTAAGAGCTGTCTGACCTACCAGCGTACCAGAGGAAATATTTAACTTTTTATATTAATAAATACAGAAGATACGGAAAAAGTTTCTTCTACCTCGTTGAGGGGCGAATACCCCACGCATTTTTCTCTGCTGTTTACCGACGTCCTCGTCCTACCTAACCTTCACTTCATTATAAGGGTTCGCTAGATCAATACTTTGAGAGTTTTCTCCTGCTTCAGTGTTAAAATACAATTTAAAAAGTGTTGAATGTTTGTCGATTCTTACCATTCGACAAACGTTGGAAATCAACATAAATCACTAAGAACTATCTTATGTATCACAGATCTGAGAGACCCGAAATAATAAATCAAGAAAAGAGGAAAGGACTGGTTTCAGAACGCGTAAGATTTTGTCTTCTAAGTGCTGTGATGCAGGTTTGGAACCTGCCATCCTACCTTAGAACTGTGATCAGCGGAAATGAAAAAGTACAAACTGAAATATCCTACAGAATAGGAAAAGCAAATAATATATACTATTCCATCAGCAACACAGTAGTAGGAAAGAGAGAGGTCAATAAAAACGTCAAGATCCATATATTAAAGGCCATATATATGCCTGTTCTACTCTATGGAGCAGAAAGCCGTGTACTCCCGGACAACAAATGGAGCCGCATAAAAGCGCAGAAATGAAATATTTGCGAAGAGTGGCTTCCAAAACCCACAGGGATAGGATCAGGAATGAAACAATAAGGGAAGACAAAGCATTCCTGCAATTAAGGAGACCCTGAAGAAGAGACAGTTAGGGTGGTACGGGAATGTGTGTAGGATGAGTCATGATTGTGACTCACGCAAATTTATGAAGGCAAACCCAGTAAGCACTAGACCTTGAGGAAGACACAGGCTTAGCTACAGTGGCTACATTAACAAGTTGGGGTGAGCGAGAGGCAAGACAATGCAGGAGATGAAGACTCTTGCAGGAGACAGAGAGAGATGGAGATCCTGTGTTGGACTATCTCCACGCTGAAAGGCACAAGGAGAAAGCTAAAGAAGAAGAAGATGCAGGTTTGCAATTTCCACCGTAAAACCCAGCAGATTGTTTCTAGACCAACGGCTGGCCAAGAGGGCTGACACGCAACCTCAGGTTTTCTCCATCAATTTTCGGGTACCAACTTTATATGGTTTTGTGAGAGGTTTCTCTCGACTTTTGGCGTCGACCGATAGCCAATTTAACAGAATAAATAGTTATGCTTCAGCTATCTCGAATCGAATATCTCTTCTGCTGAACCCTAATTCTTCGCTTTATTATAAATAATGTTTTTAATTCAAAAAACGGATAGATACATACTTCGTTAGATATATAGATGGGTCTATAAATAACAAATATATATATTCTTACATGGAAATTTGGTAAATTATTATTTTAGGTCAAGAAAATTAATAGTATTAATTAAATTATTATGAAAAGGGAAAATTATCTAAGTACACCAAACTTTCCTTTTCAATGCACGGATAAATTAACTTGTTAATCACTCTAATTAAACGAAGTAATGAACTGAAGACATGAGATCGCTGATGTTAATTCTCAATACGATTATATACTTGCATATTATATCGAAAATATAATTATATGATCGAGCGAATTATATAATTGTATATTTAATTTAATTATATAGAAATATAATTTATATAACTGGGAATTAAATAATTCCAAATAATATTATAAATACCCAGTCCTGTAACATTAATTTTTTCTTCAAAAACTTTTTAATAAAATAAAATTTATATCTATAGATAATAAAACAGAAATTGTATTATTCAAAATGCTCCCCTTTTACCCAGTCACGGGCATTTAATTTCCGTGGCCAGCCATAGCAGCACGCTGTACTCCTTGAGGAAAGTGCACAACCCCTCGGACCAGAGATTGTTGGAGGCTATCCAAGTTAAGCTGTCCTCTGTGGCATGCCATCCTCTCCAGTTCGGACCAAAGTCGGCAATCTAGTGGGTTGAGATAAGGGCTTACTGAGGACCAATCCGAGGCAGAGATGAACTCTGGAATGTTCTTTTGTAGCCAGAGCTGAGTTGACCAGGCCTTGTGAGCTGGAGCTGAATCTTGCTGAAAATGCAATGCCTCCAGCAAATAGAGTATCACTTAGAGGCTTTACAAAAAGTTCCAAAATATCGTACTGATAGTTTACTGGTCACTTTTTATCATGCGAGACATTGATCTGACAGAGATTCCCATTTTTCCGAGACATCATTTTTTTTTCTCGAATGTACTTTCTTCTTATACGAGCAGCCACTGATCTCACTGCTTACTTCTCACAGTGCGTGGTCGAGGTCTGTCAAATACAGATCTTCCAGTTGCGCGACAGGCCGTGTAGGCCCTTGGCCTCACGGTTTAATCTCCTAAGAGATTACACTCACGTTTCTCGATGTATTTCATAGAGTGGGGTCATCACTTCCTACACCTCATATGAGTGGGGTCACAGATAGGGTCTCATTATACCTATAGTGCGGTACATAAACAAACGGCTGATACCGATTTGTTCGAGTTGTTCGATCTGATGCCGGACGTGCTCTCGCCCTACGGCTCTGGAGGGTAGCGTCGGCCGCATCTCTGACGGGCACCATAAGAGATGCGTCCGACGCTACCCTCCAGAGCCGTAGGGCAAGAGCACGTCCGGTCCCATGGTGGACGCCGGCCCTAACCCAGATCAAGCGAGACTTCTACAGGGCCAGGCGTAAGTACCAGGAGTGCAGAGACGAGGAGAGGCGAGCTGCACTTCGAGAAGAATCGAAGCATAGGTATAGGGTATACCGAAACGGTGTGCGCCAACAGAAGAAGAAGTCCTGGGACGAGTTCATAGTCCAGGAGTCGGAGAGGAATCCTTGGGGTATCCCGTACAGGGTGGCGCTGGGAAAGGCAAAACAGCGAGAAGTAATGTCAGCTCTTAACATCGGAGGAGCTCGAGCGTCCACCCTGGAAGAAAATGCTACGATGTACATTGACTACACATACCCCAGGGACAACCCTTCCCAGGACAGTGAAGAAGATGAGTTGATTAGGCGCACCACGGTGTACCCTCCTGGTACTGACCTATGCCCAACATGGGACAAATGGGACCTACGGATGGCTGTCGAGAGGCAGAGGATCGGAAGGGTTCCAGGACTTGACGAAATAGATGCCGCGATCCTCAAGAAGAGTATCCCCTACGTTGAGGATGATATCCTTGACATCCTCAACGAATGTCTCGATAGGGGATACTTCCCAAGAGAATGGAGGATCGCGGACCTGAGACTGCTCTGCAAGGGAGGAGGAAAGGACAAGGAATCGCCGAAGGCCTACCGACCTATATGCCTCCTCCCTGTCATCAGTAAAGTCCTGGAGCACATGATTGCTTCCAGTCTTAGACCGGTCCTTGATGCGGCCAGCCATCCGCGGCAGTTCGGCTCGACCCGTGGCAAGGGAACCACCGACGCGCTGCTGAGAGTGCGAGAGGATGTAGAGGAGAGTGCGGAGAGATATGTCATGTTGGTCCTGTTTGACATATCCTCCGCCTTCGACAGCGTGTGGTGGCCCAGCGTACTCCAGCGGCTACAGGAATTGGATACCCCCAGCAACTTGTACTGCCTCGTGAGCAGCTATCTCAGCAACAGGAGAGTAAAGATCAGAGGTGGTTGCTACGAGGTAGAGAGGGTTATAGAGAGAGGGTACCCTCAGGGTTCAGTTCTAGGCCCGGCCTTTTGGAAGTTGGTGTTTGACCAGTTGCTGGGGGAACTAGAAGAAGCTGGTTTCCTTGCCACGGCCTACGTAGACGACTTAGCAGTTATCGTGGCCCAGAACAGCAGAGCCAGGGTGAAGACGGAAGCGGAGAGGTGCGCCAGCCTCGTAGCAACTTGGTGTGAGAAGAGGAAGATGAGCATGGCCGCTGCCAAGACCCAGGCTGTGCTCATCAGAGGCTCCACGGACAGGGCTCACCCTATAATCCTGGACATCGGAGGAAGCAGAGTAAGGCTAGGTGAGGAGGTAACGTACTTAGGAGTAAAGATAAGAAGAGGTTTCGACATCACCCCTCACCTAGCATACCTACAGAATAGGGTGACCCTGTCGATCAATGGATTAAGCAGAATAGGGGGTGCTTTCTGGGGCCTCAGGTACCCAGCCACGATGACCATCTACAGAGGAGTGGTGCTGGGTATCCTGAGGTACGCATCCCCCGCGTGGAGTCGGAACCTCACCCAAGGACAGAAGAGAAGACTGGCCACCATTAAGAGACTGGCTCTGCTGAGGGTCACGAAGGCATACCGAACGGTGTCGCACGAGGCAGTGCAGGTACTGGCCGGAGCGATGCCCCTGGATCTCATTTTCAGAGAAGACGCACTTAGGTACGACTGCAAGAGGCAGGGGCTAGAAGCGCTTTCGGAGGGACTCCGAGGAAGAATCGGCGAGACCCCAAATAAATGGAAGGAAATACTTCGGGAGGAACTAATAGAAGAGTGGAACGGACGGTGGGTCGCAAGCCAGAAGGGCTCCACGATGAGAAAGTTCTTCCCCACCGTCCGATCAAGACTAGAGGCCAAGTGGGTCCTCCCGGATTACTGGTCTCGCAGATACTAACAGGACATGGAGGGTTCCGGGGAAAGCTGCATGACCACGGTAAGGATATCGATCCCCGGTGCCCTACATGCGGAGTCCCTGAGACCGCAGAGCACGTGGTGTTGTCCTGCACTGCCATGGAGCGGCACCGCGTCACCTTAATGAGGAAGACCGGACTCTACACGCTCTCCGAGCCGGACCTTCCACGCCTGCTTGAGGAGGAGAACTACCCCTCCTTCAGGGAGTTTGTCTACGCGTGGAAGGAATTGGTGGGTCCTTCACACTTCACCCTTGGAAGAGCCCAACCGGCCGGAGAGCCCAACGAAGAAGGCGAAGAAGAAGATGAGAACATCTGAAGCCAGGAAGTCTGGCCTGACGAATCCGGACGGACGCGGCGGCGGACTGGTGTGACGTGACGGCTACTGGATGGTTGGAAAGAACCAGATGGATGGAGAGGTCTGGACGGATGCAGCTCACCAGGAGAAGTGGACTGTATCCGGACGGATGAAAAGGCTCAGGATGGCCGGCCTTAAAAACAAGGTGCAACCCCACCAGAAAGGTGCGGAACCGCGTACTGGGTTGCACCGCAGTAGCGGCTAAGGTGCAGCTCTAAGGTGCACATGCGTAAAGAAATGAAATAAAGAAAAGAGAACAAAAACAGAGTATAATGGGGCAATAGCATGCGCATTCCCAGCGCACTACCCTACTGCTTCCAAACCCCGTATGCCAGAAATGGCGAGGAAGGGAAAAAAAAAAAAAAAAAAAAAAAAAAAAAAAAGATACCGATTTGTTTAAAACTGTTAAAAATCTCTGAGATACATTTTCCAACTTTGTTTAAGGCGATCACAGCTATTCTTTTTTTTTTTTTTTTTTTTTTTTTTCATCACCCTACTCCATATTAACGAGCGAAAGAAAACACAAACTAATTGGGATTATTACTATGGCATGTAAATAAAATTATCTTACATCGCTAAAGATTTTCTTAATAATACTCAAGGATGTAAACAAAGTTCAACTTTTGTAACAATATTTATGGCAGAATTAGGTATATAAGTGGGATTCGTGACTGTGTAGCTGTCACTGTAACTGTGTAACAAGCCGAAGGTTGTAAGTTCGAATTCCAGTCCCGGGTAAACTTTAATATAATTAATTAAATATAATTAAAAGGGTATTCACTCACAACTTCTGTTCCGAGTATGTGTGGTTCGTCAGCCAACTGGCGTAGTGATTGATGACCGTACCCTACTAATGATCGAGATTCACGGTGTAGAAACCTAGGATACTGCATTAAGCGGACAAGAGACTATCGCCGTGCGGACTATCGTAAATAATACTTATTACTATATTCATTCTGGAATATAATATTAAATAGTGACTAATATGTAGGATTAGATGGATCTCTCATGGACATAAAAACCTTCTTTTTTTTTTTAAATATATTTTTATTGAAATTTACAACTGTACAAAAAATACATCAAGTAAATATGCGGAAATGTTATAACACATAACACGCCTGTGCCGGAACTCCCTCCGTTACCTAAAAGTTCTTAAATTGATTCTAGCAACAGAAGTGAAAGTCGTCCGTTGCCCGCACCAGGTTTTATATATATTTATATGTATATATATTGTAATGTATTGATGATACTGAGGGCTCTGAATTCATTATTGAATAATTAATACATTAATCAAATAATTTTTCTTCTTCTTCGTTCTTCATTGTGGGAAGTAGTGCGTGAAGTTTTTTTTCCTTGAGCATCATACGAGATGTCTAGGGACTATTTGCGCCTTTCGGCCAACATCTCCGACTTCTGCGGCATTAGTAGGGCTTGTTCCCTCGCAGTTGGATATCTGGCTAGGACCCAGCCGACCCCTACCGTCTTCAGCTCCTTGCCAGTACTGGTTGCACTGCTGCCTACCACCAGGGATATTTATCGACCTCCCGGTCTAGATCCGCCGTCTTCAGTCAGATGCAAGGTCACCTCGGGTCTGATGCGGTTCTTCGCCGCGCAAGGACCGTCTTGGCAGTAGCGTCCTTGAGGTTCCCGCTTGTTGCTTCTCAGGCCTCTCGGCTACTCCCCTGGTTTTGAGTGAGGACCAGTCTCTAGGTCTTCCCTAGCTAAAGGTAGCAACCTCTCCTCATAATCTTGACCCCAAATAATTATTAATAAGTCTTTGTCGACAAAAAGATCAAAAGACGTTTATCCACCCCTCCCTCTGAATTTCCCATGGACACCCCGAGATAGCTTGGAACTTTCTAGATCCTAGGACACAGATCCTAGACCGGCTTAGGGCACTTCCCATAACAGCCCCGCCCGAGGTGACGACGGAGAAAAAGAAGATTCGAAAAAGGCAGTATTAATCCAGCCACGAGGAGCCAAGTTCCATCCTCAAGAAGAAGCGAGGTCCATCGGAGATCAGAGAGCAGCTGGAAGATGAAGCCTAGAAGGGGCGCCTAAGACCTATTCCATCTTCGCCAGCCGACAAAGTGTTTTAAAGGTATCTATTTTTTTTTTTTTATTATTTTTTTTTTTTTTGTAATATTGTATGGCAAGATTAACTTTAACATTCCTCAGTATTCTCACGCATTGTGTAAATATATTGTACTTATATGTTTAAGTTAAGTTAAATAATAATGTCATCTATTGAAATCTGAATAATTTAATCTTACCCCGCATGCCACCTACTGGAATTGGTAAACCCGAAACCTTTGGAAAGGAAATCCAATTTTCTCATTAAATATAGTTTATGAGTTGATTAAATATATAAATTGGTCTAGTTTTTGAAGCTATCACTGCCTTAGAAAAGCAGCCGGTCAAAAACATAGCAATATATATAATTGGTTAGTAAACTAACAATTATAAGTTAAACATCCCATAAAATTGTTATACTATTATTTTTTTAGATAAAAGAAACAAGTTCTAACAACTATGGAGTGCAGAGCAAAATGTTGTTCCAATCGGAGCAGTCCCTTGTATCTGAAGGGTCTATCAATTTTATCCTATTCTATTCAAAGTTCTGTGGTCGATTCAAGGGTTTGGAGTGGCTATTGACTATCTGAATAGACAGCAATACTTAGCCCTACCAATTTCAATCATTTGCGAATATTTGGCTATAGTGGTAACTTAATTCTCACTAAAAATGGAGCAGAATTGTACTGTTTAATTTATTTAAGTAATCTGTGTTTCCTGAAGGAGATTTATTTACAAATTCCATTTAAGTTTTTGTGATTAATTCCGCCCATAGTTAAACTTAAAGAGGAAAATTGTTAAATGGAAAAATCATGAATGTTCTGATTGACAGCTTCTCTGAAGCCCATTCACTTTCGTACACACTGGGATTTCAGGAATCAACAGACAAAGAAATTTTGTGAAAAAAAAAATTAACTTATTAATTAAATTGGCTCTGTGCCTCTACTTTTTTTGCAAGTGCTTAAGGTGAAAAGGTAGGCTGAGTGGGTCAATGTGGGTAAACAGTGCGCTCGTATCCAAGAAACCTGATAACAGAATTTGAAAACTTGAAAATAAGTAAGGGTTCGCGTCTCGGCGAGGGGGAGGAGATTTTTTAATCTGGCATCCCCCACCCTCACCCTCAGGTCCAAGAAACTCCCGTAAATAGCACAAAGCCGAGGTAGGGCTGATCAAAAAAAAAAAAAAATAGCCAACAAATTGTGATATCTACGTGTGATACTTACTTTGTCACCAATATTTATGACAAAGTAAGGGTATTCGTATGTTCAGGATGTTTCGTAAGATGTTGGATAGGGACGATTGGACGCGAGACGCATTAAATGGTGAAGTCGAATCCCAATGCTCGATTCCATAAGTCCAAATCAAGGTAAATGAGCTTTTTGTGATAGACTGGTTGTTTTGAATGGTCGTCAAGTAATTGCTGTAGTAATTAGTATCTACGAGCAGTTTCTTGTCGTTTCAGTCTTGTGTGAGGATGCCAAGTAAAGCTCTTGTCAAGATGGAGGTATCAGATTTGTTCTACAGGAAGAAATGGAAAATTACTAAAGGATACTGTGGGGCAGGATGTCGGTTTACGACGAAGGATAAAGGTAATTTAATGGGATTTGTTAGGATTTATTTATAGAACCCGCCAATTCTGATACCATTATTCAATGGCCGGGAGTGATGTAAGGCTAAACGGTAAAGCGCTTGATCATTATAGATAGAGTTTCTAATGAACTGGGTTTCCTTAACCTAAACTGTTTGTACGGCTTCTTTCCATAATGTCCTATCTAAGGTCCTTTCTTCCCGTAGACCATAACCCATCAACTCCTCTACTTCGTCATCCCAGATCCTCCTTGTTGTTCTTGGTCTTCTAATTCCTTTTATTTTCCACTTCTTTAGGAAGTCTTTCTTCCGGTATTCCCTTCTAATGTCCATACCACTTCAGGCGTTTTTTTAAATCTCTCTCAGAATGGTTCTTTCAGCCTCTATCTTTTCTCTGATGGTCATATTTACTTTTTTTTCCATTCTGAATTTTCCCTCCGCACGCCTCCAGTAGTCTATTTCTGTGGCTAAGAGTTTTTTCTTATGTTGATTTTTAAAGTCCAAGTTGCTAACCCAGATGCCATAATGCTCAGTAATATTGTGTATATGTTTTTCTTTTTCTGGAATAATAATCCGATTCCACAATACCGAGTTGAGCAATAATATGTTGTTTTTTTTCACCTTCCGAATTTTTTCTTTTTATTTCCACACCATCTATTACGATTGTGGAACCAAGATATTTAAAATGTATAATTCTTTTTAGAATCCCTCCTAGATTCATTTTTATATCCTCATTGTTGAATGTCATGTGGTCCGTTTTCGAAGCATTATAACTATCCCTCATTGCTGATAATACTCATTTAATTTTCTTAGTACATATCCAGGATCTTCTTTGTTTTGTGCAATGATAACCTGGTCATCTGCTAGGAATAAGTTATACGGGAACATATTTCCTTTTAACTGAATCCCCATGGGTTCGCATTTTATTCTACATGCTTTCAAACAAATGACAAGATAAACATTGAACAGAGAAGGAGAGACACAACAAATATTTTAATAATTTATAAAATTGACTCATTCTACTTCATAATTTAAGTTATTAAATCACCAGCTTGATTTTGTTCATCTACGACTACTTTATCTAAAATGATTTTATATGTTCTGAACAATTTTGAAACAATCTGTGCAATTTAGGACATTTTTAATAGGAATAAAGTACAACATTCATACTGCATTCACACGATATATACAAAACAATAAATTTATATAATAATAATACAATATAAATATATACAAAACAAAATCAATAATAATATATACAAAAGTCACTCATACCTATATACAATTCACAAGCATACAGCACGTGAGTGGAGAATCTAGCCAATGCTAGAACTCCAATAATTTTGAAACTAAACTTAATTTTGTTATTTCTTAATCATTCCATTATATTGCACAAACTATAAGCAATATTAAGCACCTTTTTTTAATGTATTTTTTCTTTAGATGTTTTAAAGATCCACTCCGCGTATTTATAGCTTCGAATTCCCTTTGATGTGAGCTTATATATTTTATCCCGAATCCTTACTTTTTTAAATATCTTGAAAAATGTAATGCCCACGCAGAGTGGTTGGGATGTAGGCGTAATGTTTCAACCACCCGGACTAGGACACCTTAAAAGCCACCCTCCCAAGAAATAACCCAATTTCTCATTATGGCCCCTAGTGGAAGGATAAATAACAGGGGCTTAGGCCACCCAGCTCTCTCTTCTCTTATTTAATTAATGTTTATTTAAAGTCGGCGAGGGTGTGCTTTCACTCAACTCTAGCCTTATGAAATGAACTTCGCGAGCAACTTTACAAAGGAGATAATTAGAGTATAAGTCTGTTTATAACGATTAAGCATCTTACTTTACAATGTATAGAAGATTTGTGTAATTTACTTTGTGTCTATTTCTAATAGTTGTTTAAATAAATATATTTAATTAGTTGTATTCAGTTTTGTCCCATAAGTGACAATGGTAATAGTGATGAAAGGTTAATAATTCTTCAACAAACTCTGAATTACCCCATATGACCTTCAAGACAACAATAAATAGATCTAGACTAATTTAAAATATTACTATCGAATAATCAAGAGTTCACCGTGAATTGAGTATGAAAGCAGCGAACCATTTGGCGGTGGAAAAAAATATAAGAAAACAGTGAACAATGATCATCCGGTCACTCAGCTTCCGTACTTTGTGGAGAGAAGCCCCGATGAAGACCCGAAACGTGGGTCGAAACGATAGATATTAATTTTTTTTTTTTAATTTCCTAATTTTTTTTTTCGACATCCTGACCACCTCTTCCTTCATAACATATTTCTAAATATACTAAATACCCGCTTGTGACATACTTTCGAGAGGCTAACCCCCCATGCTGAAAGAGAGATAGGCAACTACCAGGTTGGATTCAGAAAAGGGTAGATCAACCTCGGACCAGATCTTTCCCCAGTGAATGATTTTGTAAAGAGCAAAGGAATACAGGTTACGCACCACCTTTTTCTGGATTACAAGTCTGCGTATCCCGACCTGAACTCTATCTTGGGCTGGGAGAAATGAACATACCCAGGAAATTGATTCCTCAAGGGAGGATGATCATGTTGGACTTGAGCATTGTAGTTCGCGTCGTATCTGACTTCTTCGAACCTATCGACACGAATTGCGGCGTGAGACAGAGTGACGCGATTGCACGCCTAATCTTTAATTTGGTGGTTGAGAGAGCAGTACGTCGATCCAACATGAGCCACTTTAACCAACTGTACGCTCCAATTATTGGAATACGAAGCTGACGTTGACATTGCTGCCAGATCTGAGTTTGCCCTAAAAGAAATAAAATAAAGAACAAACACTCAAAACCACCTATCCCAGGAAGCTGTAGTCAATTGGAGTTATTTTGGGCTAGCAAAATACGTACTTAAAAGTAGGCACTTCTCAAACAAAAACAAGATCGGCCTATATAAGACTATGGTTCGTCCATTTCATTCGTACAGATCAGAGACCTGAGCCATCACCTGGAACAGTGATATCTCTCTTCACGTGTTAGATAGGAAAATATTAAGTATAATCTTTAGCGCGGTTCAAGAGAGAGATATTTGGAAAAATTGGAAGCACCAGGATCTGTCTAGATGGAATAAGATTGGGAGGAGGAAGGAAGGCGAGAAGGCCAAGAAGACATTGGTCGAGGAGCTTCAAACGAAGAGTGGGCAGGCCAAATATGAGTTGGTCTGACTCCGTCAAAGCGGATGCTCGTCTTCTCCTAGGAGCTAGAAGCTGGAGAGCTGCAGCAATAGATAAATCCAACTGGCAGAAGCTTTAAGAGGAGATCTTGACCCGTTGACGGGTTTTGCGTTAACTAGGTATATATGTATTGTAATAACTTAAGACTTTCGTAGCTACTTAAATGTTTCAAGAAGTAAGCACTTTTAATACCCCTCCCTCACTCTCCGAAACCGTTTCTTCCAGTCCCCCCTAAAACCAGCCTTTAGATCTATCTGTCCAGTGTTCAAATATAAGAAGCAAGGACCTATACTTTTACTACTATACTTTTTTTTTTTTTTGTCCATCTCTACCTCGCCTTTGAAGGCTATACGGGGGTTCTCTCGAGCCAGGGAATGAGGACGGGGGATATATGCCGGGATAAAATCCTCCAGCACGAGAGTCGAACTCGTAATTGTTTGGTTTTCACTTTTCGGTTATCTGTTGCTAGGCAACGCGTGCTCACAGCAACGCGCGCTAACACGCTCGGCCACCCATATGTCACTTTAACAAACTAGAATTATTCATATTAATTGGTGAAGGGGGCGTGTTTTAGTGGATGTAGCACTCGGCTACTGTTCCCCAGGTCTCGGGTTCGACATTTGTACTAAAACGGAATAATCAATTTCAGCCGAGGAGCGACTTTGGTATTTGAGCCCCTCTCTATACAGTGTGTACCCGAAAATATGGGAAAAACCTGGCCGCTGAGCGTGATTTCAGACTAATCACCTCGTTGCACGGTCGTTAGCCTACGAGAAACTCTGCGAATCTCTATACGTACTGAACCCAATACCTTTTTATAAGTTTTTTTTTTTCAATTAAATAAAATAAAATAATACAATCAGACAACTGCAACAAAGATGAGTATTAAGACTACATAGTAAATAGAAATACAACTAAATAAATAAAATGCTGAAATAAAGCAGTAATCAAGATTAAAGAATATTCAAAGAAGTAAAATTAAAATAAATAACCCTGCCCTATTCGTACTTTTTTACTAAATTTACATTGCGCCCCTGGTTACCCGGAGGATTCTACCAATGGATGCCGAGATTGGAATCTGTGAGATACTTGCGTCTTCCAATCGCGTCATTGGTATTAAAAGTCATTGGACGAGAAATGAGAGTTGCTAGAACTCCAATCAAATATTTACAAGATCTCAGGGTGACAGCATCATGGGGGTGGTAGAAGAAAGATAGGGATTTTGATAGTAGATTAGGAAGTTGAGTAAACTTCTGGGGAAAGATTGAAAATTTAGATAAAGGAAAAATAAGAAATCACTGTGTTAGATCTAATTCGTGACATTATATAAAGCATTGATTATTGTCCCAAGGAATTCACGATCCCCCACAAATTATAAACGATCGTCCAAATAGTTTTAAGAGTCGTCTAGGAGTAAATTAAAAGTTAACTGTCGATTAGAAGGTGTAATATTCTATTCAGGAGTCTATGTAACAAGCAGAATCGTCTAATGAGTTGTCTCTTAAGTCAAGTGGGTGAAAATACCTTATGAAATTCGTCAAAACTAAGATAAAAGATGGGATTTTTTACTTTTCTGCATATGAATAAAATATAGTACTATGTTTTTGACCGACTGCTTTTCTTAGGCAGCGTTACCTTCAAAACATTATTAATTAATATATTTTATGTCTTTATATCTTATTCTTTATGGAACAATTAGAGTTTTATTCCAAAGATACAGTCTTTACCGATCCCAGTAGGTGGCGTGCCGGGAAAGATTAGAATAAGCAGGTTTCAATTAATGACATTATTATTTAAATTTGAGATCAGCTGATGCGCTCGATGATAACAGTCATACGTTACATCGTCTCTCAGATTTTTGCTTTTTCAGTAGGAATTCGCATGAATTCAGTCTGGAGAACATCACTAGACCTCAGGAATACTACGGCAGTGAATATTGGAGAAATTTCGGTAAGCAAAGTTATAATTTACTTTGTACAATCACGAAAAAGTGAAAAGAGGGTCACTGATCAGCTGATTGCCGCTAGCTCGGCAAGCTCGGGGTTGCTTTTCGTTAACTTATCTTTAATTCTTATCTCATTATTTATTTATTAGTATTATTTTCTTAATCAATGAGATATTTTCATCAAGTCATGTCCTCAATGTCTGCAAGTAAAAGATCTAGATCTGCAGGTTCTAACTCGTCTCCTACAAAACAGAGACCCCGCCGTGAACAAAATAAAAAAAATAATTCCAATAATTAGGATCTGAACCACAGCCCAGCACATCATCACAAGGAATAACTGATGAATCCCCGTTTTTTACACCGAATCCATTTCAGATCCTCCAAAATGAAAAAGAAACCATGGAATCATCTCCTATACCCAGGGAACCACTACCTCCACCAATATTTGTTAAAAATATTAAAAAATTTAAACTGATGTGTGCGCATTTAAACAAAGTAACTGATCCTAATAGTTATTATTGTATAAGTAGAACCAATGATACTAAAATATCTCCGACTACTGCTGAAACCTACAGAAAGATTGTAAAATATCTGACTGAGACCAAAGCTGACTTTCATACTTATCAGCTGCACCAGGAGAGAGCATTAAGGGTCGTAATCAGAAACCTACATTCCTCAACACCCGTTGAAGCTATCAAAGAAGAACTGACAGAATGAGGATTCCAAGTGAGGCAAGTCACCAACGTTCTAAAAGATAGAAGTCCACTGCCTCTATTCTTTGTGGACTTGGAACCATCAGCAGGAGTCGAAAAAATCTATGACCTCAGTAGACTGTACTATACCCGTGTAAAAGTTGAAAAACCTTACACAAAGAGGGAAATAGTTCAGTGTCATAACTGTCAGGCATATGGTCATACCAAAAGTTATTGCCATCACATACCACGCTGTGTGAAATGCGGTGAACAGCATAAAACAGAAGAATGTACAAGATCAAGATCTACACCCGCTGTATGTGCTCTGTGCCTCAAGGACCACCCGGCTAACTACAAGGGATGTGAAATCTACAAGAAACTCAGAACCAGATACCAAAAACCTCAGGATCCGAATGAAACAGCTGTATCAACCAGAAGCAGAAGAGAACCATCTAAACCTGTAAATTCTAACGTATCATTTGCCCACTTGCTTGGAGGTGGAAACCAGAATCATGAAGTCCAGGCAGTGCCGGAACAACTTTTTCCTCAACTTCCTCAATCTATTGTACAACAATCTATCCCTCAAAGTTTACCTAATCTTCAAAAAACTCCTCAACATCAAATTTCTCATATCCCTCCACCATCAAACGTCACAGATCTTACCAGTCTAATGACATCGTTCATCTCCGAAATCAAATCTCTTGTTATGCCGCTTATATCACTCCTTACAAATCTAGTATCAAATCTAATCCCTGCCTTGAAAAATCCTTAAATGAATTCACCTAACTCCTTATCCATTCTCCTTTGGAATGCGAATGGTGTTAGAAATCATACTGACGAACTGACAGCGTTGTTGCAAGACAAAACAATCGATGTTGCACTTATAACTGAAACAAGACTAACGACTAAACAGAACTTCAAAATACCGCAATACATGACATACCGTACTGACCACCCAGACGGCAAAGGCCATGCCGGTTCTGCTATCATTGTCCACCAATCCCTCTCTCATCATTTACTCCCACTTCCCACCTATGATTTCCTACAAGCCACAGCCATAGTAATCAAGACTTTTTCCTTTCCGGTAACCCTCACATCTGCATACTGCCCTCCTAAACATTCCATTTCCAATTCCGAATTTGTATCCTTCCTGGATTCCTTAGGAAATCGTTTCATTCTGGGTGCAGACTTAAACGCCAAGCATCAGCAGTGGGGTTCCAGAACCACAAACTCTCGGGGACGAAATTTGCTGTCTGCACTCAACTCCCGAAATTTTAATATCCTGCCTCCTGACTCCCCTACCTACTGGCCAACCGATCCTAACCGCAATCCTGACATCCTCGACTTCTTTATCCACAGCGGATTAGGCTCCCTCAACTTTTCTATAACTCGCCTTGACGAACTATCCTCAGACCATAGTCCACTGATCCTAAAAGTATCTCTCACTCCAATTCCAAAACCCATTCCACCATCATTCATCCGTGGCCCTGTCAACTGGAACCTTTTCCGCCAAATCCTGATCGATAATATTGACCTCAGAGTAACCCTCAAAACCCCAGATGACCTAGATAATTCCGTCTATTCCTTTACCACCGTCATCCAACAAGCTGTCTGGACTGCCTCCTCTCCTAAACACCCCAATATAAATCCTTACCAAAATCATTTTCCACAACATATTATAGACCTCATCCATACCAAACGCCGAGCAAGATCATTATAGCAGCGCACCCGACACCCAACAGATCGCCGCTCCTATAACTTCTATTGTAGACAATTGAAGAGGGAGTTGGCGACCTTCCGTTCCCAGTCCTTTAATTCCTACCTCTCCTCTCTATCAGCTCGTGATAATTCCCTGTGGAATGTCACGAAAAAGATCCTAAAATACCATCAAGTTTCCCATCCTCTCCGACGTGGTGATGACTCCTGGGCTGCGTCTGATGAAGATAAAGCCGAGGAATTCGCCACACACCTCTCCAAAGTTTTCACTCCTCCTCCGGAATCCCACGCCAATCACACCGCAACAGTGCAAGACTTTCTTATGTCACCAATTCCACTTTCCCTACCTCCTAAAGCTATTAATCCCTCTGAGGTCAAATATCTTCTCCAAAAACTTACCCTCCGTAAATCTCCTGGACACGATCTCCTTACTCCCCAGATCCTCTGACAACTTCCGCAAAAAGCTATTATATTCCTTACTTATATTTACAACTGCATCCTACGCACCACCTATTTTCCCCTGTTATGGAAACATTCCACTATCATTCTTTTTCTAAAACCAGGCAAACCTTCCAACAACACTTCATCCTACAGGCCTATTAGTCTACTCCCCATCCTCTCAAAAATCTTCGAAAGGCTTCTTCTTAAACGTATCCTACCCATATTAGAATCTCAAAATCTTCCTTCCCATCAGTTTGGATTCCGTCCTCAGCATTCCACAGTTCAACAGGGGCTCCGAGTTGTAGACCATATTTCCTCAGCTCTTGAATGCAAAGAGTATTGTTCTGGTGCGTTTCTGGACATTGCGCAAGCTTTTGACCGGGTATGGCACACTGGATTACTCTTCAAGCTGAAAACCCATTTACCCCAGTCTCTATACCTCATTCTCCGATCCTATCTCTCAAACCGTTCCTTCCGCGTTCGCTGTGGTGTAGAATTTTCTAACCTTTATCCCGTTGAGGCCGGTGTTCCTCAAGGCAGCGTCTTGGGACCCGTCCTCTACATCCTTTACACTGCTGATATTCCCACACATCCTGATACCTTTCTGGCAACTTTTGCAGACGACACCGCCATCCTATCATCCAGTTCCAATCCTGAAACAGCATCCTTAAACCTGCAAAGACACCTTTCTCTTATCAAAGACTGGTGTAATGCTTGGCGCATAAAGGTGAACGAAGCCAAATGCAAACACGTAACCTTCACTCTTCGACGAAACTCCTGTCCGCCAGTTTACTTCAATTCCATTCCAATTCCTCCTTCAGATACAGTCCGGTATCTTGGCTTACTATTAGACAAAAGATTGACTTGGAACCCACATACAAGACTTAAAAGACAAGAACTCAACCGACGATTCGGACAGTTATACCGACTACTCAACAGAAAATCTGAACTTACAGTTGACAACAAATTATTAATCTACAGAACAATACTGAAGCCCATCTGGACCTACGGACTTGAACTGTGGGGGACAGCTAAACGTACTAACATCAAACGCATTCAATCCTTTCAATCCAAAGTCCTCCGTACAATAGTAAATGCTCCTTATTATGTTTCCAACTATACCTTGCACCACGACCTTAATGTTCCTTTTATTTCAGACCTGATTCCATCCAAATTTTCCAAATTCCACCAGAATCTCATTCATCATCCTAATCCTCTAGCTCAATCCCTATCCAGCCCCACCCATCCATACAACCCACCTAGAAGGTTGAAACGGCAGTGGCCTCGTGACCTCTTATAACATGTATATTGGAGTTCTAGCATTGGCTAGATTCTCCACTCACGTGCTGTATGCTTGTGAATTGTATATAGGTATGAGTGATTATTGTATATATTTTTATTGATTTTATTTTGTATATATGTATATTTTATTATTATTATTATATAAATTTATAGTTTTGTATATATCGTGTGAATATAGTATGAATGTTTTACGTTATCACTATTAAAAATGTCCTGAATTGGACAGATTGTAATATTTCTCAATAAATAAAAAAAAAAAAAAAAAAAAAAAAAAAAATTATTTAAATTTAGGTTATACATATGCAATCTATTTACACAATGCCTATATCTATGAATGAGAATACAGAGGGATTTGTGACTACTTGTTTTGCCATACAGTATTACAAACAAAGAAGTACCTTTAAAACCACTTAGTTGGCTGGCGAAGGTGGAATCAGTCTTAGACGTCCCTTCTAGGCTCTTAGATCTCCAGCTGCTCTCTGACCCCCGACGGGCTTCTCCTCGATCACTGACCCTTCTCTTCTCGTGGATGGAACTTGACT
Source organism: Piezodorus guildinii (assembly GCA_023052935.1). Lineage (NCBI taxonomy): Eukaryota > Metazoa > Arthropoda > Insecta > Hemiptera > Pentatomidae > Piezodorus > Piezodorus guildinii. The sequence goes on from CM041292.1 coordinate 144,912,152, forward strand.
CTTCTCTCAACTGGCTTCGCTGATTCTACACATTCTCGCCCTCTTCACTTCTATCCCATTTTCTTTTCAAACAATACTATATTTTGGAATCCTCTCGGAGATCATGACAAAGGAAGTGGGGCTGAGATGGGAAGTGCCCCAAGCCGGGGGTCCAGCCTTTGTCCTTACTCTTGCAGGCTAGTAGCTGGGGTCTAGGAAGGCCCATGGCTACCGCGGGGTGTCCATGGGAAATTCAAAGGGGGTAGATAAACGCCTTTTGAAGTTTTGCCGACAAAGGTTTATTAACATTTACTCAATTGATATTCAAATTATTTAATAATGACCTTGCTCTCCTCAGTATCCTCAATACATAACAATCTAAAAAATGTGATCTAACTATATAAGAGCGATTGAATATCCCAAAGCATTCTTGAGAGCTGCCAAATTTCTCAAAACATTATAGTTCGAAAAGTTTTTGCTCACGAAAACTCAAAGAGCAAATATGGTAACTAAAGCTTTTGCATGATAAAAGATAATTTATTTTCATAAAGTAATAACACTTGTAGTTACTAACTAAATTTGTATATAACTAAAAGTGTATTAAATTTGCCATAACGTATACATTCTTAAAATAGAGAATAGAGGATTATATTGGAAAAAAATGGTGATGAATCTGGAAAAAGCACAAATTATACTGCTATGTTTTCGAAATTTCCTTTCTCGGAATCATAGTCGAATAATTTCTTTTGTACTACGGTGGCTTGACAAAAATATATTCGAGCGCACAGATCTATTTTTCATCGCCTCTATTTGAATTTCCGTTTAGAACTAAAAAAGGAAAAAAAAAAAGGAGAGGATGATAAAGGGCAGTTATTTATTTGCCCGAGTTTGGCTGGGGAGAAGGATTGCGGTGCTGCTCCAACCAAGCGGTTGCCAGTTAAATTAATAACAGCACATCTCCGTCGGATGTCACTCCTTCCCCATCATTTCTTTCTCTGTCTTCCGTTCTCATTCAATTCATCCATATCCACCCCTCGAGAAACTTTATAAAAATAATGGGGTCACGTTGAAGAGAAATTCTGTTATTTCCAGATAAAAAAAGAAACAGAAAAAATATTCTCTTATGTTAAAAAAAAAAAAATGTATCATGCAATAATGTTGATATTTATAATAGATGGACAACTGTTTTTTGTTATGTTTTTAATTTTTAGCATATAACAACAAAAATATAACAATCTTACAGTTTATAAAATAAACATTAATAGAACTATGGTCGTTTAGACTGTTAAGTCCGGGAGCCGACCTGTTCAATTTTACAAATTATACAACATTAACAATATAAGGAAATTCCATTCCCTCATATATCCGTCATTCCGATACTTTTTCAACCTTCAAATCCCGTCTGTTCTGTCACTTTCTTGTTTTACAATTCCCAAAGAACAAAAAATTATTTGAAAATTTTTATAAAAAATAACATATAGAAACAATAATTTAAATAGAATATTTTATTCTGTGCTGCATTTGAGCATTTAACTATTTTATTTCATCGAAATCTCATTAATATTGCAAATATCTTTTAATTAAAATTTGTTATTATGATTACTTGAATTATTATTATTATTACAGGCTACCTTTTAATTTATTACTATTACTTATTTTTGTTTTTAATTCTTATTATTTTGACTTGTTTTGTTTTATAACCCACATTTATAATACTATCTTGCGCACAATTTATTTTCCTCTCCTTTGAAAATTCTCCACAATTAAAATGATTCCTAAACCTTCAAAACCCACCTCTAATCTTTCATCTTACCGTCCTATTGCACTCCTGCCAATCATGGCCAAAATTTTTGAAAAACTATTCCAAGACCGCATTAAGCCAATCCTTGAAAGCCGTCATGTTATACCAAATCACCAATTTGGCTTTCGTGCTTATCACCCCACTGTGCAACAATGCCATCGTATAGTTGTTACTATCTCTGTTGCTTTCGAGAAAAAAGAATATTGCTCAGCAATTTTTCTGGATATCGAAAAAGCGTTTGATAGTGTTTGGCACAAAGGTCTACTATGAAAAATAAAACCGCACCTGCCTTCTACTTATTTTCTAATCCTCCAATATTTCTTTCTCTACAGGTTCTTCTGTGTTTCAATTGATTCTTCAATATCTCCCTTTTTTCCTCAAGACGCTGGCGTGCCACAAGGTAGCGTACTGAGCCCTCTTCTCTATTCTGTTTACACTTCCGATATTCCTGATCACCCTTGCACCACCATCTATACCTTTGCTGATGATACAGCACTTCTTTCTTCCCACAGATATTGCACTATAGCTTCTATTTCGTTAAAAAACCATTTATTCGACCTAAAAATGTGGTTCCAAAAATGAAAAAAAAAAAAAAAATGCCTCCAAATCTAGCCATGTGAGCTTATCTCTGCGGAAAGGTGCTTGCACAGTGAAAATCGACAACAATGCATTACGTTCAAAAACCTACGTACGATACCTCAGACTATATCTGGATAAAAGACTTACATGGAACATACATACGAAATTAAAGCGACAAGAATTAACAAGACGTTAAACAACTTTCACATCTATTGGATCACAGATCACCACTAAATTTACGAAACAAGCGACTAATATACACAGCACTACTGAGACCAATATGGAGATACAGAGCAGAATTTGGGCTCCTGCAAAACACGTACCACAAACAAAATACAAACAACTCCCAAAATTTTACGTGAAATTGTTCACGCACCATGGTATGTTTCGAATCACACGATGCACAATGACAAAAACATTCCAACATGAAATTCTTACATTCACGACAAATATAACATGTTTCATTCCTCGTCACATCTCCATCCAAATCAACTTGTTTCTTCCTCCAGCTTACCAGGGCAGACCCAAAGAAGACTTAAAAGACGATGGCCGAGAGCTTTTAAAACATAACAACAGCGAGACTAAGATCGATAGTTGAGAATTTATTACTCCTGGAACAGAAGTGGATATATTCTCCTGTATCAAGGAGAACAGATGTTTGGTTTTTTTTTTTGTACATATAGCATGGATTGTTTCTTAAAGATTTGATACTTATTATTATTAGAGTCTGGAAGATTTCGTTGTTCCTAAATAATAATAAAAAAGTACATGTTTATAATAATAGTGTGTTATAACTGTAAAGACTTCATAATGACTTGATTGTGATTTCAATTCATATTCGTAATCACCTTTCAACTTTTTTCAGCGCATACAGTCACTTGATCACGCATCATCGGTTTCTAATCTCTTATACACATTTTTATTTTGATTGTTTTCTTTTACGACTATTTTCATAAAATTTCAAAGTATTTAATCTTCCTAATCCAATATTACAAAAAGTATTACCTTGTCGAATACATACTTTGAAATAATAATCTTGTTATTCATATATTTGTTATGAAAATGCTTAATAACAATAACTGTTTGAATAAATTCATTGTTGTTAAGGTGTTTGAGCTATCGGTTGAATTTCTTTCCAAGCGAACTTTCAACGCCAAGTCTTGATACAATGCAGTATCATGAGGATAACATGTGGCTGTTAAAAAGAAAAAGTACTTAGGTGAAGTTGCTCTTTCAAGGAGGAAGAACTTAAGCTTGTTCTGAGAGACAGAGGGAAAGGAAAAATCGCTCCCGGTCAAAAAAGGAGAAAAAATTCCTCTTGAAAGAAGGCCTTGATATCCTTTTTCCGGCTAAGGTTTACCTTTTTAGACCTGCCTTCCCGACATTTATCATCCCTCTCCTTCAGACAAATGGTTTGAAAAACATTCCCAGAAAATCCCCCGGTACTGTAAAAAATAACCGTAGATTTTAGGAAGAAAGCTAAGAAATGGTATTCAGTAAATCATTGTATGTTGACTGTGCAAATCATATTGACGGTGATGATATGAATCTGTCAAAGATAAATATTTCAGCAGAGGCAGAAAAATCAACTTTGAAAGAGTTCAGATTTTTCTTATTAGATATTGTTTTCATTAATTAGACATTTTTTTCACTTTTATTTCTAAATAATAGCTTATTTAAACTTTCTTAAATTTTTATAATAAAAATCATAGTGGGTAGTAGTTACTGTCATTCCTAGTAGACATTCCTTTTGGGGGTATGGACCAACTAACAGTTGCAAATGCGATTATGAGCCGGTGAAAACCTATTTTTCGTAACTTACTTTTTTGGCGAGGGCATGGCACCTAATTTTAAAGTTAACTCAATTTCCAAATTGAAATTCCAAATTTCTCCTCCTAATTGACCTACTAGTTCCAATCCAGAGAAGAAACCTTGTTTAATAGGGGTCATCTGTGGCATAGCGTCTCCCATAACAGCTTTCTATAGCCCAGGTGTCGGATTCAATCCTGCAGTCGGCAGTAGAATTTTTTAATGGCAGTAAAAATTCTTAAATATCCCGTCCTTCGGAGGAGAAGTAAAAAGGCGATGTCAGGTACTCAATTAAGAGCCCTATCCTAATTAAACCTGGATAGAAAAAATTTAGGACTCCTTATGTACCATCCTCCCATAAGCCATAATAGCATAAAGTGATGTCTTGCATAATCAATCCAACTTCTCCCTTCGCTCTCATTCACGCAGGAACACCAGAAAACCTGAGGACATGTTCATCTAAATAAACCTCTCTATGGCCTTTTTTCTTCAATTCGCTAATGCCCAGTAGATCTAGGACTTCATTTCTATCATTAATTCCACCTTCTTTGCAGTCAATGTTTTTATATGCCATGTTCCGATGCTTATGTCCTTTCGAACGCAGCGTTGTAACCGATGGTTCCGTCCAGGACCGAGAAAATTTAATTTTTTTTTAACCATTCACACTCAACTACGGGTGATGAGCCCAGTAGAAGAGGACCCGTACCCTCGGGACATTATGTATATGCCTCTTCAGGTGGAACGGTGGCAGGGCTATACCTAGAATAAAAATGACTAAAAAGCATGTGCTATCTCCCAACCTCGACTTTTCTCCAGCGTTGCTAGGCTAATTTTTTGAGATTTGGCAAAAATATTACAGGTCAATCTACGATTATCTTTAAAGCACGACGTTACCATTAGCCATTTTGTTTCACCTAAGGAGTTTATAGTGACTACACAGCGTATAATTAAAAAAATATATATTTTAAGTGATAGTCGTGTTCATAAATTAATGTTATCCATATTCTTATACTAAATGGTTCACTTTACATTAGTTATATGATGATAGTGAATTATTGATTTTTTTGAACGTTTGAAGGATTAGTTACTGGTATATAACAATAAGTATTTAAATAAAATCTTAATTAAACTAATAATAGAGAAGATATAGCTGGCATATTTCGTAATGACATCAAACCGTGTATGATAAATGAAATAAATGTAACACTTTTTATTGTTATATTACGATTTAGGAATATAAAATATTTTGTAATAATTGGCAGTGTATTTTTTAAAATTTACAATCAGCTTATGACCACTTTTTCCCTCGTTCTGCCTTTTATATTCAACTCGTTTTCCTTTTTAAAAACCCTGAAATTGAATAGTTCTTTCTTTTTTTCATTTCTTTTGCAGTTCATCTTGGTCCTTTTCACTCATCTTGTTGACTTATTTTCCTGAAAGTGATTGAAATCCCTTTTTTGTCACCGAATTCGTAGATTCTTCAACTATCTCTTCTTCTTATTTTCACCAGGATTTTGAATTAATTCTATATTTCCTTTTAATAATAATAAAGAAAATTTGTTTCATTTATATAATTAGAGATTGAAAAATAAAAAATACAAATACCATAAAAGTATCGAAATAAAATTAGTTTTATATATCTTTATATCAATACTTAGTCCATGAATTTCTAATATATTTTCCGAACAATCTTCAATATTTATAACATGATATTTTATGGCAATAATTTAAGATAAAATCAAATTATGCTGATTTAGAATACATTATTCTGGTCACATTTTCAAACAGATATTTTCTATACAATGTATAGTATACACAGCATCAGCTAATAAATATGGAGGCCGACAAAGTACAGGAATATTGCGAGAGGAAAAAGAAGGTCTAACCAATTGTCAGATGACTCAAGAAATATAATTCGTCCGGTTGAGAGAAAATTACACCTGATTAATAAATAGCTGGAAAATAGTATTGTCCTTGCCTCGAATAATCTTAGTCGTTGGGAGAGTGCTATTTAGGTTCACAAAAATAATGGGCAAGGTTATAGAAGTAATTTTTTATATTAACCTGTCAATAAATAAGATGTGCAACCTTTATTTGTAAATTTCATGTTATTCTTAAGGGACAAAGTCCCAGAATAAAATTGTTTTTCTATTCTATTCTATTCTAAATAAATAACATAAAAAAAACGATTTTAATGTCCTCATTACGGAGTCAGTAAGTAATTGAAGAAAAATACTAAAATTCCACGGATTACAGACGGTTTTATGTACGGATGAAAAGCTGACAATAATTTGGATTTATATCAGCTTAAAGAAGCGTGGGATGCGCTCGATGATAACAGTCATACGTTACTTCGTCTCTCAGATTTTTGCTCTTTTCAGTAGGAATTCGCTTGAGTTCAGTCTGGAAAACATCACTAGACTTCAAGAAAACCACAGCAGTGAATATTGGAGAAATATCGGTAAGCAAAGTTATAATTTACTTTGTAGAATCGCGAAAAGTGAAAGGAGGGTCACTGATCAGCTGATTGCCGCTAGCTCGGCAAGCTTGGGCTTGCTTTTCTTTAGCTTATCTTTCTTTTATCATCTTTCCTTCTCATTCTCATCTCATTATTTATTTATTATTTTTTTTTTTTTTTTTTTTAATTAATGAGGTATTTCCATCAAGTTATGTCCTCAAAAGCTACAAGTAAAAGATCTAGATCTGCAGGTTCAAACTCGTCTCCTACAAAACAGAGACCTCGCCGTGAAAATAATAAAAAAATGATTCCACCATCGACCGCTACCTCTTTAGGATCTGAACCACAGCCTAGCACATCATCACAAGGATTAACTGATGAATCGCCGTTTTTTACACCGAATCCATTTCAGATCCTCCAAAATGAAAAAGAAACCATGGAATCTTCTCCTATACCCAGGGAACCACTACCTCCACCAATATTTGTTAAAAATATTAAAAATTTTCAACTGATGTGTGCGCATTTAAACAAAGTAACTGATCCTAATAGTTATTCTTGTATAAGTAGAACCAGTGATACTAAAATATCCCCGACTACCGCCGAAAGCTACAGAAAAATAGTGAAATATCTGACTGAGACCAAAGCTGATTTTCATACCTATCAGTTGCGCCAGGAGAGAGCTTTAAGGGTTGTAATTAGAAACCTACACCCTTCGACACCAGTTACAGCTATCAAAGAAGAACTGACGGAGATAGGCTATAAAGTGCGGCAAGTGACCAATGTCCTAAAAGATAAAATTCCACTGCCTCTATTCTTCGTGGACTTCGAACCATCAGCAGGAGTTGAAAAAATTTACGACCTCAATAGGTTGTACTATACTAGTGTAAGAGTTGAGAAACCTTACACTAAGAAAGAAATAGTTCAGTGCCATAATTGTCAGGCATATGGTCATACGAGAACTTACTGTCACCACACACCACGCTGTGTGAAATGCGGTGAGCAACATAAATCAGAAGAATGTACACGATTAAGATCAACACCCGCTGTATGTGCTCTGTGCCTAGAGGACCACCCGGCTAACTACAAGGGATGTCAAATCTACAAGAACCTCAAAAGCAGATACCAAAAACCTCAGAATCTGGATGAAACAGCTGAACCGATAAGAAGCAGAAGACAACCTTCAAAAACAATTGATTCCAATGTTACATTTGCCCATCTACTTGGAGGTGGGAACCAGAACAAAGAGGCCCTGCCGGAACAACGCATACTTCAAAATCCTGAACCCCTTCCACAACCACCTATTCCTCAAAATTTACCCAACCCTCAAAAACCTCATCCGCATCAAATTTCTCATATTCCTCCTCCATCAAATGTCACAGACCTTACAAGTTTGATGACATCCTTCATCACTGAAATCAAATCTCTTGTTATGCCGCTAATATCACTACTTACTAATCTCGTATCAAATTTAATCCCTTCCTTAAAAAATCCTTAAATGACTACACCTAACTCCTTGTCCATTCTCCTTTGGAATGCGAATGGTGTTAGAAATCACACTGACGAACTTACAGCTTTATTGCAAGACAAAAACGTTGATGTAGCACTTATAACTGAAACTAGACTAACCACTAAACAGTACTTTAAAATACCTCAATACGTAACATACCGTACAGACCACCCAGACGGAAAAGCCCATGCCGGTACTGCTGTCATTGTGCACCAGTCCCTCTCCCACCATATACTCCCAGTTCCCTCCTATGATTTCCTACAATGCACCGCCATAGTAATCAAGACTTTTTCTTTTCCGATCACCCTCGCATCAGCGTACTGCCCTCCTAAACATTCCATCTCCAACATTCTATTCGAATCCTTCCTCAATGCCTTAGGAAACCACTTCATTCTGGGTGCAGACATGAATGCTAAGAGCCAACAATGGGGTTGCAGATCCACGAATTGTCGTGGGCGGAATTTACAGTCTGCACTCAGCTCTAGACGTTTCAACCTCCTGCCTCCTGACTCCCCTACCTACTGGCCAACTGATCCTAACCGTAATCCTGACATCCTTGACTTCTTCATTCACAGCGGATTAGGCTCCCTAAACATGTCGGTGACTCGCCTTGATGAACTGTCCTCTGACCATAGTCCATTGCTCCTTAAAGTATCCCTAATTCCTATTCCTAAACCCACCCCACCGTCATTTATCAGAGGACCAGTAAACTGGGACCTTTTTCGCCAAATCCTGACCAGTGATATTGACCTCAGAGTGAAACTCAAAACTCCAGATGACCTTGACGATGCCGTAAACTCCTTCACCATCGCTATTCAACAAGCTGTTTGGACTGCCTCCTCTCCCAAGCACTCCCAGATAAGTCATAACCAAAATCATTTACCACAACACCTTATAGACCTCATCCGCACCAAACGCCGATCCAGATCCTTATGGCAACGCACCCGTCACCCCACAGATCGCCGCTCCTATAACTTTTATTGTAGACAATTAAAGAGGGAGTTGGCGACCTTCCGTTCCCAATCCTTTAGTTCCTTCCTTTCTTCTCTTTCGGCTTGTGACAATTCCCTGTGGAATGTCACCAAGAAAATTCTAAAATCCCACCATATTTCCCATCCCCTCCGTCGTAGTAATGGTTCCTGGGCTGCGTCTGATGAAGACAAAGCCGAGGAACTTGCCAAATACGTTTCCCAAGTCTTCTCACCTCATCCAGAATCCAATCCAAACCACACTTCAGCAGTGGAACAGTTCCTTCAGTCTCCAATCCCGCTTTCATTACCTCCTAAAGCAGTTAATCCCTCTGAGGTCAAATATCTTCTCCGAAAACTTGCACTCCGTAAATCTCCTGGATACGATCTCCTCACTCCTCAGATTCTCAGACAGCTTCCATCTAAAGCCGTTATATTTCTTACATATATTTACAACTCCATTCTACGCACTACTCATTTTCCTCTCTTATGGAAACATTCCACAATAATTCTCTTCCTAAAACCAGGTAAACCTCCTAACACTACTACATCATATAGACCTATCAGCCTACTCCCAATCCTTTCAAAAATCTTTGAAAAAATCCTCCTCAAACGAATATTACCGTTATTAGAATCCCACACCATTCCTTCCCATCAGTTTGGATTCCGTTCCCAACATTCAACCGTTCAGCAAGGGCTCCGAGTCGTTGACCATATTTCCTCTGCCCTTGAGAACAAGGAGTACTGCTCGGGTGCATTTCTGGACATAACGCAAGCATTTGACCGGGTGTGGCACCCGGGATTGCTCTTTAAGCTCAAAAACCATTTACCCCTATCCTTATACCTAGTCCTCCGATCCTATCTATCAAACCGCTCCTTCCGAGTTCGTTGTGGTGCAGAATATTCCAATTATTATCCAGTCGAATCCGGTGTTCCTCAGGGTAGTGTCCTTGGTCCTATCCTCTACAATATATACACGGCTGATATTCCTCTTTGCCCTAATACCTTCCTAGCAACGTACGCTGATGACACAGCTATCCTATCCTCTCACTTAGATCCCGATATTGCATCTACAGGCCTCCAAACACACCTTTCTCAAATTGAAGACTGGTGTAACAACTGGAGAATCAAAGTAAATCAGTCCAAATGCAGACATGTCACCTTTACCCTTCGAAGACAATCCTGCCCTCCAGTTCTCTTTAACTCCGTTCCGCTTCCTTTCTCCGACACAGTCCGGTATCTTGGCTTCCTTCTGGACAAAAGACTAACATGGAACCCGCATACTAGACTTAAACGACAAGAACTTAATCGACGATTTGGACAATTATACAGACTACTGAACAGAAATTCTAAATTATCTATCGAGAACAAACTGCTAATATACAAGACAGTACTGAAACCTATCTGGACCTACGGACTTGAACTGTGGGGGACAGCTAAATTTTCTAACATCAAACGCATTCAATCCTTCCAATCAAAAGTCCTCCGAACAATAGTTAATGCTCCTTATTATGTATCCAACCATACCTTACACCGCGACCTAAATATTCCATTTATTTTAGACCTTATACCATTAAAATTCTCTAAATTCCATCAGAACCTTATCCATCACCCTAATCCCCTAGCTCAATCCTTATCCAGCTCCACACATCCTTACAATCCTCCTAGAAGGTTGAAACGGCAGTGGCCTCGAGACCTCTTGTAAAATTTATATTGGAGTTGTAGCATTGGCTAGATTCTCCACTCACGTGCTGTATGCTTGTGAATTGTATATAGGTATGAGTGACTTTTGTATATATTTTTATTGATTTTGTTTTGTATTCATTTATATTGTATTATTATTATATAAATTTATTGTTTTGTATATATCGTGTGAATGCAGTATGAATGTTGTACTTTATCCCTATTAAAAATGTCCTAAATTGGACAGATTGTAATATTGTTCAATAAAGAATTGTTTCTAAATAAAAGAAGCGTACTGGAATCCTGGAAGAGTACTGGAATGATAAAAGAACAGGAATAGATAAAAAAAATTCTGAGACTTATTTTAACAGATTTACATATTAGGCTAAATAAACTTATTGTAGTTTTATTAGAAGTAGTTATAGTCCAGGAACCAGATACATGGTGGACTACCTCATCGAACATACATCAAGAAATATTTTTTTAAATTTATTTGTACCAATTTATTTTAAAAAATGCATTTCTTGCGTTCCTAAAACTCTTTCTAAGCAGCTAATTAGTTTGATGACGTGATCGATTATGTAACGATTACTAGCCCATACAACGTACGATTATTTTTTCTTTTAACTAGTCTGTTATGTCTCAAAAATACTTTACGTCTTAGAAACTCATACTGATGAAGAGCTAAGGTCCAGCGAAACCACGTGGAGGCTGGCAGCCCACACGTTAAGATGGCCTTTGGTGTGACTATTTCAACGCAAATTGAACTAAAATAAGACTAGATTGAATAGATAATAATTATATTATGCTATATAAGTGAGAGTTTATACCATTTCATTAATTCAATTCAGAAAAGATTGGATAAGGCTGATTGAGGACTCAAAAGTCTTGAAATTGAGAAAATGCCAAAATTTTGATGTTGGTTTTAGTTTTACTTTTTAAAATAAAATAAATTTAATATATGTCTATATCATGAATTATAATTTATTACAAAAAGTTTTCATTGGTTGTTATTTATTTATTTATTTATGAATGAAAGCTGACCTAAATCAAAAGAAATATCAGATATATTCATATATTAAATAAAGTATTAGTGAGTAAGTATTTTTAGTGAACCTAATGTTTTTATGACAGTGCAACCCCTAAATATTTTGAGATACTAACGAATTTTTAGTTGTGAAAATAATAAACCGAAAAGTAAAAAAAGTTTTATGATGTAATAAGGTGTTCTGTACCGTTATTGTGGACCTATTGTTTTGTTGTAGAAGGGATAGAGCGGGCGGGACAAGCATAAGACCCAGGAGGGAGGAAGGCTTTGGCTGGGACAGCTCATCGGATGACATGAGGATTCACTAACACCGGGGATCCTTTTATTTTCTGTCCATCTTGTCCATGTCTCTCTTCTATGTCTCAGGCAGTAGCTATTATCTCTTCACTCTCTCTGTTTTTTCTCCTTTTTTTTTTTTTTCAAAGATTTGGGAATTTTAGGAAACTGCGACGTCTTATCGTCGAAACCACTTATCTCTTAACCATTTATTAAGTAAGAGTTTTGTTTAAATATTTTGTCATAGCAAAAATATTAATTGTAAACTTAATGTATACCTTCTTTAACCAGATATTAAATATATATATATATATATATATATATATATATATATATATATATATATATATATATATATATATATATGTATGTATGTATATAATTATTGTTATTATTATTATTTTCGACTATTCCCCCTGAGGAGAGCGTGTAAACTCAAGCCAATCACTGCCTCACTTCCATTTCTTCTCTTACTTTCTCCTAACACCTCTTCATCAGTTCACTAGGTTTTTCTACCTTTCCTCCGTCCACCTCGTTCCTGTTGTTTCTTTTTTTGACTCCTGAGCTACTTTTTCTTTGGATTTTCTTCATGAAATGTTTCCGATCCTTAATTTCTTCTTCCGAGATTCTCAATCGTTCCAGAACTTCCTGCGATTCATTTATTCTACTCTTTAGTTGACTAACATTAACGATGTTTCCGTGTTTTCGCACAGATCCTTTGTATGTCTTCTAACTCAAGTCCCATTTCGAAAATAGCGCCGTGTATTTTTCTAAGAATCTACCTTTCTTTTTCCTCGATGTCTTTAATTTTCGTCATCTCCTTAATTAATAAGATTTCTGCTGCACAAAAGGCGTCTACCAAAAGGCGTCTAAGAACCACATTGTTGTAGTAACGTAATGTTTTGAGATATTGCTCTTTTGTTGTAACGATTTCACGTCAATTTGTCCGCCATTTGAAATTTGGCCATTATTAACAAGTTATTTATTAATACGATGGAGATTGAATTTAGTCCCGTCGGTTGGATGGTTTCTCTTAAGTCCTTAAAGTGAACGACCTGTGAAATGTTTCCATATTGCGTTTCCAGGAGACGTATATCTGTCGATTAAGTCTTTTGGTATTAAATTTTTGTTTGAATGTTATGAAGTTTATCCAGTACTTGTTAGTTTGGCTTCATTTTTACTATTTGTAAATTTAGCCAACTCATCTGCAAAGCATTTCACATTGACTTTTCTTTCTCCTTCCCAATTCGGATGCCTTTGACGTGCTTTGCATTATCTTGTTATTTTCTCCAACACACACACACACACACACACACACACACATACATAATATATATATATATATATATATATATATATATATATATAATATATATATATATGTCTGTATGTATGTATATGTACATACCTGTCGGCGGTTCAGCAAGAACCTGGTCCTTCATTTGAATGTATTTTATTTTTTTAGAAATATAAATAAATAGCACGTAAAACAAGACATTCACTTATGTTATCTCCGATGCTAATTATTTTACATATAAATTTAGGAAATTTTATATAAAGTTGGAGCTGAAAAAAGGTTTGAGAATTAAACTGTGTTTCGACAAAATTATCTATTATATTCTTATCTTCAACAAGACGTTAGTTTGATGCGCTTTTCATCACTTTCAATTAAAAAATGTAAATAAATAAATATTGACTTATACGCAAACTGTATAAGGTTGTTGATATTGATTATGTTAATATTTTTTCAAAACTCATTAGATTTTCAACGGTATATCACACATCTATATTACTGTTCTTGTTCAAAATATTACACAAGATACATAAGTAAATATTATAAAGAGAAGCTAATTGGAGGTGCAGTCATCAAAACACTTAAAGTAAAACTTAATTTTATAATACTTAATACTTGATGACTTGAAATTGTTTTAAAAAATTAAAATAAAAAGGGAAAATTTAATAACTTCTCCTCAATATCTACATACATTCAACAATTTTTTGGCTATTTTCTCCTTTAATTGGTTATCAGAATCGATCAACATGTATATTTATCTGTTTTTTATCGGTACTAAGAAGGTTATATAGTTAATCAATTTACAAAATTAAAGGTTATTTAGTGAAAGAGAGTTTAATATATCGGTATTTAAGCCTAGACAACTAAACATTTCAATAAGAATGAAATCTGCATCATGTTAAAGCCCATTAAATTTAAATCGATATAGCTAGTTTAATCAAAATTGATACAGCAATTTTTGCAAAACAAAAAAAGCGTGTATTGCCCGTGAAAACTCGCATTCGAAAATTCGCAATATCTTCTCTTATTTTATTCTTCATGAATAGATAAGTAAAAATAAAAATATATTTAAATCTGAGGCAGAGTTTTTTTTTTTTTTTTTTTTTTTTTTTTTTTTTTTTTTTTTTTTTTTTTTTTTTTTTACTTATCCTCCAACTTTATTTACAAAATAAATACACAAACAGATAAATGTGTATAACATGTGTATGATAAAAAATAACATGTGTATTATTAAATAGTCTATTATATTTTTGTCTACATTAATCAGTTAGTTTTATTCGCTTTTCATCACTCTATTAACTTTTGAATTCCGTGTATTAGGTAATATTTTTTCTATACCTCCATATTACTATTATCATGTTCTAAAATACAAAAGTACCACAACAAATATGTTTGCACTTTTATCATTTCAAATTCCCTTAATTTGCATATTTATCCGTTATTTATCGATGCTAACAAGATGATAAGTTATGATAAGATGATAAGATTGCCAACGGCCATACTACGTTGAACACACCGGTTCTCTTCCGATCTGAGGCAGAGATAAAAAATGATTGAATATTTTTATTGAATAACATCGTTTCTGCGAGATTGAAATAAAAATTGACATATAAAATTTACATCCGTGCTCAATTCGACACCATGAAGCAAACATATTGCCGTATCTAAAACCAAAAAGAATATTTATTATAAAACACGAAGCAGAAATCTGAATTATAAAAGAGAATGTAGGGAAGAAACTTATGGCTAGGGAAATGAACGAGCGTGGGAATGGCCAGAAGGGTGAAAGTTCCAGAAATTATGAAGTGGTTCCAGAAAGAATAGAACTCGATGAAACATTCTGGAAGAGACTGAAAAGAAACGCCTAAGCTGGATAATGAAATGAAAGATTCTGTAATGGGACACGGTATAAAAAAGAAAGGGGAATTAAATAGAACAATCTGAAAAGAGGGCATTGGCAACCTGGATTAAGGAAACCTACTGCACGAGTGGAAATCCTAATATTTTTTTTTTTAAATACTTACCTTTGCGAATATATTTAGAGGAATTAATTAATATAAAATTAATTTATCCTAGATTTATTGGATTCTGTACAACTTAATAATTTTTCCTCAGTTATTTTTTAAGAATTATTATTATTAAAAATTGGAACGTGAGATTGAGAAAGGAAGGAATCAAGACATAAGTGCTTTATACAGCAACATTATTAAATTGGGGTTATGAAAAAAAATATATAATATTTCATTTTTTTTTTAATTGAAATTTACAACTGTACATAAAGCAATAAGTAAATGAGCTAGTCAGACAAAATTGGCTTGAAAAGCCTTGAGACGAACCTACCCGGTGTTAGCACTTCAATGTTTATTTGATCAGCAGGTCTCAAGGCCACCGTCTTTTCATAAGCCTCGGATGATTATCGGTAATAGATGTAGATGAGAGGTTACGGACAAGCAGTTTTGTTTTTGTTATGGGCGTGTAGTTTGGAATGAAAGGAGGTATATCTAGTTCTGTTTAAGTCTGCAACTAACGGAATAGTCAGGTCCTCGTGGATAGTTTTATTATTGACAAAATAAGACGCATTTAGAATCTTTCGGAGGATTTTGGATTGCAAGGATTGGATGCGAGAAGAATTTGATTGGCTCAATACCATATGTCCAAATAGGTCTAATAATGGCTATATAAATTAGTTTTTTGTAGTAGATAGGAAGTTTTGTACGTTTGTCAAGTAAGTGCTGTAACAATCGGTATCTGCGAGCAGTTTGTTGTCTTTTCAGTCCCAGACGTGTGGATTCCAATTCAGACGTTTGTCAAGATGGAGTCCTACGAAGCGGATCTGTTCAACAGGAATACTAATTCTAGAGATGTTACTATAGGATACAGTGGGACAGAAGGTCATAGGTTTGCGACGAAGGGTAAACCTGATTTGATGGGATCTTTTATGGGCTGTTTCTGCAATTAGTGGGATATTCAGGTCTCTATGGATGAGGTAACAAAATAAGGAGCTTCGAGGATTTTGGATTGCGAAATTGGATGGAGAGGAATTCGATAATCTAGTTGAATCATAGTCAATGCTATAGTCTAAATAGGTCTGATAATGTTTGTGCAAATCAGTTTTTTGTAGTAAAAAGGGAATTTTGATTGTTTGTCCAGTAAGTGTTTTAGTAGTCGGTATCTACGAGCAGTTTATTGTCGTTTAAGTCTTGTATGAGGATTCCATGTAGGATGTTTGTCAAGATGAAGTCCAAGTCGTATTTGTTCTACAGTGATGAGTGGAGTATGACTATAGGAAACAGCGAGACAGGAAGTCTTAGGTTTACAACGTAGAGTGAAGATGATTTGTGGGATGTATTTTAATTCATCAGTTTTGACAACATTCTTCAATGGCTGATATGGCTCTTTTAGGATTTGGGAAGCAGCAACAGGATCATTATACACGGATAGCACACACGTGTCATCAGCGGAAGTAGTGAGGACAGTGCTTGGATGGATAGGGATATCAGCTGTATACACCGTTAAAAGGATTTGCCTAGGATACTGCCTTGAGGTACGCCCGCTTACTTATTGAATGATGAGGAGTAGGAGAGATTATGATTGACTTTAAAGGTTCTATCTGTAAGTAGGAACGGATTGGAAATATGTCAGGGAGAGGAATTTTCGGAGTTTGTAGAGCAGCCCTTGATGCCAATATTTCAAATTTAGCTGGATTAAACCAAGAGTGAAAAGAGCCTGCTCAATGTTGAACGCCATTAAAATGTATCATTATATCGAGACAAAAAGAGGTGAGGATGTTGTTAGTGCAAGGAAGGTTGATTGGACAACAATACCAACTAATGGAAATTATAAAGGGAAGGACTTTGCCTTATAATCCTTTAATAACGGCAATGATCCCAGTTTTAGCATTCTCCAACATAATGAATTTTCTTTACAATTTTGTTACCTTGTGGATTTAATCGTTCTAATTATAGTTTTTTAGTGCGGTTAAATGTAGTTAGACTAGGATTAATTACTTGGTACTGTCACTTTCTTATTCTTGAAATATAATAAAATATTTTCATGGAAAGTATCAACAAAAGTGTTAAAAAGTGAAAAATCTAACTTCGTATAGCAGATTTATAATTTTATTTTCTGGATATTTATAATATTTGAATAGCCTTTTATTGTCGTTATTTTTATGTTAGTTCATTTTCTCTATTTATTTTTTTTTATTGTTTACATTATCTTTTAATAGGATTAGTTGATGTGTGAAGGACCTCAGTAATCAAAAAATATTTTATTTCAAACATTTTGTTAAAATGTTTGACATTTATTTCGGACAGAATGTAAATCGTTACTTATTAACATTAAATGTTTCAAAATTTAACCAGCATTGAAACATAAGAAATAAAATATATTTTCAATAAAGTTTACGAACGGATTAGGCAGGATTTTCGTTAGGAGCGGCCGAGTAGTTTAAATATCGTTTGGGGAGAAGGAGAGCTAGTGAGTCGAAAATATTTTATTTTCCCAACACTGTCAATATGCATATAAATTTGAAAAATTAATACGGGATTAAAATAAAAACAGGCTCTAACTATTTTATCTTTCATTGTATTTTAATGTTATAATATCTTTCTCCTAATGGAGTGCGGCTTGGTCTAATGGATAGTGCACTAGTGTAGAATGTCCTCCGGGTCCTGGGTTCGAATCCCGGCTATGACAGGATATTATTTATTCTGTTAATTCAGCCGGGGGGCGACCCTAGGGTATGGTTACCCTCCTGGGGCAGACGTAGCCTCTTTAAAAGAGGTACCCGAGTTTGAGAAAAACCTGGTGACTGAGCGTGATCATGGCCTTATCCCCTCATTTTACGGCCGTTGGTCTAGAAACAGTGAGAATCTCTATGTGTACTGAGCCCAAGACAGTTTATGAAATGAAATGAAATGAAAAAACTTCTTTATTATCCTGGGACTGAAGTCCCTTAAGAATAAAATAAAATACATAATTAATGACCGGAACAGTGTGGTCATGGCTTAGAATGACACAAATAAACTTAAAAAAATAATACAGGTCGTAATATATATACATCAATATATTTTATGGGTTGCAGATGTACAGGTTTTTTTCTTCTTATAATTTTCAGAGGATAAGGGGTGTCATCACACATTAGTCAGTGCCAAATGCACTTGTGATATTCCTTAATAAAAATTATTCGATGTGAAATGAAATAATAAAAGCCAATCTCCGAAAAGTAAGAGTTTTATTGGGTTGTTTCACATGAAATGTCCGTTTTTACAGTTTCTGAAATACATAAAGGATTTTGCAGGTCTCTGTTGTTTTCTTCCGAATGTTTACATATTTAAAGTAAACAGTTACTTATCCTCTACCTTTGTATTATAATCATTAGCTTCCCAATCAATAACCCACTTTTAGTATACCTCCAAATATGAACATGGAAACACGCGATTTTCGAGTAATAAAAAAACTCGGCCATTCAGCAGCTAGAAATATTTGCAAGGCGTTTGGGGAAGAGAGTGTTAATGAACGGACCATTCGCCGTTGGTTTGCTAAGGTTTCAGCTGGGGATACCGACTTGGAAAACGTGCCCCGACGAAGACCTCCGTCCGTAATAGACAACGATGTCCTCAAACATATAGTAGAAGGAAACCCCTACCAAACAGTTAAAGAACTCTGAGCACAACTAAATGCAAGTGCATCTAGGCCGCCATTTTAAAAATAGCCAGTTATTCAGGTTCTAGTATTTTGAAAGGTAAGCTCAAATTTTGGAGGACAATTTTTTTTTTTTTTTTTTTTTTTTTTTTTTTTTTTTTTTTTTTTTTTTTTTTTTTTTTGTAATCGAAAAATGAAAGAATTTAATTCGTGTCAAAATTCTCTAACTTGATATTATATAAAATATTGTTTTAAATGTTATTATCATTTTTAAAAATTCATATGTACTCCTTTTTTCTATACCCTCTTTAATAGTTTTTTCACATATATGTGTTACTATACTCTCGTTGTATTCCTTTAATATCTTTTTAGCCCTGATGATAGCCCCCTATCGGCAAACGTTGGCAGACAATAAATAGTTTAAACAATGTGTTTAATTGTTTCCGCTTACTGACCACATCCCGGACTAATTCCTTTCTGTAATTCTTAACAATCAAATAATTATATCCATTCTAATTTTGGGACAGATTGCAGCGTCTTTTTTTAATATACTACTCACGACCTACATATGAGCACAAAGTTGGATTTAGAATTTTTTTTTCTCACTATACTTTTCTTAATTATAAATAGCACTCCACTTGATAGAATAACTATATTCTTTTAGTTTTGAAATGTTTATTAGTTAGTTTAGTTATAGTCTTCTAAACAATTTATTCTTTGCTGATCCTCACAAATATATCAACTATAACCTCCATTCACAAATTACCAAGGTAATAAAAACCCTAATTAAGTGAGTATAATATCAGGTATTTGGATGCCATGAAGCCAGTAGGTCTCTTGAAACTTCTCAATTAGCTCCGGGAAGGGAAGTTTGAAGAGAATCGAGTTTCATGGCCAGAGGTTTAAGTGAAAATTAAAATGATAAGTTTGTTTGGAGTATCGACCGCAAGGGTGGCTATTACTCATACCCCGTCGATGATAAATGTCGTAATTACGAGGTCCCTGCACAAGAGTCCCTTCTATGGCAATTTATGTAAGTTTTCCTCTTCCTCCATGCCCTATCTGCCCCCACTCGCTTTTTCTGCTCCGGTTTAAAAAATAATTTCAAATTCTCTTCATGAGATATGGACTCCTTTTGAATTTTTTTCATCATAGGAACGAGATTCAAATAAAAACTCCGCTCTTTTATAAATGGTGAAACTCCGAACTACTCTATTAGATAACCGAAAATGAGTTTATCTTAGCAAGTCCGTTTATGTATGGCTATCCTTGTTTTTTCTTTTAGATATGTATATTCATTGATACAAATAACTATTTAAATCCTGCATTACAAGATTTATTTGGCAAGAGCAATGGAATTTCAGGTAATAGAATATAATGACTTATGAATGTGTGATGGGCCTGATGTGTGTGAGGGAGTGAGGTTATAACACACAGCTGGTGGGAGCAAAGAGGTTATGTGAAATGGATTTGTCACTGCCTCAAACATGTTTATATTTTAGTTTTCTTTGTATTTAATTGAAGGTCATTTTTATTTATTATTTTATTTTCTGTGTTTTATGATAGTAGAAAGATTATTTTATTTTACAGTGGCAAATCCATTGCAACCTCTCACCAGCTGTGGGTTGGCTCTATCTCGATTTGTGTGTGCTCCTCATATTGTGTTCTTCTTTTGTATTATAGTATTCCATGCTTTATTTAACTGTTTTTATCATTACGAACAATAAAAGAACCATTCGTACTAATAGTGCCAGGCTGTAGTTATTTCGCCCTCACCTCCTCAAAAGAGGTGACCCCGACGGTGAGTTTTAAACTATTATTTTTTCTTCTCTTTCTCCTTTTTTTTTATTTTTCTGGCAATATCATTACAATGCCATTCGATTTATTCACGCTGGACATGGAGGACAAGAAAGTGGAGGTGGAGTCAGCATCGGCCCCCAATGCGCTGGCGAGATTGCCAACTTTTTATAGAGAAGAGCCTGATCTGTGGTTCATTCAAGCTGAGGCGGTATTCAGCTCATGTAAGATCAGTAATAGTAAGAGCAAATTTCAGCTGATTATCGCCCAGCTTGATTTTCAGACTCTTCGACAAGTCGCAGATCTGGCTCGTAATCCGCCTGTTAATGAGCCCTATGAAAGGTTAAAAGAGCGGCTACTTTCCAGCTTCGGGCAGTCAGATAGCTGGAAGATGAAAAAGCTCCTGGAAGAGCAGAAATTGGGCGATCAGAGGCCTTCCCAATTTCTGCGAGAGATGCAGCAGCTGGCAGGAGAGAAGGTCCCGGAGGACATGCTTAGTACTCTGTGGCTCCGGGGGTTACCTGAGGGAATGCAGGCGGCTTTGGCTGCTACCGATCATACTGATCTGACCAAGTTGGCCCGCATCGCAGATAAAATAGCGGAGATTCAGCAACCCCCAGGTAATCCGATTATGGCTTATCAGCCGGAGCCAACTCCGGGGCCTTCAAGAAGAGATGGAGGAGACATAGGAGCTGCCATCGAGCGCCTGACTGCCGAAGTAGCCGCTCTAAAAGCGCAAATGGGGGCCAGGACAAGTCGGCGGGACAGCGGATCGTCTAGTCGGAATCGCAGGGGCTCTAGAAGCAAGAGTAGACGGCGTCTCTGTTTTTACCACGAACGCTTCAGAGATAAGGCGACCAGATGCCGTCAGCCCTGCGACTGGAAACCGGCTAGGGCTTTAAACTAGTCATAGCGGCGAACAAGGCGGGTCCCGTCGCTATGGCTAACAACCGTCGACTCTTCGTCTCTGACAGAAAGTCCGGGGTCAGATATCTGGTGGATACCGGAGCCACCCTATCTGTCTACCCGGTGACGAACAGGACGAAGGCCACCGAGGAGTTCACGTTGTATGTTGCCAATGGGACGCCCATTCCAACGTATGGCACCATTGTCCAGAACCTTGATCTGGGGCTCCGGCGGAAAATATCGTGGCGATTTATCGTTGCTAAGGTTAGCCATCCCATCATCGGCGAGGATTTACTTTTTCACTACAACATGATGGTAGATCTCGCCGGGTGCCAGCTGGTGGACCAGAGGACGGGGCTGACATCTAGAGGTAAATTGGCGAAGGTACCGGTGCCCACCATCTGCTCAGTACCAGCAGGAGAATGGTACTCCGCCCTGCTGCGCCGGTACCCTGCTGTGACTCAGCCTTCGTCCTTTATGACAGAACCGAAGCACGATGTCGTCCATCACATTGAGACCAGGGGAGCCCCAGTCACCGCGAGAGCCCGCCGCCTGCCACCGGGAAGATACAACACCGCCAAGAAGGAGTTTATGCAGATGATGGATGAAGGGATCTGCAGACCGTCGAATAGTCCTTGGGCCAGTCCGCTGCACATCGTCGAGAAGAAGGATGGAGGTATCCGGCCCTGCGGCGACTACAGGCAGCTCAACGCTAAGACGGTCCCGGACAGATACGCTGTGCCCAACTTGGCGGATTTCAACGTTAATATGCACGGTAAGAAGATCTTCACCACATTGGACCTTAACCGTGCATATTACCAGATTCCGGTGGCAGAAGAGGATATTCCGAAGACCGCCGTCATCACACCTTTCGGCCTCTTCGAGTTCCTCCGTATGTGCTTTGGTCTCAGGAATGCATCGCAAACCTTCCAACGGTTCCTGGACCGTGTGCTTCGAGGGTTGGACTTTGCCTGGTGGTTCCTCGACGATATTATCATCGGCTCAAGAGATGAAGAGGAGCACAAAGCACATATGGAGGAAGTGCTACGGCGGCTGCAGGATCACGGCCTCACGGTGAACCTGACGAAGTGTGTCTTCGCTCGTCAGGAGGTCGAGTTTCTGGGACATAGGGTGAACTCCTCCGGCATCAGCGCCCAGTCAGCGAAGGTGGAGGCCATAGTTTCCTATCCTAGGCCGGCTAGTATCAAGGACCTGCGGCGTTTTCTGGGTATGTTTAACTTTTATCGCCGTTGCATACCCAGAGCGGCGGAAATGCAAGCTCCGCTCAACAGGTTCCTTGCAGGAGCGAAGAAGAATGACAAGAGGCCAGTCGAATGGAACAACAAAGCCGTAGAAGCGTTCGAGCGCTGCAAGACTGCCATCAAGAACTCCGCGGTACTGGGACATCCTAAGGCTAACGCTGAGCTTGTCCTGGTATGTGATGCCTCGAGCACAGCTATGGGAGCAGTCTTGCAGCAGAAGGATGGCGACGTTTGGCGGCCTCTTGGATTTTTCTCCAAGGCTCTCGCTCCAGCGCAACAGAAGTACGCCACGTACGACAGGGAACTATTGGCCATCCACCGCGCCATTAAGCACTTTCGCCATTACCTTGAGGGGAGACATTTTGCTGTCTGGACGGACCACAAACCGCTTGAACAAGCGTTCTATCAGAAGCCAGAGACAGCGACGCCCATGCGGATTCGGTTGGTGAACTTTATCAGCCAGTTCACAACCGACATCCGCCACGTACCCGGGGAAGACAACGCTGTTGCCGACGCGCTCTCGAGGGTTGAGGACATCGACTGTACCGAGGACTATGAGCGCCTTGTGTCCGAGCAGCAGAAGGATCCATCGGTTTCTGAGCTTCAGAAGAACAGCCGTCTTCAGCTTCGCTGGATCCAGCCTCCCGGTACAGCCTCGTCTGTCCTCTGCGAAACCTCTACGCCTCAAGCGCGACCATACGTTCCTGAGTCCATGCGAGAAGAGATCTTCCACCGCTTGCATGGGCTCAGTCACCCCGGGATACGGACCTCGAGGCGGCTGGTCACGCAGCGTTTCTTTTGGCCAGGCATGAACGCCGACGTCTCGAGGTGGGCACGCTGCTGCATTCTCTGCCAGCGATCGAAAGTTGTCCGTCACACAGTGACTCCTCCAGGTACCTTTGCACCCAGCGGAAGGATGGAGCATATCCACGTGGACATCGTTGGGCATCTGCCACCCTCCAACGGCATGCGTTATTGCCTCACGATGATAGATCGATTCACGCGTTGGCCTGAGGCGTGCCCGCTAGAGGAAATTACAAGCACCAAGGTAGCAGAAGCAATAGTGGGCACGTGGATTTCCCGTTATGGTACGCCTGCAAGGATTACTACCGACCAAGGGCGCCAGTTTGAGTCAGACCTCTTTATTAGCCTCACTCGCGTCCTTGGTATCCAGAGGAGCAGGACTACGGCGTACCATCCTCAGTCCAACGGGGGCGTGGAGCGGTGGCATAGGTCCCTCAAGGCATCCTTAAGAGCAACGTTGGGAAATATGGGGTGGACAAAGGTGCTACCCACCGTCCTATTGGGTCTTCGGTCGGCGGTGAGAGAAGATGTTGGTGCCAGCGCTGCGGAAATGGTCTTCGGCCAACCACTTCGCCTCCCTGGAGAATTTTTTGAACCCTCTGAACGGCGGGAGGACGCGGAGCGACATTGAAGACGCTGAGGGAGGCGATGAAGACGCTCCGGCCAGCTCCGCACCGCAGCAGTACGGCTCGCACCTTTGTTCACCGCGACCTCAAGGACTGCACCCACGTTTTCCTTAGGGATGACACCGTCCGACGCCCGCTGACGCCGCCTTACACCGGCCCTTATCAGGTTCTCTCGAGGGAGGAGAAGACATTCAAGCTGCTGTTACCGACGGGACCGAAGACCGTCTCCATGGATCGCCTGAAGGTAGCACATCTTCTCCCGGGACCGGCAGAGGACAGCGGCAACAGGGATCTGCCTACTCCATCGCCCTCTGGTGTGGCCAGCGGCAAGTGCGATCACCCCACTCCTTCTCCCACATCAGTGGACTCCGGACCTTCAAATGACCTCGGCTCAGAACAGCAGGATGCACCACCGCCTTATCGCACCCATACAATTTATATTTCATATATACGTAAGTGAAAGTAAAAACAAAAATCGTTTTTTCAGGTGCGTCGAAGGATTATCATGAACGGGAGAGGAAGGATTGTACTAGGATTGACACTAGTTTGTGAGAATAGTAATGGTGTTTCATTGAATAACGGAAAGAATGGTACATGGTGTTGGTAAAATCTGCGACATACGGAACATTAACTTAGTAATGAATGGGTTTATCCGTGACAAAGTAAGGATCATCAAATAATATAACTAAATAAACTAAATATAACACTAAATGTATTCAAAAAGTCTTACAAATAAATTAGTAGTAAAAAAAAATACACATGAATTTCCATATTCGATTTGTACCTGCTGTAATGTCTTTCTTACTATATAATTATTTTCGTTACCTTTATTATACAAACATTAAAAATAATACAATATGATGAAGAAAACATGCGGATACATTTCATGAAGAATTCTGAGAACAACCACAAAAATACATTACTTCGATCAAGCTCTAAGGGTAGAGACGAATAAACAAATTAAAAAAAAAAATGTGAATATCTTGTTTTGTATTCAAATAAGGCCGAAACGTCGACAAACATTTACAGAAGCAATATTCACTGTCTTATTCTTTCATGCAACTACCTCCTTTCCACTATTCAATCCTTCATCAACGATCTCTATATTTAGTAATTATCATTCAATCTTTCAAAATAATATTACTTTTGAACAAACTTGAGTAAATAATGAAAAAAAAATGTATATTATTACATATTGGTTTATTATTTTCAAATTGCTACATTAGGGTATAACTGTTTATATACCTGTTTATAAGCAACTAACTAATATGAAAAGCAATAAATAATTCAGAGGAAAATGATATATCACCACTGCTAATTTCAAAACACTATGTCTCTGCTTGTTCTGAACCAATTTTAGTTGTCCTTTTTTAATTTTGTGGAGACTTTAATTATCTCTGAAATAACACTAATTATTATTATATTAATTATTAATTAGTAAATACTTTTTTTTTTTTTTTTTATTCGTTATTCGAGTTCTACGTAATAAACGTAAGCTCTCAAATTTTGAGGGGGATAATGTTTTTTTAATTTTTTTGATCTTTAACAATGGTTAATTATTGAAAATAATAAACCAAAAGCATTTATACTAGATTTCGGTTTTATTTCCTTTTCTTTTCTTTCGATTTTAATTTAAATATTTATAATAAAATTTTCTAATTCCAGAACACCTTACATTTTTTCTCTATCATAAATAATAGCCGAGTTATCAGGGAATCGCATCTCTTATAAGTTGTGGTTTGATTATATTAGATTACTTTGTATAATTTTTTTTTCTCTTTGTTCATCGCGGTGTCTTGATCTCGAAAATCTTTTCGATTTTTCTCTATCTTTAATAATAACAGAGTTTGACTGGAATTATGTCTACTATAATCTGTCACTTGAATTTATATTAATTGAATTTAATTTATTACGGTATGGCTGTATATAGGCAAAAATTCAATTTTTTGTTTCTCTTTTTTTAACCCTCTTTACTGATTTTAAAACTTAATACACATTTTTCTCTACCTTCAAAAATAACTAAGTTATAGGTGTATTTATGGGTATTAGAATTTCAATTTTATCCTTTTTTTTTATAATTATATGCGATTTCTTAGATAAAAACATCTAATAATTTTTTCTCAGCATTAAAAAGTAACTAATTATTATCAGGGAATCACATCTCTTATATGTTGTCACTTGATATGAGATGATTTTAATTTTTATTTTGCTCATCGCGTTGTCTTGATCTTAAAAATCTTTTCGATTATTCTCTATCTTCAATAATAACCGATTTTTGTAAGAATTACATATATTATAATTTGTTACTTGAATATACATTTTTTTTTTATTTATATATTCATATATATATATATATATATATATATATATATATATATATATATTTTTTTTTTTTTTTTTTTTTTTTTTTTTTTTTTTTTATCGCGCTTTACATTTTTATCTACCTTCAAAAATAACTAATTTATAGATGTATTTATAGGTATACAAATTTCATTTTTATTCTTTTCTTTTTTTATGATTATTTGCGATTTTTTAGTTAAATACTCTAATAATTTTTCTCAACATTAAAAAATAACTGAGTTATTGGATTAAATCACATTTAGTAAGCCGCCATTCTAAAAATAATCAACTGAAATCAACGTCTAGGTGTTAGGATCATCTTTGCTTGCCCCTAGTATTTTTGTGGTGAATTTTAAAATAATTGGCCAACTAGTTTCGTAAAAATGCTGTGGACGGCGGGAAGCGGATTTTTTTTTATTCGTTATTAGGGTTGTACATATCTTTAAACGCAAGCCGTCATATTTTGAGGAGGGAGGACAATTTAGTTATTTATTTTTTTTTTTTACAAAGTTTTATTGTTAAAAATAAAAAAATAAAAATCTGATAAGGTTGTTCACGAACAATTTTGGTCTATAACAACCAAGGAACCAAGAAATGAAATCAAACCGACAACTAAGTGGGACCATTCAGGATGTTGGAAATAACCGAAGTACCCGGAAAACTCTTGAAAGGAGGAATTGCATTTACTTTAGTAAGAGGTAAATAAAAGAGAGTTCTGTTGTAGCAATAAGCACGGGTCCACGGACTGCCTAATGGAATTCTCCAAGGGAGATCTGTTTGTACAGCCTTATTTCATTTTAGCGATCTCGTCCCCCTCCTCAACTGAGGACATGATGACCAACAACTTAATATTTCTTCAACATAAAGATCCGAAATCAATTGTTGTTATTCTTACTTGATATAATAAAATGTTTTATTTGGGCTGTTTAGTGAAAATAAGTATGACGTGAGACCGGATTTCCATGATTTTGCACGTTCTGTTTGCTTGCGTGTATCACCTTCAAACCCGGACAGCTATCCCGTTCATGTATTAGGGAATAGTATATTACAATTTTATATTGCACGTTTTGCCCTTTTTAGGCTAAATTGCTCGTTTTTTATTTTTATTGCATATTTTAAAGAATATTTTTTATTGAGATTTACAACTGTATATTATAACACAGCAAATAAATATGCTGGTTAATAATAAAATAAACGAAAATACACGAGGAGAAAATGCCCAATGGCAGCACTCTTTAGAAGTGAATATAAGAAGGTCTCGAGGACCTCTTCTTTTCAGACGCCTCAGTGGATTGTCAGGAATTGAAGAGGAATCAAGGATTGAAACTAGTGGATTAGAGTGGGAGTGGACTTTGTCATGGAAGGAATGGTACCTGGTTCGGGACAAATTAGCAACATATGGAACATTAAGGTCTTTATTGATGAGCTTGTTCGTGACAAAGTGTGAAACGTAAAGGATTTGTTGAAGAATTTTGGTTTGTAAGGATACGGGAAGGATTTGATGTTTTAGTAGAGCCGCAAAGCTCACCTCCGTAAGTACAGATAAACCTTATGATTTTCTTGTAGATGAGTGTTTTGTAGTTGAGTGGAAGGTTAGAGCGTCTGTCTTGTAAGTGTTGAAGTAACCGAAAGCGGCGAGCAGTTTATTGTCGTTTCAGTCTAGTGTGAGGATTCCATCCAAGTAGGACTCCTAGGTCTGTTCAACTGGAACAAGTGGAATATTATGAATGGATACTGTAGAGCAGGATGTCATAGGTTTACAACGAAGAGTAAAGGATATTTGGTGAGATTTGTTTGAATTTATTTTCATTCGCGAATTCTGACACCATACCTCAATGTCTCTGATGTGGGATTGGAGAGTCAAAAGAAAATCCCTTACAAACGCTTATTGCAAAACAGTTCTTCTTTGCTATAATTTATGGTGTAATTTTTTTCTTAAAATTATTATTTATTTTGTTGTTAGCTAGGGAACTGCGTGGTCTAGTGGATAGAGCACTACCCCACTATTTTCCGGGTCCTGGGTTCGAATCTCGGCTAAGGCAAATATTATTTACTCTCTTAATTCTGCCGGAGGGCGACCCTAGGGTATGGAGACCCTCCTGGGACAGACCCACCCTCTTTAAAGTGGATACCTAAATTGGAGAAAAAACCTGGTGGCTTATATTCTTCTATATATATTCCTCTACTACTTCTAGCCCTCTTATTGTTCTTCATCTAACCTGTGTATAAGGCTGCAAAGGCGAACATGACCCTGGTGGTAGTAAAAAAAAACCTATAACCAAGATTTTTTATTCCCATTAAAAAAATCTATGGTCACCTGCCAGGTTTGAGCCCATAGAAGGCTGTTATTCTAGGTAAGGCTGTAGTTCTTTCCTAAGCTTCGCCTAGATAACTAGTTCCCTATATAACTGCTGCCCCATTCACATCTGCAGCAGTTGTACTTGCTCTGTTTTTCCATGAGTCCCTTCATTATAAAGTTATTTTTATTAACACCTTTGTTTATTATTTTCAATAGCAAAATTTTAAAGTTAAAAATATATATAAATAAATAGGCCTAAAAATATATAATAACTATGTATGTAACTCTCTCTCTCTCTATATATATATACATATACACTAAATAAAAACATGCATCCCTAAAAATTTCAATTTTATCTACAATTCAACAAGATACCTAGAATCCCAAAATCAAATTTAAAAAATCTGTGTATCAGCCGTTCGCGGCTAGCTACAAAATTTAAAGATGGGTGGCTCTAACTTTACCCAGGAATTTGCCAATTTCGTTACAAAATAGGGGTCGATGAGATAATTTAAATAGAATGGTAAGAGGTGTTACCACTGAAGATGTATTAAAGATCTGAAAGTTTGTTAAATCAGATTTAGTTTTAGCCCAAAAACCGGTTGTGTAAATCTGTAGCGCCAAGACAGCTTTCAGGACAAAATTGGAAATCAACAACTTAAAGTCCAAAGATAAGTTGCATTTTTCGATATATTTTGAATATAATCATTTGGAAGTTAATTCAATTCTCCAAGAAATAGTCATTTAAACAGAATGACTTACTTTACTACTTGGTTTATGACTTTAAACAAAAGTGACTTAGGACGAAAAAGTCACCTCTCTCAAACTGAGGTTTTACATTTCAAATATACTTCTCCAAAATATTACATAAAGTATTCTTTGCATTACATTTAAATCTTAGATTCGAGATGATTATTAATATAGAATAAATCCATCGTTGCTCATTAATTATTTTTGTTTAAATAACATCATGCATGATATAACCACTTCGCAGTTGTTGTTTTGTTGATGAATATCGTATAAACATAACAGCTTACATCTACCATTTAGAATAGACTATTTAATGAAATGAAAATAGAAATTGGTGGGGTATTAACTTTATTTACCTGGTGTTCGTATTTTACAATTTATCCAATTATCCATATGGGAAGTTGGTTCAGCAATGAAACACCTGAAATAAGGATTCTTAACTATTGTGACCTAAAGTTTCGTTCTATAAGAATGATTGTAACAGCAGGTCCGCTAACGATGAACTATGGGAGCAACGGATTTATTTATTAAATCAGGGTTGAAATCAATCTAAGTAGCGTCGTTATAGTATCGAAGGTTTCACATATTAATTCTATTTAAATCCTGATTGCTTTAATATACAATTGAATTGTAAGGACCATTTAACCCTTGCCCGGATGCCGGGTAGCGTCTGTCAGCGTAGACAATTTTCTCAAGTATTTCTTTATTCAATGCATTTTAATATTTTAACCCAATACTTCTGCAACGTTGTTTGTTCTTTATGTAATTACATTGTATACAAAATATGTATAGTATTAAAATAAACAAAAAACAATCAATAGCAACCAAATATTTGTCCAAACATTCTCATCATCATTTATTTCCTATTCTGGTGCGGTGAACTTTTAATCCTGTATCCACAAATTTATGGTTGTTACTTCTACTTTGGGTTAGTGTATGGTCGATATATTGAGGTGTAAAATTTTGGTTTCCTTGATTTCTGGTCTCGGACATATTGGGACAAAATATTTTCATGTTAATGACAAACTGTGTTCTAGCAGTTTCCAAGAGTTGTGGGAAAGAACCAGTTGATACAAATTTAATCAAAATATTTTCTGAAATTAAAACAGTTGAACTATAAGGTAAGTATTTATCTATATATATATAAAAATCTCGTGTCACAATGTTTGTTCGGGATAAACTCTGAAATTACTGAACCGACTTTGATCAAACTTCGTAAGTATCTGTTTTTTGGTCCAACTTAGATGATAGGATAGTTTTTATTTCTATTCTAAATGGTTGAAAAATATATTTTTTAAAACGTAAAACAACATTTGTTTAACTGTGGCAACACTGGTCCCTTTAACCTTCCCATATCTTCACACATGTGATTATTAATTCAAATATAAGTGTGTATTGATTGTTTCTATGCGCTCTTATTTATAAAATATACATTCACATTATAGTTTCCAGTTATAATAAAATACATATTACTATACGTTTACAGAAAAATTATAAGTACTCATTTGAATGACTTGCAATGAGTTACGAGTTGCAAAGGAGTTATGACGATATATAACGGTTACGTTTAAAAGATAAAACAATGTTATTGAATAATTTGGATGAGGCTACTTGGTTCTGGTATGTAATTGCAACATTGAGTAAATAAAATTGACATCTGACATGAAATAATAATCTTTTATTTATCATAAACAGAGTAGTTCATTGCTATTCACCTGTATTTATTTTCTATAACCTCATTCAACATAATCACTATAAACATCTTCCGTAATTTGTAGCAATTTAAATTTAAATGATTTTATTTAACAATTAGAATTCACCAAACCGCAAACAAAGATAAAGAAGTGTAGTTTTTGCTCTATTTTTTCAATGTGTCTCGATATTAGAAACAAGATATGTATAGTCGTTATAGATTAATTATTGTAATAGGTTACGTTGTTTTTAAATCACTTTCCGCATCAACTATTATTCAAACTTTAGTGTAATAAGTTGCCATTTAATTCTGTTTAATATACAATAGCGATCCAGTAGAAGTAGGCACACCCAAAATTATTCAATATATTTTAGCTGTAACGTAATCTATACTAATATTATAAAGCTGAAGAGTTTGTTTGTTTGTTTTTTTGTTTCAACGCGCTAATCTCCGAAACTACTGGTTCAAATAAAAAAATCCTTTTTGTTTTGGATAGTCCATTTATCGAAGAAGGCTATAGGTTATATAACATCACGCTGCGACCAATAGGAGCAAAGAATCAGTGGGAAATCGGCAAAAAAAAACGGGGGAAATCAACCTTGCACCCCAACGATTCCAAATGATTTATCTTTTAATTTTAAAATAATTCAATTTCCCGTTGTTATCTTTTGTGGTAACAATTCATAAATCACATGGGCAAACATTTAAACATGTAGGAATCTATTTACGTCAAGATCAGGTTGCGGAGAAAATCAGTATGTTCTTTTGCCACAAGAAAATAAAACAAACAAAAAATCATTTACGCAGAAGTACTTTATTGGGTTGTCCGAAAAGTTCGTAGAGATTTAAAAAAATAAAATTTACCTTTTTTTTTGTCTACTAAAAGTGAATCACGAAGCTAATGTTCATTTATATGCCTTTAATCCTCATGGAATTAACTATGTTTATACATTGAATTCGTCTTTATTAAGGCTCAGTAGTGTAGTTTATTGCAAACCAACATGAGTGACGGTTCGGTTTATTTTCGGCATATTATGCAGTTCTTTTGGAATCTTATTGAAAGGATTTGCTGCTGGAAAAAAAAAAAAAAAAAAAAAAAAGTGAAGGATCCATTTTGAGTTGTTACTGGTGACGAAAAACGGATTATCTACATCAACACCAGTCGAAAGAAATCTTGGGGCTTGCCTGGAACGACGCCGCGCGCAACACCAAAGGCCGGCTTGCATCCAAGGAAGACGATGCTCAGTATTTGGTGGAATTGGAAGGGACCCAATGATTTTGAGCTCCTTTCACAAAACCAAACTATAAATATGGACTTTTACTGCGCCCAGTTAGATCGATTGATGGCAGCAATTGAAGAGAAACGGCCAGAGTGAAAGGAGTGCTATTCCACCAAGACAACGCTAGGCCCCATGTGTCTTTAAGGACTCAGCAAAAGTTATTAAGCTTCAGATGGGAGGTTTTACCCGCCATACTTTTCTGACATTGCTCCTTCGGATTTCCATCTTTTCCGTTCTCTCGAAAATTTTCTACAAGAGACCTAATCTTCAGAAGACGACGTCAAAAAGGACCTTTTATTGCTCTTCTGGAGTAAGGACAGTGATTTTTGGAAAAAAGAGATAATGGACCTTTCAAGCCGTTGGAAAAGGGTAATCGCTAACGGTGGTAACTATTTTGTCGATTAAATAAATAAATTTTAAGCTGTTTATCAATTTTAATTGTTGTCCAAATTTCTCTGCGAACTTTCCGGACAACCCAATATATTCATTTAAAAACGTCTTAATAGCGATCATAATAACAAAAATTGATGCAGACGAAGTAGCGGGGAACAGCTAGTTTAATATAAATGCGTGTAAAATAAAAGCATTATGATTCTTTCTTTTTTTAATTTACCCCATTCAAATATTAATAATTTAGCATTTATTAAATTTCGCCAACATTTAGACGCGAAGATCTTGGAATCACGCATTAATTGAACCTTTTACACCGAAATATACAAATTTCTCTAAGAAAATACTTTTTATTTTATTTTTTTTATTAATAACAATATTTCAATTTTCATATAATGAAAAGATGGATAGAGAAACTTCATTGAAGGCACTCCTTGCGTGGCAAAAGCTTCAAGTGAACGTACCAAAATAATAAATGCTCCTTAGTATAAAATCTGTGTTGGATTTCCATTTGGATACCTTAAAAATTAAATGCAATTTTTTGTAATGGCAACGTTAAAAAAAAATAAAACTCAGATTTGTTTTTCAATAATGGGATTAAAGAGTTCATATAGATGTTGGTGAAGGGGCAAACATGTTAATATGGAAATTATTGTTATTAATAAATTTTCATTAGTTACACACTACTTTTTAAAACTAAACAATCAGTTTTTTTTTGTGTCCAAAACCATGATTTTGAATGAAACATTTTTGGGAAACTATAATAATATCCATAAAGAGTGGCGTTTAGAATTGGAACTAAACAGCGCTGCTGTCGCTACAATTTATATATTTCAATTAATTACTTATCTTTGTTGTCCCATAACAAAATTAAATTGATTTCAAGAAATGGAGATATGAATTTTTCCAAAATTGTTTATAAGATTTGAATAAAAAATTCAATATTACTAAGATAAGCATTATCAACACTGTAGTTAGGAAGGTTATTGTGGTTTGGCGTGTTCTTCTTTAGTTCTTTTTGAATACAATAAAATGGCTTTAAATTTAACAGTGAAAGTACACCCTGTTGTTTTGTTTCAAATAGTAGATGCATACGAGCGAAGAAACGCGGATGCACATCGTGTAATAGGAACACTTTTAGGTAATAACTGAATGGCATATTGCTGGTAATGTCATGTGGTTTGTGCCTGTTGGAGTGAATTTTGTGTGGACACTATTACTTATTTAAAAATATATCAGTTATTACTCTATAATATTATTGTGAAAATTTATAGTTACAATGCCTTTAATATTTGCTCTCTTTAAGGGTCTGTTGAGAAAGGAGTTGTGGAAGTTACAAACTGTTTCTGTGTTCCCCATAAAGAATATGAAGAAATGGCAAGTATAAACCTCTGAATTATTATCAGTGTGAACATTGAAATGTCATTTATTTTTATGTGACTCTATCTTGCATCTAACAAAAGTGATATTAAACTCATAGTTATTGTTTGAAATAGCAACTTTTGACTCGATACATATTGTTACAACAACATTCTGATTGATGTCTTGATCTCTTTGAATCATGCCATTTGAGATAGTTTAATGTGTGCTGAGAGAAGTTTGTGTTAATATAACCTAAACTAATCAAATTAAAAAATATTTTTAAGAACATCCTTATAATCCTAAAGTGGTTACTTAATTTTATAGATATCATAATTTGATCTTTTCTTTCTATCAGATTTTACTATATATATTAACCAGAATAATTTATTTTTCGTTAAGTATCCTTATCCATACTACTTTTGTGGATTAGAAAAATCTATACAGTAAAAATTACTTGTTCACCTTTTTAGACCGAACTTGCGAATGAATTTCTCTAAATGTATAATTCAGAGAAAATTAATTCTACTTTATAATGGGTTTTATTACTGAAGTTGAAGTCTAAAAATATTGAAACTTGGTATAGTAAAAGGGTTTATCCAAGTAACACACTATTTTACGGATTAATTTAAAAAATCTGTCTTCTCATGGAGTTATATCACCAATCGACCAACCTAAGAACATTATCCTCCTTTAGGCTGCACACTTGTCAGTTTATAATAATTACATTTTTCTAAAAAGCAGTCACGAAAATTAAAAACAGAATCATACTATTTTGTCTGATTAAGTTTTTGATGGTTTATGATTAATGGGAACAGAGCAAGTTTATTAGGATTTGTTCCTCCCCTTAGTTACAGTTCATGATTATATTATATTTACATGTTATAGAATGTTCAAGAACAAAAGGAACCAATAAATATTAGGTTGTTCCAATAATTTTGTTCCTACATTTAATCCTAACGACATTTGTGTTGTTTTTTATTAGGTAAGTTCAATATCAGTCTTTGAAATTAATTACAAGCACCTTACATGAGAAAATCTGATCATCAATACATACAGTCTGTTTGAGAGATCACAGATACAACTGAAAAATGGTCTAAAGATGAAAATATGCTGTTTCTACAGACCTATTCCACTAGGTTTAGGAGAAATATACAATCGGTACATAAATATAAAATTATTATTTTTGTAGGTTGAAGCTGAACTCAACTATGCAATGGACCTTTATGAAATGAACTTAAAAGTAAATAAACAAGAAAGTATCGTTGGATGGTGGGCAACAGGAAATGAAGTGACAAGCCATTCATCTGTAATTCATGAATATTATGCTAGAGAATGCAGTAATCCTGTTCATATGACCCTTGATACAACATTACAAGGTGGTCATATGGGGATTCGGGCATATCTCAAGTAAGATGACTTTTAATGCATAATAACCTAATTATTTAGAAATGCTTAACAGTATGAAAATATGTTATGTGGTTCAAAATTGTTTTTATATTCTGATCATTCTGAGGCTTTGTTGTTTTGTATAGTTCTGATAATGTTTGAATGTTCAAATTGTTTTTTCTTTAATTTTAAAACATAAAGGTGGGAGTGACATGGTCTAGTGGATAGAGTCTACTGTTCTCTGTGTCTAGTCTGCTGAATCCGAGCTGTGGCAGAATATTATTTACTCTGTAAATTCGGGTGAGGGACGACCCTAGCGTGTGGAGACCCTGCTGGGACAGACCCAGCCTCTTTAAAGTGGGTTCTAGGGGTGGGCATAATCGAATAACGATTATCAGACCATTCGATTATTTCAATCATTCGAATTAACCAATTAATCGGTTTGGAGAAAGGAAAGATCATTCGAACTGAATCTGAATCTCGAATATCGAAGGATCATAAGGGGTCGGGATAATCAGATGACCTTTTTTTTTTTGCTCATCACATAAATTATATGCATATTTGCACTTCGGTTCAGCCAGCTCAGTAATCATAGAGAGGGGAATTGTGCCATATTGTCTTTCAGAATACATATTAATCATTTGGTCATTCAATTATTTAAATCATCAAAGTCCGATCATTCGATTATGCCAACCCCTAGTGGGTACCTAAAATTGGGGGGAAAACCTGGCAGCTGAGTGTGATATCAAGGCCTGATAACCTCATTTCACGGTCATTGGTCTAGAAACACTACGAATCTCTTATATGTACTGAACCCGAAACCTTCATGGGTTGTAGAGGTACATTTTTTTTTTTTTTAACACAAAATAATTAAAACAGTTAGAGGTAAAGCCTCAGAACTTTCGCTAACTTTTGAGGTGTCTTAAATTAAACACTCCTAATTCCACTTCATGTGGTTGCTGCAACTGTGGGCTTTTGCCTCTCACTAGATGGGGAGAAGCTATCTTGGTTTACAAGAATATGATTGATTCAGACTAGAGTCAAGACATCTTCCCTTGGTGAGAGCGTAGACCAAGAGGACAGTGCCTTGTCCCTGTGAAGGATGGTGGTGCGATGTATCTTTAGAGCAGGTTGGCTCAGACCTTTAGCCAATCAAGGGGTTTGATGTGCCTTCAGTCAGTGTTCTTAGGCACTGGTAGCTAGAGCTCCACGTTAATATGTCTAATGCTTGCCCTTTTGAATGAAGTACCACTGATGATCCGGCTAATGATGAAGTTTTAGTTTCTTTCTATACCTGTAGTTTATAGATATTCTAAAAAATAAATACTGATGAAATTTCCTGAGAATGAAGCAGATTATTGTAACACGTCATAATTATCATGTAATTAACATTACATAATTATCACAATGTCATAATTATCAAAATAAAGTCAATTTTGTAAAATTTATCTAAAGTCTTTGCTTTCAGTGTACCATTGGGTGTTCCTGGTGGCAAGTCAGGAAGTATGTTTACCCCAATACCTGTAGAAGTCACTTGTTATGTTCCAGAAACAGTTGCCTGTAAGTATCTATAAAACATAACAAACAAAATCTTCATTTTTTTATTGTTTATTGGGGAGAAGATAATTCGGGGCTGTCATCAAAACACTTAATTAAGTAGAAACTTAATTTATTGTGCCAACGGTTTGGCCTAAATTTTAGGCCATCTTCAGGGCGATTGGAGGAGGGAGATTGCGACCTCAGTAATACATTTTTTAAACTTAACTTCTTAATTTAGTACTGATGCAAAACGTTTTATGTTTTAAGTGCTCATTATTTAGTTCGTTTCAAATATTCGCAGCCAGGCTCATCATTTCATACAAAAATTAAATAATAAGATTATAACATACAGACAAGAGCAATTTACATGATTAGGCCTAACATTTGACTGCCTGGTTGTGGGGCAGCTTCAATATATAAATCAAATTCAAACAATACAAAGTTGATTTAAAAAAAAAAAGAATATTAAATTAATTTTTACCAGATTAATTATATTATTTTAGGGGTAGTCAATAGGTCTTTATATGGTTGGTTACTTTCCACCTTTCTAAAGTAATTAGTCGTATTAAGTTTTTTATTTAATTGATAAAATTATTTAATGGGTAATATGAATCTTGAAGATAGAGAAAGTATTCTGAAATGTTGAGTTAAAATACATTCCGGTGAATTTTATAGACAATTGATTGTCCTAAAAAAGTTATCATAACGAAGACTGAAAAGTAAGATTATCAGCTAGAATCCTTTTGTATTTCTGTTTATATACTGTGTAGTTTTTCAAATATTTTGAATCGTGTTTTCACAACTACTAGTTTTAATGCTCTTAAAGCATAAGCAGAAGTCTGTTAATTTAAATAGCACCAGGTCTTATTAATTAGTTTCATTGAAAATTGGTGATGCATTTTAAATCTAAATGGGTATAATTGATAATAAAACTTCCATTATAATTAAACTAGTACATTAACAATAATAAGGTAATGTAAAGTGACGAGGACTTAAACTTACCACTGATTATCATACCTAACAATTTTATATTGTTATATTATTTAATATAAATCATATGTATCCAACAAAACTGAATATTTTTTTTTTTTTTTTAATTCAAGTTTTTTTAATAATCTTTAAATTGATTTTAACAGCTGAAATAAGTGAAAGTCGTGTGTTGCCTGCACCAGATTTTTGTAATATGAGCAGTAGTTAAATTATTTGGATATTGTTCATACAAAAATTCTAAAATCGCAATTAAAAACTGTGAGGGTGGGGAAAGTAGGATAAAAATTTGGGGTTACATGTATTTTTTTAAGTCAAATACAAACAAAAAAATATTTTTTTTGAAGAAAACAAGATAAAAAGTTTGTATAGGGACACTTGAATCACCTAGGAGTATGAAATATACTTTAGGACCTATTTTCGTACCTAGCAAATTACATAAAATTCAGTTGAGTCATTTTGGAGTAGTACAATCAGAAACACTGTGACACGAGATTTTTGTATATTTGATATTGCATATAACTTGATATTTTTATCTTTATTATATACTTACTCAAAAAATGTCTTTGTTTTCTATTAGTGAGGCATTGTGAGAAGACGCTGAAGCAGAAAAAGGGCCTTGAGGCCTGTACTGACCTCGGACTGATAGCCGAAGCTAGCGAGAGGATAACCAGCATGCTTGACTTAGTATTAGCTTACGTAGAAGATGTACTGGCAGGGCGTGCTGCCCCTGACAATGCTGTTGGCCGGGCTCTTTTTGATATGGTCCACGCTGTACCAACAATTACCCCAGATCAATTTGATGAGATGTTTAATTCTAACATCAAGGTAAGATTATTTTTATTTTTTGTAACCATTGCATTATATCATGATTAAGAAAAAAAAGAAAATCAAATATTAAAGAATAAATGAAAAATATAAAATTTATCATGACACAAAAAGGTCGTCTGTATTTTTAATTCAGCTATATAAAATAAATAGATAAGTGTGTTCCAGGCTATCCAACTATTAATTAGATAAATATCCCAGGTTTAGGTATTTTATCTACCATTTGCCATGTGCTTACTTCACAGATTCATGATTTGTTTAATTTTTTCTGTCATTGTTAATCACTTGAACAAAGTGTATCAGGGTGATTACATGTCTCCATTACTGTTGTTTTCCCATCTAATATTCCTATTCTTACCTTCAAAAAACTAATGAGCGATGTCATGAGCTTATTTAGCATTACCAAGGGGCAGCATAAAGTTTTATCGGGGTCACCTGTGGCTTAGTTGCTAGCATAACTGCCTACTATGCCCAGGGTCATGGGTTCAAAACTCCAGATGGCCCTAGGATTAATTAATGGGAGTAAAAATCTTGAGTTATGCCATCCTTCAGAGAGGGTGTATAAAGGTGGTCCTCAGCCTAAAATAAAGAGTCTGAATCCAGCGAAAACAAAGGCAATGCTTATTGGCATTTTATCCAGACAAATTGGACTTTCCACGTTCACTGTATATTATTCTTAGGGGATGAAATGTCCCAGAATAAAAATTATTTTCATTCATTCATTTATCCTATTCAAACCTGGATAGGCATATTTTAGGATTCTCACTGTATCATCGTCCGATTAGTTACAGTAGCATAAAGCAAATTGTTTTGTTACATAAATAAACAAAACAACTATTCATATTTTTTAATTATGAATTTTTTTTTTTTTTTTTTACATAACATTGAATTGCCAGCCAAAAAATATTTTGAAAAATGTAGTACTGATGAATAAAGTTCCTAAATTTTATTTAGGTTTTTTGTTTTGAATATTTTTTCATGATAAATATTATCACTTTTCCAATATAGCAACACTCTATTGGTAACTTTGTGACCCTGGGATCTTTTGGATAGGGGTTATTATGGTTTGAATTATTATAACTCAAGCACTGTTGTGTAAATAATTTGTTTTTCATCTAAATCAATCCACAGTACCCAATTACAAAAAAGGGGATCTCATACTTTAAATACTCATACCCCAACAAGTTTATAGTATCAATGGGTTCTCTTTCTCTCCTAAAGTCCTACCTTCCTTCATTTGTGCCAATGATGTGCAATCACCCAAAGAGGAGGCTGTGTGTAGTTATAGTGTGCTGCGTATATTATTTTTTCATCATTCACTCAAGTTTTAATTCATCCTTTGCGGTTTGGAAAATTTACTTTGTGATGGAAAAATAGAAAATACCTCACAGTTACTAGGCAACTAATGGATCTTGGAAACATTGGAAGGTTGATTGTTATGGAATGTTTTGATTTAGTATCTAGATTAGATTAGACATTGAGAATCCAAAAAACAGATTTCATATTGAAATTTCTTATTTCTTATTAAATATTAAAAAAGAAACTTGTAATGCCTGGCTACAATCAATCATACATTTTTAATATTTTAGTTGTTATTTTTTTTTTAAATTCATTCATGCATTTATACTTGATATATTGATTGTTTTCAAATACTTTGTATTAAGCAAAACACTGTATCACAATTTTTAATTAATTGCTTTATGAATGCAACAATAATAGATTAGTGTACCACCAAATACTATGTCTTATCTAATGAATTATCTCTTTTTTATTTATATTTAATAGCACCTGTTAAACATTTTTTAATATATTACAAATGAGCCGTTTATTTAGAAAGTGCTCTAAATTCATATCATCATCCATGGCGCTACAACTCTTGATGAGTCAGGGCCTCCTGCAATTTAGTCCACCATCTTCTCTATTCATTGCAACTGCTCTCTAATTGCGAATCTTCAAGATGGACCTGGTATTATCTGCCACTCCATCAATCCATTGAAGCCAAGGCCTTCCCACTCTCCTTGTCCCATAGATCTTTTCATCTAGGACCATCCTAGGAATCTGGTCCTGGACCATTCTACTTAAATGCCCCGCCCAACGAAGCCGGCCTAATTTTATGATTCTTACGATGTCTGAATTTTTGTATAGCCTTGTTAATTCTGTATTCGTCCTTATCCTCCAGACAAATATGAATAGTAAAATATGAAGGCAGTGATAAAGGTAATTTTAATTAATTAGTATTCAACAAGTCAAACTCAGTTTTTGAACACTTGCATTTTGTTTGATTGAATGCGGTTTAGTGAAATTTAATTTAAACAAAAAATATTTCAAATAAAATATAAATGGATTTAGGCCACATTCCAAAAGAACGATTCCAATTTATCAATAATGTCCATTGTTAGAGGAATTTATTCTTTTACAAAGATTGATTATAATATCCCAAAGTTCTTTTGAATTTCTTGCTCATACAGGCTAAATAACATTTATAAGATGGTATTTATTTAACATTTATAATGCTAGCTAGCTTATGGAAATCCTTATTCACAAAATCATATTTTCAAAAAGTTGAATTTGTGTCAAGATACTAATATATTAAATGTCTGAGAAAAATATCATGAAATTTTTATTTCACTTTTCTAATTATTGAGCGATATGTTGCTACAGTTTTGAGCCGTAATCATAAAACAATCGCCAATTGATTAAGTGCTAATTATAAAGTAGTAGTAAAAATTAAAAATTAGAATTTTTGTTTTTATTTTAATTCATGAACCTAGTGATTCTCATTCTATTAACTAATCATGTATAAAACTTTATGTTACTTCTGGGTGATTATAACATAAGCATTGTGTTTAGCATGCAGTTTTCATTTGAAATAATATAATGTTATTGTTTTGTTACAGGATCTTCTAATGGTTGTTACACTTTGTCAGTTAACAAAGACACAACTTCAGCTTAATGAAAAGCTTACCCTGTTAACAACACCTTCTACATAATTATTGTGAATATTTTTTAATAAATATCAAAGTTATACTAAAATATTTGTTTGCTCTATTACCTAGACTTTAACAGAACACTTTTTGTAATAAAATTTTCCATTTGTTTATTTATTTTTTTAAACTTTTTTTGTTGGGTATTATGGCTTCTGTGGAATCAGGCTGAAACGTCTCACTTTGAAGGCTGAAATAGTCCAATCTGGGGTTATTCCTTCAGTGTAGTTCCTATGGAATCTGCCCACATAAATTTTAAATGAATACACATTTGAAATACGGGTATGAAATGATAATTATGTTGTGTGATTTTTTCTTCATGT
Source organism: Piezodorus guildinii (assembly GCA_023052935.1). Classification (NCBI taxonomy): domain Eukaryota; kingdom Metazoa; phylum Arthropoda; class Insecta; order Hemiptera; family Pentatomidae; genus Piezodorus; species Piezodorus guildinii. Next base: position 144,954,756 of record CM041292.1, read on the forward strand.
TTTGGAATGCTATAATTACATTTTTTTAAATAAACCTATGTTTATCCTACATCTTTGTAAATAGAAATAAACATGATAGAAAAATGCTTATTGAAATAGAAGAATCTTTTAATAAAACAAACTTCTATGCCAATAGGTTAAAAAAAAAAATTTCTTTTTTAATTTACTATAACAAAAATAATTACTTTCTACTCATGTTTATTGTCATATATATATATATATATATATATATATATATAATATTTATATATATATATATATATATTTTTTTTTTTTTTAATTAATAGCTGAATGGTAGACAAGTGTCTTTTTTTTATTAAATATATAAGTATATTTATGATAGTCTTAAACCTATAGTGGTTGCCTCTTGTCTCAAATAGTAAGTTATTGGGGAATGTTATTAAGGGCCTAAGGAATAAAAAAAAAGAAAGATGATGAATCATATTAACTGTTCTTCGTACCAGTTTGAAAGTAAAGAGGTTTACAATAAAAAAATAGAAAATAAGTTATAATTTGAAGTGAATTATCTTCTTTTTAAACCTAATTTAGAAATAATAAATATAAAATTTACCTAGAAACAATATCAACAAAGACAAGAGGAGTGTTGAAAGCATGTTCTTCAAGCCACTTCATGCCAATAAATAAGACATCTATATCACAGAGCCTCTTATCTACAAATGGAGGATAATCATTGTAATTGTAATTGCAATTAAAATTAAGTTATACTTATGCTGTAATAAAACACATAAAATAAACACATGAAGTCAAAACTTATCTTTTACAAACCGTCTTAATTTATTTTTCTATTAATAATTTTAGCTTCTGGATCTGTGGCAAGCACGCTAGGCTAACATACCAAAGGTTGGGAGTTTGAAAACCAGTCTTGGGTGGACTTATCAAGCATATAATTAAATAGGGATTTACTCAACCTCTCCTACAGGTATGTGAGGCCCATCAGCCAACTGCTGGTGTGGTAACTTACAAAAATAGATGTAGGGAATGGATGACCTTACCCTATAACTTATCATGGTATACAATCCTAGGAAACTACATGTCATCGCCAAGGGCCTATTTGGCCTGTCACACCATCTGAACAAAAATAGTTTTGAACAGAAATTACAAACTTACGAACTTTTTCCTATATATATTGATATATTTGAATAAGTTCCAATACATTCTGTACCGTATAGTCACACAAATGTCTTTCCGTATAGACAAGTCATGCAGTATCTTCTCTTACAATTAACTATAACTGCCACTTTATATACCACTCTATTAACTGAGTGCATTAAGATTTCAAAAGAAAAAAACATAACTATTAATTAATATCTGAGCTAGTTTTAGAATAAGAGTTGGTAGAAAAGATACTAGTAAATAGGAAGTGATGTTAACACTTGAGGAATTACTATGAGAAACCAATACTATTGCTATTAAGTTAAAAAAGAAACAAACAAATGCATCATTTGTATCCCCACTGAAGGAATTACTGGTCCAAGAGACCCTTACCTGGTGGTCGCCGACAAATATTCACACATTGCTCAATGATATGATATGCCATATTAGAGAGATAGATATTCACAAAGTACAAATGGTACCCAATAAGGCTAGAGCTGTGCTGCGGAGTAACTGATGATTCAGTTTGAAAGAAGGTGGTCCAAATTAGGAAGGTGTGTAACTTATAAAATTCGTCACACAAAGCTTACCCAAAGTGTTCTAATTGCACTTAAAATAATAATAAGTTAACAACTTCATTTTATGTACAGTGAGGCTATTCTTATAATTTTATTTTATTTTTTTATATAATTAATTCTTTTTAATGTTTTTTTTTTTTCTCAATATTAATGAATAAAAACTGCATGTAATAATTTATTTATTACTTTCCCATACTATATATCTGATTAAAAAAAAAAATCTACCAATACTACCCATGCTCAGTACATACAGAGGTTCGTACTGTTTCTAGGCCAACGGCAAAGCGATGAGGTGATTAGGCCTTGATCACGCTCAGCCATCAGGTTTTCCCTGATTGTTTTTGGGTACCCACTTTATAGAGGCTGTGTCGGTTTCATTGTGATTGCAATAATCTGACAGGGCTTCAATGGCAATATTTGAAATTTGTTTACTTAAAAACAAAAAAACTGTTTCATGGTCAACGGCCATGCATGAAGGTGATTAGATCTAAGTAATGCTCGGGCATCAGGATTTTTCCCCAACTTTGGTTACCCCCTTTGCAGAATTCCAAAGATCAGAGATCTTTTCCATTAGAGCTGCCATGTTGCTATCAGTAAATCTTACAGCTATGTTGGGAAAAAAATAAATTTTATGTTTCTAAAGACAGATCAGTTAAAGTAAAATTAGACACTATATAGCCAAAAAATGATGGATACTATTTAAAGAAAATTGTTAGCTAAACATTCATACGTTTTCACTCAGAATTCATATGCACCATCATCATCCATACGCACTTTACTGTCTATTCGCAGCAGAGGCATTTCATAATGGTGGCATTTGTAAAAGGATAACTATAATGGTGTTTGAGTCAGTCAAGATTTCACATTAGGATTATTAGGCCAAGATTGCCATATTAATAACAAAGTAGACTGATATAATAATGTATTTATGATCAGTCAAATGAGCAGACTATGATTTTGCTAGAAGGTAGCAACTTTCATGAGTTTATTTAAATGTTAACCCCAATCATATTAAAAACAGTGTTAGAAATGTTTCATATATATTACAGGAGTAGCTTCTTGGGCAGATAGACTGTAGCAATAATCACTTGAGGTAAAAAGGATCATTATGAACACATACTCTCAGGCACCACTTAAAATACAGATGCGAATGAGCAGCACTACAAGGTTATATTTGGATTATTTTTTAACTGTATCCAGTGTAAACAGTTATAATTAAGGAACACCTATAAAATAATAACAGGATGTTATTGCAGAAAGTAAAAGTGTATGTAATTATTATCAGTTACAACTGATAAACACAGTTACCTACAGGTTCCCCCATGCTAAAACGGACTCGAGTACTAAGGGTTAATACTTTACTAGACAATAACCATTATAATATGTAAATAGTAAAAATACCTCTCTCTCCCTGAGACAAAGACCAGTCACCAGAAAAACTATTAGAACCGTACCCATGTGTAATGTGTTAACAAGAGCAGATGGACTGGCTAACTGACCTTGCTTATTGCTCACTACTTTGAGTGGACAAAGCTACAATAACAAAAATGATAAAATTATATCAGTTGAAAATGATATAAATATTTTAAGCACACAGTAAAATGTGAATGTTTGAATCCCATGGGCACCAAAAAAAAAAACTTTCTACCGAATTAGGAAGAAAGAATAGCAACAACCAACACAATTCTAAATCCATATTTTTTTCAGATGATTCATTAGGAACCTAAGAGGAAAATACACTTTAGTACACATACTAGGAAGCCTAAAAACAAAAAAATTAAATTGTTTCTTATACATCCTACATACTAATAAAATGTTCAAGAGGTTATTTATCATGAGCATGCAAAACATAAAATCTCATGCAGTTGTGTACAAGCTTACCAGATACTGTAAATGTCTTAACAGGAGTTATCAAGGTAAGAAATGCTGGTTTATTTCCTGTATTCAGCAATTTTGGTTCTATATTCAATAAGAAGAAAAATGAATATACATAACATTAACTTAATAAAATATAATAATCATTACATTAAAAGGAATTTAATACATATATTTATACAATATGAAAAAAAATAATTCGTTTGTTTATTTAAAATTTAAAAACTGCTGTTTCTCAGTCATAAAATAACTTAGTTTGAATCCTAGGAAACCTTAATCATAATTTAAAATACCATATGTAAACAGAACACTTTATCTGAGTCAATATTGATGGACTAGTTAAGCAGACCATAGCCATCATATGATGTGACAAATAAAAAAAATGGATACCCATTTTTTTTAACATATTAAATATTAAATAGTTGATCATGAAGTGAATAAGAAGGACGAGATGGTTCGGGTGGCAGTCAAATAAGTTAAGAAAGTAGTGAAAAACTATTTCTTGTCCAATATTTCGACCGATGTAATGAGGTTCCAGGCAAGAGTGAAGAAGCAAATTGAGATTCAATTTTGTTAAACAAGATTAAATTAATTGCTCTATTAGAGAAGCTAAAAAGAGTTTTCGAACACCATCCTGCACTCACCTGCTTACATGCAAATGTTCTTTGATGATCCTCAAAACATTTCTTTCTGAAAGCAGGAGAAGGACTGCCCTTAATTACCATCCAAGTAATATTAGATATGCACTGAAGAAAGAAATTTGGAGGTACAATGTAAAAGAAAATAGGCTTGACAGCAATACAAAATCTACATTTGAGAAAGCTATTGCTGGACTGAGTATTTAAAATGTTGTGGCATCCTAACAATAATAATAATGAACAGTGCAAACTTTCAAATGAAAATAGAGGAGTGTTTAAGGGCACCACAGATGCAGCTGAGAGATAAAAAGATAATTTATGACAAGATCACTCAAAAGATAAAGTGTCACAATGAAGAAATTAAAAAAAACTGTGTTATACATGACAAATACAGCAACATTGATAAAATAATTTGATGAACAAAAGTCGCGACTTACTAATATATTTTACTCAATCAAACATTATAATAATCTACCAAAAGAAAATGATTGTTTGAAATTTTCACTCTTCATTTACCTGAATCTATAAATATTTAAAAAATATTTCAGAATCCGACAATGTAAAATGCTTGAAAACAGAAAATATGAAATGTAGAGTACATTTTTTTTTTTTTTAAATAAAAAGTAAGTGACATATTTGTAATGATGAACATCATAACTCGTATATTATGAGTATTTGAGGAAGGGAAAAACTAAATCCAATTTGATTATAGCAGACCTTTTAATCTAAATCATTTGTGAAACTGTCATTTTTACAATATATAATCATTATAAACATAACTGATCAAACAACAAAAAAACAAAATAATTATTGGCCATTAAAATGGCTTTGATTTAATATATTGCAAAAAAAGAATTAAGAATAAAACTTGCCTGATGAACTTCTCAAATAAATTTTTCTTGGAATAATGAGCTGAACATCTTCTGGTTTTAATCCAATATTTCTTCTTACTTCATCAGCCCACAAAATTTCAACATCTCTACGTAGATTTAGTAATGCATTTTTGGTTAAAAGAGGTTTCATACTTTCAAACATATTCTTACTAACCATCTGTGTAACAGTGGATATTGCCTACACATACATTTAAAATTATATGACAAAAGTTCGTAAACTAAATCATAATTCTACATTGCCTTTAATGTAAGAAATTTCAACAAACCTGTCGAGCACCTCTCGAAAATTCTTCTTCGCTAAAGCTAGGATCCCATGAATAACGTAGGAATCGAAAATCTATCTTATTTGATAACCAAACAACAGGGTTTTGAATATAAAGGAGTTTTGGCAGTGGCTTTTTTTCTGGTGGCGGGGTCCCTTGAAAATTATTCCGTCGAGATATAACCTGTGTATTGACTGCGTTCTTTTGATGACTATCAAGCATAAGCTTTTTCACAAGCCCGAGATACTGTAGGATATAGTTTTGTTTATGATCAAATGAAAAAAGAGGAAATGTATATTGTTCAGGTGCAGGTTTTGAAATTGTTTTATGAATTTCCAGAAGCCTTTTCCTTGAAGCCAAAGTATCATTAGACACAGCTGAAACAGGATTTACTAAGATTTGGTCGGCACATTTTTTACAAGTTTCTTTAAGTCCCTTCATGCCCAACACCTAAAAAAAAAATCATATTAAAATAACCAAAATTTGACATAATCATGTGAAAGAAGTATAGGATAATGGGATAGGATAATCATGTGAAAGAGTATAGGATAATGGGTGGTACATTTCATAAAACTAATTTTTGACCAGAATAAACTCCAGACATGATTTAATAAGAAATAATCCAGTTACTAAAAATCCATTTAGTTGATTAATATTTCAAGATTATTAAAACTGGCTTACTTATCAATTACATAAATATATACCAAAGGACTTCTATTGTAAAAACATCAATGGTCTGTGTACAACAAATGTTCCTTTTTCTTCTTTTTTTGCATCGATACTAATCAATTCTTGGCATTTCTAGAAGTCCTCTCGGTTTTCGGACAGAATATAATCTCTTTACCCACATAGGCCTTACAGCAGTGTCACTCCCTAACTGCTTTATATGATATTACTGATGAGTATTATCTCTCTGGATTTTCCTTCCTTTTTTCATATCTTAATAATTAAGATATGAAAAATAAGTCATAAAAAATGGCTTTTAAAAGAAACAGCTACCCAATCCATGGAACATACCAGCTTTTTGCATTCCTGAAAGACAAAGTGATAAGTAAGTGATGTAAGGATGTAACTTGGATACCTAACTAAAAATAATAAATAATGAAGGTGAACTATAATTAGGAATGATTAAGTACTGGGTTCTTGAAGTTTAAATGAAAGTCATCCAAAAATCTGAATTGGATATAAAAAAATAACTTATTGAAAAAACCAGTAGCATACAAACTTATTACCTACTGAGATTGAAGAATTTCGGACCACCATTATTTCCTATATAAGTAAATGATACAACTCTTTACCCAAAATTAATTTTGATGTTTCATTAAAACCTTGAACCTTGTAAATCAAGGAATATGCGCCAGCTGATTTTGATTAAAAGGTTAGAGAACAACTAATTTTATAATATTGATTTATTTCAATTTTTCTAATTTATTTTTTATTTTGATGCTAAATATGTGTCAGTTTTCATGTATATCTAATCAGGTCAGTTGATTCGGTGAAGGTTATAAGTTAGTGAAACTTCATGAGGCTGTGTTGATAAACAAAATAGACTCGAATAGGTTTCAATTCCGTACTTTAAATGAATTCTCGAATTAACGGTTTCGTTTGTGTTTAAATAACAAGCTTTTCGATTGGTTTTTATATTTAAGGTTGTGTTTGTTAATTAGTGCTGTGGCTAGTAGTGACATTGTTTTCTGTTCTTTTCCCGGCTACAATTAAGGTAAAGAATTGAATTTTGTATTTATGATATTTTATTGCTGGCTGTTTAATTATACATTTAAACTATGAATCGATTTATTTTTATACAGTGATTATTCATTATGTTATTGGTCTTTTTTATTCATTTTTTTTACTGCATGAACAAAACAAATATTGTTAACTATTAAATGCTGGAATAGACTGCACACTAACATGACCACAATTGTATTCATTCTTAATCAAATCTTACCAAAATCCTTGTTTATCATGTAAAACACATATTAGTTGTGTAAAGAAAATTATTAAGTTTTTAACATTTGGATTAACCAAAAGTTTGGGAGAAAAAATGAGATGTGATTGATTGGTTTGAATCACTGTTGCATGTTACTTTTTATTTATTTTGTTTGATAACTTCTTTATTAATTATTGTTGACTAGGAAACATTTTTATTTTGTCTATATTTGTATTATATGTTATCGAGATAATGATTTTTTACTATTCTTATTTTTGTTTAACATTTCAAATTATAATAATATAAGGAACTCAAGTAATTATAATATAAGAAAAAAGTAATTATGTTATATTTGCAATGGAATGAATGTTTTAGAACAAATGGTTGGTTCTCCGTGAATACCATGAATGCATTATTAAAGATGTATTAATCTGATAACATAATCTGACTAAAGATTTAGTGCATAATAGATCTCTCTGATTAACTCAGGATATTAAGAATTCAAATAATACATAGATATTAAATCTAAGTGAATATAAAGTAGATAATTAAAGAATCAAAGAAATAAAAGGTGGTAATAATGCTAGAATGAAGACATTATGGTTGATGATGAACCGAAGTCCCAAATTGCTTAGGGGTTTCTAGCTGATAAGGTATATTTACAAGGAAAAAAGTCTTATATCATATAAAAAATTTAAATATTATAAATAATGGGCTGTTAAAATTTTAGTGTCAATTTGGCATAGGATAGGACATATTCCTATAATGATTTGCAGCTTGATCAAGGTTTAAAAAAAGGACTAAGAAAATTACTCATACTTAGTTTTGGGAATATTTTTTCCTTTAATACTAGTGTTTAGCTTCAGGATTTACTGGTTTTGATTTATTTCTTTTCAAATTCCATTGTGTGTTTTCAGCATTTTAAAGAAAAATATACGCATTGCTTTTAAAAAAATATTCATAATTTTTTTGTAAAATTTATTTCCATTGATATTTTACCTAGATTTATGACATTTATATTTTAGAAAAAAAACAAAAACGACAACATTAAATAACTAGATGTATAATCTCTTCTCTTGAATATCCAAGCTGAATCTATATTTGAAAATAATAATAAATTTATTACTGCCTGAATTATTATAGTTCGTATTAATTAGGAGATAGGTTGATCCCATTTTTATCCTTTTGAAAAATAATAGTGATGATCATTGATATCCAAAATTGATGTGGATATGTTGTGTATCTTTATATTTCATGCCATTGTATTATATTTTCATCACATTTATTTAATATTTTCATTTTAGTTGTAAATATCAATAAATGTATTTATTGTATTTATTAAATTAAAAAAAAAGTAATTCTTTGGAATTTTTTTATCTTCAAGGTACAGTTCTATATTTTTAATTTGCCTTTACATTGGAGTTAGCAACATTATTTCACACAAGTGTTGACATTTAGACAGACTGAAAAACAACATTCTTTGTCAACATCTTGTTGTGGCTATAATTTTAAACATGTTAGTATTTAAACATCACAGTATATTGACAAAACATTCAGTACTAATTCCCTTCCACTAATTCTAACAATATTGATCTTAAGATGGATCTTGAAGTACTAAAAACTTAATATGTTTTAATATGAAGGCTGCAAGGCATTCTAAATGTATTGTTGTAACTCGTTTTTGAACCAACAACTGGTAAAACAATGAAAACTCTAAAATTTTCCAGTTCTGACTTGATTTTCCAAAATAATTATCATTTCTATCAAACCCAATTTTTTTAAATCTCGAAGTATTGCTCACCATAAAATTATAGAAGAAGGTGATGGTTGGTGATGTGGTCATTGAAATGAATGAAAGATAAAGGGTACATTAAATATTTTATATGATTCCCTTAATTATTTCGCTTTGGTTTGCTTTGGTTTTGAAATTTTAGTCCTGCTGGAACATTTAAAATTAATTACTATTATTAGGGTTCATCGTCACTTGGATCACTCAATAGATTTTTAAGAGCATTAATTTAAAATTTATTTCATAAGTTTTCTTTGAAAATTTTTGAAGTTTTCTTTCATGCACAAGGTTTTTGAGAATTCTGTACAGGTTTGTTTTATTTTTATTTTTATTTTATGATTTTTATTGTAGCTTTCTTAAAATATAAGTGACAATCAAAGTGTTTATATATACTCCATATATAAACACCTTGGGTGGCGATTTTAGTTGATCGAGAGTTTGGATTCCAATTTTTGAATCTAATTTTTAATGATTAGCTATTTTTTTTTGGACGAAATAAATAATTAAAACATTACATTTATTTTTTCATAGATATTATGACATAATTGTCAGAACTTTTCAAATGGTAGTGTTGTTAATATATCTTATTTTTATATTGTTTAACTGTTTAGCGATATTTCGTTTAATATTTAATGTAATCATTCTGTCAATTCGTTTAGGGAGCGGAGTGATCTAGTGGATAGTGCACTAAGATACAGTGAGTGTCAAAAGTATTCGGAATTCACTACCATTCCGTAACTTACTTTTTTTAACTTATTTTTTAGGAGTTGTTAACTACTATATAATATTAGAAGGGAGGTATACAATAGTTAAAACCAAAAATTACGACAGCAATAATTTTATTTTACGTTTTGAACCTTCATTTGCGAAAAAATTAAAAATAGTGTTATTCAATGGTGTCAAAAATATTCGGAATTATGAGGTTTCCTAATTATATTAATGCATCATAATCATCATCAATCGGCTCTACAACCCTTTGTTGTATTACTGGGTCCTGGCCTCCTCAAGTAGCTTTCGTCAGTTGGTTCTGTTGAGTGCCGCTGTCCTCCAGCTCCGAACACCAAGCAGGTTTCTCGAATCTTCCTTCACACCATCAGCCCATCGTAGTTTGGGGCGTCCTCTTGCTCGTGTTCCATGCAAATCTTCATCGAGGAGCTTCCTTGGAATTTCCTGTGCGTCCATCCTGGCCACATGGCCTGCCCATCGAAGCCTTCCAGTCTTCATTATTTTAACAGCGTCCGGTTCCTTTAATAAGGAGTACAGCTCGTTGTTTGTTCGCCTTCTCAATGTTTGATTTTCCCTTTTTGGGCCATAAATCCGTCGTAAAATCTTTCTTTCGAAGATACATAGATTTTGCTCATCGCTTTTGGAAAAGATCCATGTTTCTGATCCATTGGTAAGTACAGGCCTTATAAGTGTCTTGTTCAGTCTCATTTTCGTTTACTAGAGAGCCCAAATATGTAAACTCACTCACACGTTCAAATGTATATGGCATAAATCGAACGATGAGTTCATCAGGGGGCTTCACTTCTTTAGCGACCATGTACTTAATTTTCTGAGCGTTCACAGCGAGGCCCATTTTTCTAGCTGAAGACTCCAAGGCAAGGAAGGCCTCTTCTACAGCCGTTCTCGATCTTCCTATGATGTCTATGTCAAGAGTGTCTATGACACAAGTCTGCTACTTGCGTCAGTTCCTCCCGTGAGTAGTTTTTGTTGAGCAATTCTTCAAATTGGCTATTCCACCTTCGTAGTTTCGAGTCTTATCACTAATTAATGATGCATCGAGATCTCTACATAACGACGATCTTGGCTTAAATGGCTTCCGACCAATGTTCACTTTTTGGTATAGCCTTCGACTTTCGTTATTACTTCTTAAGGTCACGATATCTTCCAATTCCTTATTTTCCCATGCTCTTTTTCTACATCGGTGTATTCTCTTTTCTTCCCTCCTTTTTCGTCTGTATTCATCTACCGAGGTACGCGTATGTCTCTTTTGAATCATACTTTTGTATGCTCCATTTTTTTGATCAGGCCCCCCTTTTGATTTAGGCCCCCCTACACTCTTCATCAAACCATGGAGATCTTCTCTCAGACTGTATGAAACCTATTGTATTTTCGGCTGCCTCATATATTGTAGTTTTAATTGCTGACCACATCTCATCAACATTGGTGTTTATTGAGTATGATCTATTCGCCAGATTTTCATTAATTTGCTGTACAAATTGCACGCTTTCTTGAGGATCGTTAAGTTTCGATATGTTAAACTTCTTGATTCTTTATTTTCTTAACATTCGAGATCCTGGCTCTCGCTCGTGCTATGATTAGGTAATGATCTGAGTCCATGTTAGCCCCTCGATATGCCCGAACATCCATAAGGTTGGATATATGTCTTCCGCTGATCGGAAAATGAATGATCTGGTTCACAGTATTCCCGTCGGGAGATCGCCAAGAACCTAGATGGATCCTCTTATGAGGGAAAAGACTGCTGCCTATAACGAGATTCTGCGATGCGCAGAAATTTACTAGTCTTTGGCCATTTTCGTTACAGGTTTCATGGAGACTATGCCTTTCTATGGTGTTGTGGTCTTATGGTAGGTACGTAAAATGTTTCTCTACCAACCTTAGCGTTGAAATCGCTTGCAATTATTTTAATGTCATACCGAGGGGATGTTTTAACAGTTTTGTCCTACAGATCATAAAAATCCTCCTTGTCCTGCTCTTCTGAAGTTTCAGTGGGAGCATGGCAGCTGAAAACAGTGTAATTAAAGAATTTACCTCGAACTCTGATAACGCATATTCGCGAGTTCACCGGTTTGAAATCAGTTACCAGGTGTCTAAATCGTTTTGCCACAATAAACCCAGTACCAAAGATGTGTTTCTTATTATCACAGCTGTAGTAGATGGTGTGATCCTTTTTTTTCGATTACCCCCTGTCCAGTCCATCGAATTTCCTGGAGTGCAGTGATGTCTAATTTATAACGGTTGATATGATCTTAGAGCATTTTTTGTGCTCCTGGTCTATATAATGATAAAATGTTCCATGATCCAATTAACAATAGGAGAAGTTTGAACGTATGAGTTTTGTACATCCCTGTGGTGTTTACTTTCTGTATTGCTGTGTTCTGTTAACGTTTCCGTATGTCTTGATTGACATTATCACCTAGCTATTAAGGTTAGATTTATATGAAAAATGATAATTTTTTTATTTATTTTTTGTATTTTTAGAAGAAATTACTTTCGCCCTAAAAATTAGCTTATCCCGTATACGGTTAAAAAGTTCCGGAGGTAATCTTGGGTCTTGGATCCAAGCTATTTACAAGGCCTCCCTCCCCATCTCCCGAGTGGGTTGAGTGTTTATTTCAAAATCATAAACTTCCTAAATAGCTTAACTTATAATTGGTACTCAGGGATCAAGTGGAAGATTACCCAAATCCTATTTCTTAAACTAATAAATTCTGGCTACTTGCCTGTATAATAACTGCCTTGGTGCTTATATCGTTTCCAGAGCCACGGCGAAGCAATTTAAAATATCAGAAGGATTATTATTTTAAGACATTAGAACATGTATTCTAAAAATGTTATTTATTTTATTTCGTTTATTTAAAAATTTAATTAAAGTTTTTTTTTAATGTTTGTGTGATATTTATTTTTTAAATTTTTAACCAAAAAACAAATTATAATTGACTGTCATTGTTATGCCTTAGTTTTGTTCAGTAAAATTTTAAAAAATCTGGTGTGTGAGTCACACCTTTCACTTACATCTCTTTTTTAAATGAATTTTAATAGCATGAAGTTAAAAATAAAGTTTTATCAAAAAAATAAAATAATAACTTGCGTTTCTACGGAAAACTTAATTTAGAATTATGTATGAGAGAAGTTGGTTCAGGGTACAGTCAATTTAACACACAATTAAGCGTAAACTTAATTTATTGGTGCCGACGTTTTGCCCTAAATTATAGGCCTTCTTCAGGGCTATAAGAAAAACAAAAACAAAGATAACAACCAGCAGTGGAATACAATATATAAAGATGATAAGAAAAATAAATTATACTGACGATTACAAACAAAGTGAAATAGTAGTAATGACAACTGATAAATGTAATAATTTCTAAAAACAAAAGGGGGAAAGAAATTTTAATAAAAGGTGTGTTATTTTTTACAGTTTTTAATTAATTAATAACTTTTAATTAGTTAATTGTAGTTAACTTTTTAAAGTATGATAAAATATATATAGTGAATAATCGTTAGAAATAAAAAACATAAATTGGCCACAAGTTAGTTTATTTGTTTGTTATGTTTAATGATTCCTATTTTATTCGGTGTATTACAATTTTAAAGGGCCTAGCAGAATAAGCATATGAAATCTGCCCCCGCGTATATTAGAACGAAATTCATACCATTGAATCATACCTATGAGAAACCATCTTATGCAAATTTTTAGCTCCTTAATCCTCATGGGAGGGATGTTATGGAGGGGGCTAGAAAAAAACAAAAAAATGTTTTCTCCTGAACACCTCAACCGATTTTCACGAAAAAAATATATGTTGTGGATTTTATAAAACGGTTTAAAAAAAAAATCCTCGAAAATGTACGTCAATAATATTTTTGAATTTTTCAAAAACATATTTTCAGGTTATGATGGTTGGGTATACCTCCAATGTTCGAATAAGTCATAATTTTTCATAAATCTTAGTAACATACGTCTATGTTACTTCTTATATTTCAGGAATAATTTTTTATGACGCTCACAGAAAACTTATTTTTCCCGTTTAAAGAAAAGCTAAATTTCAATGTATTTTAGTTATAAACCTTCAGAAAAGAATGCCCTAAATGATGGTGAAAACCGTAGCAAAATCCGTCCAGTGGTTTAGAAGGAGTTAGTGGAAACCAAAATTCCGTTATCATTTTATATATAATAATAATAATTTCTTTATTTATTCTGGGAGAAGTCCCTTTAGAATAACATAAAATACAATAATGTGATATTTACTGTCTTATAGTAAGATAGAAAAATGAAATATACATTGAATAATAAGAAGTAAAAAGGAAAACAATCTTCGAAAACTAATGGATGTGAAAATATTTGTAAAAATATAAGCGATGAATTAAAAATATAATAAATAAATAATTATCATGTTCCCATACATAAACTAGACCAAAAAATAAAATAAACTTCTTACTTAGTTAAAAAAAAAAAAATTAAAATAAAATAATAAACAAATAAAAAATTAAGAAACACATCTATAACATTTTCTATTTACATGTTTTCATGGAAACTGGATTAATCAGGATTGTTTGGAAATCGAATGGACAGAAAGTAGTGGAATAGACGAAATTTGAATGTCAGAAGGGTATTAGAATCATGAATATCAGAAGGAATAGAGTTCCTTATGGAAGAGGATGGGATTCTGAAAGATCTGTCGAAAGCTGCAGTTCGATGGGGCGTCATATACAAATCAGAAGGCCGCATACTGGTGTTGCGGGAATGGATTGAGAATTTGAATAATAAGAGATCAGAGGTGTATGATGGACGGCGGGATCGGATAACTTGATAGAGGAAGGAAGCCAGGAATTATTTTCGACGGTCGGAAGGATAAAGCCACTTTAACTCTTTGTAGTATCGAGTGACAGATCAATAAGGAGAGGAAGGTCATTTATATTAACAGCAAATAGGGTGAGAGACAGTGATGAGCTCTGTGGGAAACCTCATGATAGAGGCAGAGTAATGAGGAAGGAGGTTGGCCTGGAACCACTACGTACTGGAACGCTGAGAAAGGAAGGGCTGGAACCATAGTAGAGCACTATTGGGTAAAGGAAGATTTCTAAGTTTGGCAAGGAGGATGTTGTGGTCAACGGTGTCGAAAGCTTTGGAAAAATCTAGAAGAATGAGGATTGTTAGTTGTTGGTGTTCAATGGCGGTTTGAAGGTACTGAATTATTTTAAGGAGATCAGATTGAGTAAAATACCCAGTTCGGAAGCCGGATTGTAGAGGGTTCAAGAGGGAATTTTCTTCTAGGAAATTCGAAAGCTGGGTTTGTACAAGGCGTTCCAGTGGCTTGGAGAGATTAGACAGAAGTGAAATAGGTCGGAAGTCAAGCGGAGAGGAAGGGTTAGGAATTTTATTCAATGGTCTGACTAGAGCAGCTTTCCAAAGAGTAGGAAATGCGGAATACTGAAAGGAAAAAATGTAGACATGATAGAAAATGAGTAAAAGGACTGGAAGACAAGATTTTATTAATTTTACAGGGATGTTGTCAGGTCCATAATCACATTGGTGTGGGATTTTAGGAAGGTGGTAAGTAATTCCTCATTTGAGATTTGAGAAAAAAAAGCTATTTGGATCAAATATATGATGTTTGAAACCGGTAGAGAATGAAGAGTTAGGAGCGAAGGAAACGAAATGTTTATTGAGATCGTCTGGTGTGACTGGGATGGAATTGAGGATATTTGATTCTGGAAGGGATAATTTGCGCAGTATTTTTCATTTTAATTTGAAATTAGGAGCATTGGAGAGGGCGGTATGGATATGGAGGGATTTAGCTCGCCGAACTGTGACCTGGGTTTCGTTTCGAAGAACTTTAAAATTGTGTAGGATTTAACAGGTAGGTTGTAAGTAATCTGGATAGGGTCGTGCGAAGAAAGGAATGGGCCTGGGTGCTGGGAAGACGGAAGGACTTTAAGAGGAGAATCAGCAATACGGAGGTCTAACCAGGTATCATAAAATTGCGTATGGTGGGTGAGAGAGTAGGGTAGGAGGTGGAGACTCAGAGAAAACAATAGATTGGAAATAAAATATTTATCGGAAGATTCTGAGAGCATATTAACATAAAGGCTCCAGAAATAATATTGTTAGGGTAGCTGGAAACCATTTGGATAAAGGTAGATTCAAAAAGGTCATCGAATAGTATATGAGGTGGCATGACATGGTATATAGAGAGATAACAATCACTAACTAAAGTAAACTAATACATAATACTAAACTAATACTTGATTTCCGTCCCCCTCTATTAACTTTGATAAATTTTTGTGTTTGATATTTTAAGAAGTCTAGAATCTTTGGCTTTCCATCTTTCTATTATTAATCTATTAACTATGATTTTTAATAATGATATGTTATAAGGTGAGATTATAAGACGTGTGTTTGTTTATTCATTTAACGTTACTCTATGCTTATTATGCTAATCGGACGATGCTACAGTGGGATTCCTTAATTTTGCCTATCCAGGTTCAATAAGGATAGAAATCTTTAACGAGTTCCTCACACTGCACAAGCTCGGGACCACCATTTTACATCCCATCCGAAGGACAGCATAACCAAGGATGTTTTGCTCCTTTTGGAAAATCCTAGGGCCACTGGATTTTAAGACGTTAAGGGCTTTTGAAGAAACTATTCATTGGTAGCAGTTTAAAAAAAAAATGATGTACAATTGTCGTAGAAATTCGAAAAAAAAAAAAAAAAAAAAAAAAATCAGTGTACGACTTATTTTCACTTTCAAAACTACACCTTTTTCTATATATTAATTAGGGATTCATTTTTCGTGGTGTTATGAGTTTTTTTCTGTGTAAAAAAAACCAGAACAATATAAAATAAGGAGGAAAAAATTATTTAATTTGTTTTACCAAGGCTCGAAAATGTTTAGAAGAAAAAACTGGGTCAAAAGCTGGAAGTTGTTGTGGTTAAGATTGGAAAATAACAGGCGTTTCTTTCCCCCTCATGGAAAACCTTCTGGACGGGCTGAAGGAAATGAATTTTCACTTTTAATTTATTGCTCCTTCTAAATCATCCTCCGACCCAGAAAAGCTGTTAAACGGCAACGAAAAGGAAAACAAAGCAACGGCTTCTTTTTCCTATCTCAAGGATCTCTTTCTTTTCTGCTCCTCGAAAAAAAGGAAATTAATGGGAATTTGAAGCATCGTCTTTTAATCTCACAATTTTTTGCATAACCCTCCTGGAATAGACTTTTTTATTGCATAATTACTTAGTTGTTTATTATACCTTTTCTCGCGGTTAATCAATGGAACATATTAAATTGATGTCGGAAAATTGTTGGATAAAATTAATTATTCATAAAAATCCGTTGTTATTATGAGACTACGTCGCTTTAGAACATCAAAATGAACATGCCTATAGCACTATTATATCTGGCCAAAAAGAGAAAACTATAATAAAAAGTATAAAACTAAAAAAAATATATAGGACTATAATATTTATAATATATAAATATATATTTATTATAATATGTTTATAAGTTAATTCAGTTTTAATAGTAAAAGAAAATAAACAGAAAAGTGGTATTTATGAATATATATATTGATTATAATTGAGTAGTAAAATAGAGAATAACTTAAACTATTGTTAAATAGCGTCATTTTAGGGAGTGAGGAGGTGCTAAAAAAGAATAACTTGAGATGTAGAAAGAGAGGGAACACGGCGGGTGTTTGCAGAGAGTGGATTCCAAAAAGCTGGTTGAACGAGCAAGCAAGGAATGCTCATATTGGTTTTATGGAAGGAATATAAAGGTCGGAAAGTCGAGATCTAGTTTATTAAAATTGATTTACGTTAATACCATTCGAATGTGGTAGCAACTGATTCAATTTTGTTTCGGGCGTAGAAATAAAATGAAAAAAAACCTTTACCTTCAGAAATCTTTACCTTATTCACTGTCCTCATTTGATACGTCATGTTTTATATGTGGAATGATATCCTATAGCCTGATAAGAAATGCGAATTAGACTGTACTCGGTGGTATCCTTGTTTCCAGATCCCATCTACCGTTCATATGTAGGTTATTTTCTTATCTGCTCCTTTATAGGATTTCTATTGATATCATAGAAGACCCTGGACCTTGCCCTTCGACCGTTATTATTTCGAGTTGCTTTGGGCCTTGAGAAGCTTTCAGGGTGAATTGTTGTCTGTAATACTGCTCTCATTTCTTTCTTATTCTTAAATTCATGTTATACTCGTGTATATATGTATATATATATATATATATATATATATATATAATGTATAAACCCGTTCAATAGAAGTTATTTCTATAGCATCTAATCTATAGCGCAGCGCCATTTCAGTAATACTAATGCCCAATTTTTTTTCATATTATAAATGACCAAACATTTTTCTTTATAACCGTTTTATTGATTAGGAGGAAATCCCAATTTGGATATGCTGCTCGACTTCGCTGAGTTGCTATGACCACACAGCATACTGGATCTATCCGAAATACAATTTCAAAGAAAAAAGTTAGAGGGAAATTCTGCCAAATAGAAGTACATATACTTTACTGCTTTCGAAATCGATCAAGGACATATAAAAATCCAGACTAGCCCTAATATACGTGGTGATGTAGGATTCCCAGCGAGTCCAAGATTATGGTCTCCGCCATGTTTTGCAACCGATTTTTTTCGAGTCTATAATTCTCCAAAAATGCTCTAGTGGCTACTGGGATGGTCCCCCTGCTTCTGAACCCAAGTCCCACGACTGTATAGTCCCTCTCGCCGAACTCTCCAAGAAATTTTTCCTTCAGGTATCGGATACATTTCTTATATATGCTTTCTTTCTCCTTTTGAATCTTTTTGTCTTGTTCCTGATCGTTTGTTTCAAATCTGATAGTGGGATCCACTATGAATGCTTCATTTTTTGTGGCACTAAATACCAAAATATCCACAAATCTGGTTGACCCATCTGTATCAAGGCAAAAAAAACTTCTTGAAAGCATTTGTACTTTTTCAGTTCCAGAAGTTCTGCTACTTCCTTCTTTATGCCGGCGGGTAACGAGAAGCATGTTACCACTCTGATCCTGTTAAAATCTTTCGATCGAACATAAACCTGTTGACGCTCGGGCTGGCTTTAAAATGGACCACGGCTACACCCTACACTTGCACTGGCTCCACTCCTCAAAATACTTTTCCCTAAAGAACTGTCTCACTTTCTTTACCGTGAGAGGGGACTCCTTAGCATTTCATTCAATCTGCATTAGTTCGGTGCACTCGTGGATCTCCTGCGTTAAGTTGAAAATATTTTGAAAGAGGGCGTCCGTTACTCTGGCCAATCTTTGAGAAATCGCCCAATGCTGAAGAGGAGCTTCCCATAGACAAAGTAGAAGCCTAAGACCTCTGTAACGTCGCGGCGAGTAGAGCATAGAGGAGCAGGAGTTGGCCGGTAATCCTATGATAGCCTTTATGCATCTCCGAATTATGACATCGATTGCTTCCAACAAAGATGTGCGCAGTTTTGTCAGTGGTGCAGTCTCTAATGGGTATATCATGGAAGGAAAAACATATCTATTCACAATGTTTATTTTTTGGTCTGGCTTTAGAAGATTAGAATTTACAAGCTTTTCCATATTTCGATTCAGCCTACCGACGGATTCCTCATCAAATTCTAATTCCCCCGAAAATCTACATCCCAGGTATTTGATGATATCTTTATCTTGAATAGAATGGATTTCCTCTCCCGTATCCAAACAAAGCTTTGTCCCAACCAACTTTCCCTTTTTCAAGATTATACCTATGCTTTTGTTTGCATTAACAGATAATCCTAGCTCTCCAAGCATTCCACGGACGCAGTTGATGGCTCTCTCTCCAGATTCCACATTGTGACAGGTCACGGCTTGATCATCCGCAAAACCTGTGAGTAAAACAGAGTAGTGATTTGGAAATAATTTATATTCATACTCATTAGCTACCTTTGGATCACAGAGCTCGGTGTATAGAGAAATTATACTTAAATTAAACAGTGCTGGTGAAAGTGGCCCACCCTGAGGTACTCCCCTTAAAACATGGATATCGTTTGTTTTATTGATCCCAAGATTGATCTTTATCGTGTTTTTACACAATAGGCCCTCAATCGCTTTTCTCAAGTCGTTCGAAACTCCCCTCGACTCCAAAATATTGCCGTGCCCGATGTTATCAAATGCTCCAGTCACATCTAAGAACGCTACTGCCGCGTCTTCTTGTTTATTTTTTGCATCTCTGAGAATAGCATCAATTATTCTGGCGTTGACATGACACCCAGGTTGGCCAATAAAGAAACCTCTCTGGCTTGGGTGGAATGAAATTTGCTTTCGGAGCTCGAAGTCAAGAACTTTTTAAACGATACGCCTCACGATAAATTGTAATTGGTCTCCAAGAGGATATATCATTTATATCTCCCTTCCCTTTATAAATTATAACTGTTCGTCCCGGAGAATTTCGGGGACGTGCCCGAATTGCAGGATTATTTCCACTATTGTTTTCATTATATGTTCGATTCCTATTTTCTTTATTGTTCTTATAAGAAGATATATTTTATCTTAAATATATAGATATATATTTTTAATTACCCTGTGTACTGTTTTCATATCAATTGTTTGCACGTTAGGAATATTTGATGATGAAGGGTAGTCTTCTTTTTCGTTATCATTTTTTATCTCAAAAAGTGATTTGAAATGATCCTCAACCTTTTCGATCGCAATGGGACACTGCTTTGGGCAATTTTCATTTATTACACTCTGGACCACCTTCTTCCTGCAGTTGTAGTATTTGTATTGGGCCAGGTCGTATTCGTATTGCTCGCGCCTTCTTTCCCTTGCGGCCTTGTTAGATCTTTGAGGATTACTAGCCTTTCGTTCACCCTGCTCTTAAAAACGTAACGTTGGTAAAAACGAACTGCTAGATGTTTTGGACCTGGGAGAGTTTTATTAGCTTCTCTTAGAAAACAATGAAAGTAGCTCATGTTTTTATCAAAACTTTCAGGATTGAAAGGAGCCTTAAGCAGATCTTTAAATGTGTCCGCCCACTTTTTAATCCAATGTTGTTCTCAGTTGAGTTTTGGACCTCCTCATTTTCATTCTTCCCCTCCATCTTTCCCAACTTAATCCTATTTGCTTCTATCGGGTGCTTCTTTGATATATGAATTACAAGCCCGTGACTACTCTTAAATGATTGATGGCAAATCGAACAAATGTGGCAAGAATTATCTTTTGTTAAATATTGCTGTTTAGGATACAAATCTTCATTATTCATATTTGAACCCTCTTGAATAAAACCTATACCAATAGACTCATGGTAGAAATTGGTGAATTAATTTACTTCATGAGAGAAGTTGGTTCAGGGTGCAGTCAATATAACACACAATTAAGCGTAAACTTAATTTATTGGTACCGACGTTTCGGCCTAAATTATAGGCCTTCTTTAGGGTGATTATGTGAGCTGAGGAGGTGTCACCAATAATCATTGTCGTCACCAACACTCAGCTCACACAATCGTCCTGAAGAAGGCCTATAATTTAGGCCGAAACGTCGGCACCAATAAATTAAGTTTACGCTTAATTGTGTGTTATATTGACTGCACCCTGAACCAACTTCTCTTATATATACACACAGTCAACTATTGTCACTTCATGACAATTTACTTCATATTTATTGGAATAAATCAAATAATAAAAACATGATAAACAAGAAACTTAAGGTTATACAAAATGAAAGAAAAAACACACATACTTGAAGACTGTTTATCATAAGCATGAGGTAGTTCAATTTAGACTTGCCTCTCCAAATATGGTAAGAAAATAGGACTCAAAGAGTTCACAGTGTTTTTCTGTCAATAGTCGCAGACATACAGAGTACTAGCCATACACGTTAACTATGTCTACACTTGGAATCCTATTTGATGTTAAAGTTGCTCATGGTAAAATGTGCAACTGTCATATCCAGTAGTTTTTATTAGTTATTAATTCTCTTCCGTGATTAACGCAATTAAGAATTCGTGCTTTTTATAACAATATTTTCAACCGCTTCCAAACCATTCGGAAATATCCTATGTTTGTTCATTTATTTATTTAACGTCCCTTTATGGTGCTGTGGCTGATCGGACGATGCTACAATGGGAGTCCTACACTTTCCCTATCCAGGTTTAATTAGAATAGAGATCTTTAATGAGTACCTGTCATTGCACTGGCACGGGACCACCTTTTAACGTCTCCTCCTAAGGACTGCATAACTAAGGATTTTTTACTCTCATTAAAAATCATAGGGCCACCTGCGGGTTTGAAACCGGGACCTTTGGTATAGGAGGCTGTTATACTAGCCATCCTGCTACAGATAACTCCTTTGTTTGTTTATTATTTTATCTGTACAGGAATATTTTATATGTATTGATGATCTCTTTTGGCTTATCAGAAACATTACTAGTCCCTAATCATATCTACTAGTTCCATCATCATCTTATCTATTAGTGCTAATTTAAGTATTGTTTATGTTTGGTTATTGAGGTGTTTCATATGGAAATAACTCAGAGAGAGTCCATGTACATGTGTACATTTATTTCAGTAAATTAGTTTTTCTCAATGCTCTAGAATCTGCTTTTTTATTTTGTTTTAGAGATAAGTTGTTTATGAAGATTGGAGATGGAGAAAAAAATGGATGAATGTCCTCTGTGTAAAGTTTCAGTATTGGTGATAATTAGGAATAACTGCGGATTGTTACCAGTTGGATCGGTTTGATTTAATTGAAACAATTGGAAAGAGGCAGGGCTCCAATGTTAGAGGGTTTGATATCGTGATCAAGAGTGGGCCAGATATTGTAGAAACTTTGTTACTTTTGTTTTTCAAATAAATTATGTTCTTCACTTATTGAATTTTATTTATCCTAGCTTAATGTATTTAGATGTTTGCTCATAAATTGTAAATATATTGAATACAAAATATATTCCCATGGTTTTGGGCCTAGGTTTTGGTTTTCTTTTATAGCCTTTATAGTTAACTTTGAATTCTTAGTTTGTCAATATGCATCTTTTCTTGTACTTTCTAATGTCTAGTTTATTTTTTATAACTATCATACTTTTTTTGTAACAATAGTGTAAATATTAAAATCTGGTGTTCGCTACAAACGACTTCCACTTACCCCCTTTGTTAAAATCAATTGAAGTATTGTTAAATACAGTTAGAGATGAAATATAAGTAAGTAAAAGTAAAAAGGTGAAAGAATTAATTAAATTTTGTTTCTATATAAATATGTGTTTTTTAAAATAATCTATTATATTATTGGCTACGATAATCAGTTAGATTTATCTGCTTTTAATCTCTAAACATCAAATTTTACAATTTTGTCTTTAAGAAATTATGTTTTCTGAAATCTTGAGCATTCCAGCGGTATATTACATATCTATATTAAAGCTCATATATAAAAAACACATACAAAAAAATTTTTTTTGCTCTTATCCTCCTGAGTTAGATTTAGAATTTGTACAACTGATATATTTAGCCGTTTATTATTAATGCTAATAATATGATATGGTTAATATTTTAAAATGTACAAAATTAAAGGTATTTAGGCGGAAGAAAATTAAAAAAATCGCCATTCAAGCCCTGTCTGACTATTTCAATCGGAATAAAACTTATTTCATAATAAAACTCATTAAGTTTTACATCGATATTGTGAGTTTGATTAATATTCTTCGAGCCGTTCTTTAAAGGATTTATTCAAAAACGTACAAAATGTACAGTAAGAAGTAGCACTGTCAAGTCAGCCGGTTTTTGTTAAAAATTTGCCGTAGCATATTAGGCGTATAGTTGTCTTAAATATAAAGTTACATTTTTGTACACCTTTTCGTTTTCGTGCTAGGTTCACCTCTCTCTCTCACACACACTCAGAGCCCCCCAAAACGTGTATTTCCGTTCAAAACTGGAATTAGAAAATTTTCCATTTAGGTAAATGGAAGTAGAACTATAAACCCCTAGCCAAAAAACATATTTATGTAAATATGTAATTTAACTTACTTAAATTATCATTTTCTAGACATAGTTAACCCACTCAAAGACTAGGTTAAAATAAATAGAGATCTAAAGGAACATGAGAACTTATTTTATTGTGTGCCGACGTTTCGAACTAGGTTTTAGACTATCATGAGGGTTTATTGAAGCATAAAAATCATGTTCATCAGATTTTTGTTATTCTTGCTCCTTCAATCAAGTCTGGAATTTCGGCATTGTGTCTGGCCATATTTAGAAAAAATAAAATACAAATATAAAAACCAAAGGTAATCACAGACACAGTTTTCTTGTTGATCTTATATACTCGTAATCTCTTCTATGACCGGTAATCTCTGCAAATAAAGAATATTATTGTTCCCTAAATTTGAAAAATACTATAAGAATATTTCGCAGTATCGTTAAAAGAAAAGCTAACTTCCTCGAAGGAAGAGATAAGTGGTTGGCTTCAAATTATTAGCCTCTTGAGCTTTTAAGTGGAGAGAGAGCCCGATAACCTGGCAGCTCCCCCACTTCCTCCCGATCGGACATGACGGAAGAGGGGGTGCGATGATTGGATAGAAGAGCGCCTGGGAGAGGAGACTTCATTTTGATTTTGTCCCCTTGATTGTTCCAAAGCCCTCGGGCAATCAGAATACTCCCTTCCTCCTTCCAAGCAAGTATTCATAGGATATTTCCAATCATGGTTTAAATTTGAACTGTTTAATCTCCAACAACAAACTGTCGATTTTAATCCACAATTAGTTCCTTTTTTGGAAAAAAAAACAAAAAAACTACCAGGTGAATTTTAAAAAAATATTCGAAATTTAATTACCATACTAACAGTTGCCATCAATGATATTTCTAATTGAAAATAAGTTCTAAATTTTCTGTTTCTTCACCTGCAATGTGATGGCTAGCATAAAAGCCTTTTATGCCTATGCATCAAATCCTGCTGATGGCCTTAGGATTTTTTAAGGGAGTAAAAGAATTTTGGTTATACCATCCTTGGGTGGGAACGTAAAATGGTGGTATCTGCCCTATGCGTTGTTAGTTAATCGTTAAAGATCTTACTTCAACTCTTCGTGGAATCGGGATACAGAGGTGTTTCTGTATATCCCGAAGATGAAACGTATCAAGCAGTTGAACAAAATACACACACACACACACACACACACACACATATATATATACATACACACACACATCTATATATATAAAAATCTCGTGTCACAATGTTTGTTCGCGATAAACTCTGAAATTACTGAACCGACTTTGATCAAACATCGTAAGTATTTGTTATTTGGTCCAACTTTTTTTTTTAGAAATAATTCTTTATTGAGCAATATTACAATCTGTCCAATTTAGGACATTTTTAATAGTGATGAAGTACAACATTCATACTACATTCACACGATATATACTAAACAATAAATTTATATAATAATAATACAATATACATATATACAAAACAAAATCAATAAAATATATACAAAAGTCACTCATACCTATATACAATTCACAATCATACAGCACGTGAGTGGAGAATCTAGCCAATGCTAGAACTCCAATATACATTTTACAAGAGGTCTCGAGGCCACTGCCGTTTCAACCTTCTAGGAGGATGGTAAGGATGTGTGGAGCTGGATAAGGATTGAGCTAGGGGATTAGGGTGATGGATAAGGTTCTGATGAAATTTAGAGAATTGTAATGGTATAAGGTCTAAAATAAATGGAATATTTAGGTCGCGGTTAAGGTATGGTTGGATACATAATAAGGAGCATTAACTATTGTTCGGAGGACTTTTGATTGGAAGGATTGAATGCGTTTGATGTTAGAATATTTGGCTGTCCCCCACAGTTCAAGTCCGTAGGTCCAGATAGGTTTCAGTACTGTCTTGTATATTAGCAATTTGTTCTCGATAGATAATTTAGAATTTCTGTTCAGTAGTCTGTATAATTGTCCAAATCGTCGATTAAGTTCTTGTCGTTTAAGTCTAGTATGCGGGTTCCAAGTTAGTCTTTTGTCCAGAAGGAAGCCAAGATACCGGACTGTGTCGGAGAAAGGAAGCGGAACGGAGTTAAAGAGAACTGGAGGCAGGATTGTCTTCGAAGGGTAAAGGTGACATGTTTGCATTTGGATTGATTAACTTTGATTCTCCAGTTGTTACACCAGTCTTCAATTTGAGAAAGGTGCGTTTGGAGGCCTATAGATGCAATTTCGGGATCTGAGTGAGAGGATAGGATAGCGGTGTCATCAGCGTACGTTGCTAGGAAGGTATTAGGGCAAACAGGAATATCAGCCGTGTATATGTTGTAGAGGAAAGGACCAAGGACACTGCCCTGAGGAACACCGGATTCGACTGGATAATAATTGGAATATTCTGCATCACAGCGAACTCGGAAGGAGCGGTTTGATAGATAGGATCGGAGGACTAGGTATATGGATTGGGGTAAATGGTTTTTGAGCTTAAAGAGTAATCCCGGGTGCCACACCCGGTCAAATGCTTGCGTTATGTCCAGAAATGCACCCGAGCAGTACTCCTTGTTCTCAAGGGCAGAGGAAATATGGTCAACGACTCGGAGCCCTTGCTGAACGGTTGAATGTTGGGAACGGAATCCAAACTGATGGAAAGGAATAGTATGGGATTCTAATAAAGGTAATATTTGTTTGAGGAGGATTTTTTCAAAGATTTTTGAAAGGATTGAGAGTAGGCTGATAGGTCTATATGATGTCGTTGTGTTAGGAGGTTTACCTGGTTTTAGGAAGAGAATTATAGTGGAATGTTTCCATAAGAGAGGAAAATGAGTAGTGCGTAGAATGGAGTTGTAAATATATGTAAGAAATATAATGGCTTTAGATGGAAGCTGTCTGAGAATCTGAGGAGTGAGGAGATCGTATCCAGGAGATTTACGGAGTGCAAGTTTTCGGAGATGATATTTGACCTCAGAAGGATTAACTGCTTTAGGAGGTAATGAAAGCGGGATTGGAGACTGAAGGAACTCTTCCACCACTGCAGTGTGGTTTGGATGGGATTCTGGATGAGGTGTGAAGACTTCGGAAACGTATTTGGCAAGTTCCTCGGCTTTGTCTTCATCAGACGCAGCCCAGGAGCCATTACTACGACGGAGGGGATGGGAAATATGGTGGGATTTTAGAATTTTCTTGGTGACATTCCACAGGGAATTGTCACAAGCCGAAAGAGAAGAAAGGAAGGAACTAAAGGATTGGGAACGGAAGGTCGCCAGCTCCCTCTTTAATTGTCTACAATAAAAGTTATAGGAGCGGCGATCTGTAGGGTGACGGGTGCGTTGCCATAAGGATCTGGATCGTCGTTTGGTGCGGATGAGGTCTATGAGGTGTTGTGGTAAATGATTTTGGTTATGACTTATCTGGGAGTGCTTGGGAGAGGAGGCAGTCCAAACAGCTTGTTGAATAGCGATGGTGAAGGAGTTTACGGCATCGTCAAGGTCATCTGGAGTTTTGAGTTTCACACTGAGGTCAATATCACTGGTCAGGATTTGGCGAAAAAGGTCCCAGTTTACTGGTCCTCTGATAAATGACGGTGGGGTGGGTTTAGAAATAGGAATTAGGGATACTTTAAGGAGCAATGGACTATGGTCAGAGGACAGTTCATCAAGGCGAGTCACCGACATGTTTAGGGAGCCTAATCCGCTGTGGATGAAGAAGTCAAGGATGTAAGGATTACGGTTAGGATCAGTTGGCCTGTAGGTAGGGGAATCAGGAGGCAGGAGGTTGAAACGTCTAGAGTTGAGTGCAGACTGTAAATTCCGCCGACGACAATTCGTGGATCTGGAACCCCATTGTTGGTCGACGGGGTTCGGCGCCCAAAACGGGCGTAATAATCTCGTCATTTATCGCCCTAAAACACCATCCCTACCTCCCCATTGTTGGTTCTTAGCATTCATGTCTGCTCCCAGAATGAAGTGGTTTCCTAAGGAATTGAGGAAAGATTCGAATAGAATGTTGGAGATGGAATGTTTAGGAGGGCAGTACGCTGATGCGAGGTTGATCGGAAAAGAAAAAGTCTTGATTACTATGGCGGTGCTTTGTAGGAAATCATAGGAGGGGACTGGGAGTATGTGGTGGGACTGGTGCACAATGACACCGGCATGGGCTTTTCCATCTGGGTGGTCCCTACGGTATGTTACGTATTGAGGTATTTTAAAGAACTGTTTAGTGGTTAGTCTAGTTTCAGTAATAAGTGCTACATCAACGTTTTTGTCTTGCAATAAAGCTGTAAGTTCGTCAGTGTGATTCCAAAGGAGAATGGATAAAGAGTTAGGTGTAGTCATTTAAGATTTTTTAAGGATGGGATTAAATTTGATACGAGATTAGTAAGTAGTGATATTAGCGGCATAACAAGGGATTTGATTTCAGTGATGAAGGATGTCATCAAACTTGTAAGGTCTGTGACATTTGATGGAGGAGGAATATGAGAAATTTGATTCGGATGAGGTTTTTGATGGTTGGTTAAATTTTGAGGAATATGTGGTTGTGGAAGGGGTTCAGGATTTTGAAGTATGCGTTGTTCCGGCAGGGCCTCTTTGTTCTGGTTCCCACCTCCAAGTAGATGGGCAAATGTTACATTGGAATCAATTTTTTTTTAAGGTTGTCTTCTACTTCGGATCGGTTCAGCTGTTTCATCCAGATTCTGAGGTTTTTGGTATCTGCTTTTGAGGTTCTTGTAGATTTGACATCCCTTGTAGTTAGCCGGGTGGTCCTCGAGGCACAGAGCACATACAGCGGGTGTTGATCTTGATCTTGTGCATTCTTCTGATTTATGTTGCTCACCGCATTTTACACAGCGTGGTGTGTGGTGGCAGTAAGTTCTCGTATGACCATATGCCTGACAATTATGGCACTGAACTATTTCTTTCTTAGTGTAAGGTTTCTCAACTCTTACACTAGTATAGTACAATCTATTGAGGTCGTAAACTTTTTCAACTCCTGCTGATGGTTCCAAGTCCACGAAGAATATAGGCATTGGAATTTTATCTTTTAGGACATTGGTGACTTGCCGCACTTTATAGCCTATCTCCGTCAGTTCTTCTTTGATAGCTGTAACTGGTGTCGAAGGGTGTAGGTTTCTAATTACAACCCTTAAAGCTCTCTCCTGGCGCAACTGATAGGTATGAAAATCAGCTTTGGTCTCACTCAGATATTTTACTATTTTTCTGTAGCTTTCGGCGGTAGTCGGGGATATTTTAGTATCACTGGTTCTACTTATACAAGAATAACTATTAGGATCGGTTAATTTGTTTAAATGCGCACAAAGTAGTTGAAATTTTTTAATATTTTTAACAAAAATTGGTGGAGGTTGTGGTTCTCTGGGTATAGGAGAAGATTCCATAGATTCTTTTTCATTTTGATTTTGGAGGATCTGAAATGGGTTCGGTGTAAAAAACGGCGATTCATCAGTCATTCCTTGTGATGATGTGCTGGGCTGTGGTTCAGATCTTAAAGAGGTAGCTGAAGCGGTCGCTGGTGGAATCATTTTTTTATTATTTTCACGGCGAGGTCTCTGTTTTGTAGGAGACGAGTTTGAACCTGCAGATCTAGATCTTTTACTTGTAGCTTTTGAGGACATAACTTGATGAAAATATCTCATTTATTTAAAAATAAATAAATAAATAAATAAAAAAAATAATAAAAAAAAATAAAAAAATAATAATAGATAAATAATGAAATGAGAATTAGAAGGAATAATAATAATAGAAAGATAAGTTAAAGAAAAGAAAGCCCGAGCTTGCCGAGCTAGCGGCGATCAGCTGATCAGTGACCCTCCTTTCACTTTTCGTGATTGTACAAAGTAAATTATAACTTTGCTTACCGATATTTCTCCAATATTCACTGCTGTGGTTTTCTTGAAGTCTAGTGATGTTTTCCAGACTGAACTCAAACGAATTCCTACTGAAAAGAGCAAAAATCTGAGAGACGGAGTAACGTATGACTGTTGTCATCGAGCGCATCAGCTGTTCCTGGTCCAACTTAGATGATAGGATGGTTTTTATTACTATTCTAAATGGTTGAAAAATATATTTTTCTAAAACGTAAAACAAAAGTTGTTTAACTGTGGCAACACTGGTTCCCAAGTAAGTAACCTTCCCACATCTTCACATATGTGATTATCAATTCAAATATAAGTGTGTGTTGATTGTTTCTATGAGTTCTTATTTATAAATATACATTCCCATTATCGTTTCAAGTTGTAATAAAATACATATTAGTTGGCGACGAGGATGGGATAAAATATGCATTCACTCCATAGGTTCCAGTTATAATAAAATACATATTAATATACGTTTCCAGAAAAAAATCAAGTACTCATTTAAAAGACCTGCAATGATTTATGAGTTTCAAAGGAATTATGATGATATACAACGGTTATGTTTAAAAGATAAAACGATGTTATTAAATAATTTGGATGTGGCTACTTGGTACTGGTATGTAATTGTAACATTGAGTAAAAAAAATTGATATCTGACATGAAATAGTAATCTTTTATTTAACATAAACAGAGTAGCTTATTTCTATTCACCTGTGTTTCTTTTATATAACCTCATTCAACATAATCACTCTCAACATCTTTCGTAATTTGTAGCAATTTTAATTTGAATTATTTTATTTATCAAATTGAATTCACCAAACCGCAAGCAAAGATAAAGAAGTGTAGTTTTTGTTCTATTTTTTCAATGTGTCTCGATATCAGAAACAAGATATTTATAGTTATATTAGATTAATTATACAATAGTAATATGTTAAGTTGTTTTAAAATCACTTCTCATCAACAATAATTCTAACTTTAGCCTAATAAGTTGCCATTTTATTCTGTTAAATATTCAATAGCGATTCAGTAGAAGTAGGGATACCCAAAATTACTCAATATGTTTTAGCTTCAACGTAATCGTGATATATAGTCACGTTTGCAACATAAATGTGATTGATATACATCGATCCAACGAATGGAAATTTTTCACTTAAAAAAAACTTTGATAAATATAATTGTAAAAAATATTATGTTTATATTTCTTGAAAATTCATACGTCTTATAATAATGGAGTGGTTGTTGACCGTTTTGACTATATGGTAAGTAAGTTGGTTGAGGGTGCAGCCACCAAGAAAACACACCAGTAAGAGAAACAAAATCTGGTGCGCGCAACACACGACTTTCACTTACCTCTGTTGTTAAAATCAATTTAAGAATTTTTAAATACATGTAAAGATACAAATAAATGGTTAAAGAGTAAGTTATTTTGAATTTTAATAAAAACACGTGTTTTATTAAATAATCTATTAAATTTCTATCTAAAACAATCAGTTAGTTTAATCGGCTTTTCATCACTCTCCATTTACCTTGAAATTCCGTGTATTTGATAATATTTTTATAAAATCTTTAGCTTTCCAACGGTATATTAAACATCTATATTACTATTCTTATGTTCAAAACCACAAAAATTTATAAAAAAAATATGTTTGCACTTTTCTCATTTATTTGTTTATCAAATTCGCTCCACTGACATATTTTACTGCCATTTATCAATGCTAATAAGATGATATTCTAATTTTTTCGAAGTACAAAATTAAAGGTACTTTAAAAGCAGAAAATTTAAAATATCAGCATTTAAGCTCTGTCAGACAATTTTAATCAAAATGAAACCTACATAATATTAAATCTTATGATATAGCGAGTTTAATCAAAATTGTCGGAACAGTTTTCCAGAAAATCGAAAAAAGGTGCAAAATGTATGGTATAAAGCGGTTCTTCTAGTAAGCTCATTTTGATGAAGAAGGTTTTGTAACATCTCGGGCGTATATTTGTCTTAAATATGCAATTTCAGTTTCATAGGACTTTTTGTTTCCGCTCTGGAGTTAACACACAGACCTTTTTACGGGACTTGGTTATTTGGACTCAGGGGACCCTAAAACTGGAATTCAAAAATGTTCACTTTCGCAATACTTTCCCTTACTACATATAGTAAGTGAAAGTAATAAATAAAGTGTTATTTATTGGTAGTTTCTTTGTTTCCACATCCCCAAACAACTGCTCCATCATATACGTTTTATAGTTACCACTCATAAACGCCTTTATGGTAGTTTAAATAAAGACAAAATCAAATATTCGCGAGCAAAGTCGCTGGTTACAGCTAGTTATATATATATATATATATATATATTGTTATTATTGGAAATAAAGTTTACAGTTAGTTTTTTTTCTTCCCTTACTACGAGTTTTTCTTAGTTTCTTTGCTTATATTGTTTAATTTTGATTTTCTCTTTTGATGTTGCGTTCCAAGGTTTACTGTTTCCTAATGTAACATAACCAAGGTATAGTGAACCAAGTAATTATCTCTAATGAGAGGTCGCTGTCCTTCTATTAATTAGGTATCTGATCGATAGAGGTTGCGTCTCTCGGTTTGACCCTCTTAATCCTGCTTGTTACAATACGTCTCCACTGTTCCAAAATGTTATTACAGACAATGACATGTTTTTCTTAGGGTTTGATTCCAAAATATTTTTTGTTCTTTTTTCACTTTGGGTATAACTTTATTGTATGGTAATTGTTCCAACATAAGCTCCACAATATACTGTCATACATAAATAAAAACCAAATAAATATTTATTTAAAAAAATAGTAATGGGCACCATATACTTGAAAAGTTTTAAAGTCCTTTTAATCAAGAAGCTTTAATTTAAAATCTAGATTTGTAGTTGTAAAGGGGTGGTTGAATTTTTATGATTTTTGTCTTAACTTAGATAATTTTGAAATACCATCATTGTTAAATTTTAAGAGGCTATTTAGTTTCATACCAAAGTAATATAATCTAGGTTTCTTGTAACTTTCAATTAATTATACATGGAAAATATAGCAAAGGGAAAGTATTGGGATCCTGAAAATTTTCGAATTCGAGTTTTCACCCGGAATACACGTTGTAGTGTCCAAGTGGCCTAGCCTAGAGCCAAAAATAAAATTTCAGTCGTACGAAACTGAAATTTGATATTTAAGAAAACTATACGCTCGAGATAATGCGGCTACTTTTTCATCAAAATCAGCTAACAAGAAGAAACACGTTATACTATGCATTTTGCACCTTTTTACGATTTTCTCAATGACAGCTCTTAGGCTCGCTATATGGATGTAAAATTTAATGGGCTTTAACACAAACATTTTACCTTTCCTTGCCTGGTAGCACAGGTATAAATGTGGATTATAATTTAACCCTATCGTTTTCTGACTTAATTTTTTTGGCAAGAATGAAAGTGTAAGTTTTGAACCTGACCGTGAGGTGGATTTTGGCCTTAAAATGTTGTTTCCATTATTCAGGTGGTGCCTCAGCTGTCACTAGCGGGTATCATTTTCACTCCTGTCTTGTGAAAAACCAGCCCATCCCCTGCACCACCTCCTTTCTCTAAAACCCCATTTATTCGGTTCTGTCAAAGTGAACTGAAATCCTTGTTTATTTCACAGCTTCTTATTGCAAAATATATTTTGCCATTTTTTACTTTCACTTACCTATATATATATATAATATATATATATATATATATATATATATATATATTGTTTTTGATCAGTTCTCGATTGTTGATAATTTAAGTTTGTGTTGTTCTTAGATTTCAGTCAATAATAAACAATTTTATCCATGCGACGTTTCGAGAATTTATTGTTCTCATAATCATGCCTTAACCTACTGTATGATTATTCATTGTTCAATTTACTCTTCTTTATATCTCTAACAATAACATCATATATTAATTATTGTATAATAATATTAATGTTCTGTTTTTTTTTTTTTTTTTTTTTTTTCGTCTGTTAAGGCATGATTATGAGAACAATAAATTCTCGAAACGTCGCATAAATAAAATTGTTTATTCATTGACTGAAACCTAAGAACAACACAAACTTATATATATATATATATATATATATATATATATATATATATATATAATTTTTTTTTCTAGTTTTTAGATAAGACAAAATTTCGGAACCGTAAATTGATTTATACGCTTTTGGTAAAGTAGAGCGCATTGTTGGTTATAGAAATTTCTTCAATGGAAAAACCAGGAAAAAGATTTATATATCAAATTATTTTGACATCTAACTTAATTTTTACGAACGATAAACCATAAAGAAGTACTGCCCCAAAGCGAGATACAATACAATTATAAATGTGTTTTTGTAGGGTTTGTTTGTCATTTATTTTCCTTAAATTGAATTTATGAAATTTACCTAGTAATGTATACAATTTAAATGATAAGCTAACATTTCAGATTTGATAGGATTTATATAAATAACAGAAGTTCTTCTCCGAAACGCAAAACAATGCCTTGTGGTGAAACTGGCATTGAATTTAGAAATTGTTGCGTAAAAACCAGAAACAAAACTAAAATTTTAAAAGTAATTTGCACTGCATCATGTTATATACATATTGATATATTTAAAATAATTTTTTTTTTTTTTTCATTTTTTGAAGATTCTTAAAAAATCACTAAGTGGTAATATGAAACTAAAAGTTTACTTAAACTTATCTAATAACGATTCTAAACAAAGTTAAATACAGGAAATACGGATGTATAAAGATGTATATAAGAATAATTAGTTACTAAGACATTCCTCTGAAATTATTGACAAAACCTATCTATTTTCATGGTATGAAAATAAACTAAAAATAGGCCAATCTTAATTGAAATTGAATTTAATAAGGAACAAAATGACGTTAAAATGGCTGATATACTTAAATAAAACTACCAGGGCAGACTTTTGCCCCGAAAAAGTGCGTTTGGAACCACTGTGCGGCGGCTTTGCACGCTAATATTTCATATTTTGTTAATGTAATTTGGTTCCAGGTAAGAGTAGATATAATATAATCAGCCAGCTTCTATTTTAACTATTTTTGTATTCTTCGAATAAAATGTTATTATTTAATTACATGCCTTAATTTTATTCCGTGGAATTTATTAATATCACACTAATATAAATGGACATAGTCATAAATTACTCGATACATGTAAGCTTAACAGAATCGTTAATACATTTATTAAATCTATTTATAAATTAAATCGTTGTATATCGCAGTATAAATATAATGAAGCTTATCACCTAAAAAAACCCGTTTTGTTTTTTCACTTAACGTCACTTCATCCTGCAGTTGCTTACCAGACGATGCTACTGTGGTATTATTATGGTATTATATTGCATCATAGATGACCCCATCTTTGAAATGTAATTTTGAGTTGTACAAACAATAAATATAATTTAATCGGATTTTGGTATTGATCAATTTGTAGGACTAGACTAATTGACAAGACGAACGCACACCTGTTTTATAGGTTTCTTAAATATTTTATATTATGTTCTTAAATGACAATGATTTTTAGTTACTTAAAATCATTTTAAAAATCTGGTGCAGGCAACACACGACTTTCACTTACCTCGATTTTTAAAATCAATGAAAGAATTTTCAAATACAGTTAGAGATAAAAATACGTGAAAATATTAAGGAATTAATCAAATTGAATTTATATAAAAAACATGTGTTTCATTAAAAAATCTATTATATTATTATTTAAAATAATCAGTTAGTTTTATGTTCATTTCATCACTCTCTATTAACTTCTAAAAGCTTGTGTATGAGATGATATTTTATCTAAAATCTTTAGCTTTCCAACGGTATATCATACATGTATATTACTGCTCTTATGTTCAAAAACAAAAAATTGCATTAAAAAAATATTTTTTCTGTTTTCTCCTTTAGTTGGGTATCGAATTTATTCAATTTATATATTTACCTGTTTTTCATCAGCGTTAACAAGATAATATAGTTATTATTATTGAATCTACAAAATTAAAGGTACTTTAGGGGAAGAAAATTTAAAATATCGCCACTTAAGCCCTGTCCGACCGATTTTTATCCAAATAAAACCTACATGATATTAAAGCCCATTAAATTTTACATCGATATAGCAAGTTTAATCAAAATCGTCTGAACCGTTTTCGAGAAAATCGAAAAAAGGTGTAAAATGCATGGTATAAAGTGCCTCTTCTGGTAAGTTCATTTTGATGAAAAAAGTTTTGTCACGTCTCGGGCGTATAGTTGTCTTAAACATGAAATTTCAGTTTCATAGGACTTACCGTTTCCGCCCGGGAGTTACCACACACACACACACACACACAGACCTTTTTGCGGGACTTAGTTATTTGGACTCAGGGGACGCTAAAACGTGTATTTCCGTTGAAAACTGGAATTCGAAAATTTTCACGATCGCAATACTTCCCCTTACTATATATAGTAAGTAGGTAGGTAGGTAAGGTGTTTTAGGGCGATAAATTTCTTGATTATTACGCCCGTAAATCGTTTACTCAATATATAATTCCTTAATTTAGAATAATTAACCTGTATAATTTCTTTACAATGCATAGTTGATAATGATAGACTTAAATTAATAATAATTACAATTTTTTTTTCTTTTGTTTATCGTTTTTGTCTTTTATTTATTTTTAAATGTATGTATATATATTTTATTATATGTACATATCTTTTCCTTTTACACTGTTTATTTTATTTATTATTATTTTTTTATTATTATTATTTTTATTTTTTTTTTCGAACATATATCTTTATACCTTATCGTAAATCTGAATTTCTTTTAGGACTTCTATGACTAAATCGAGCACCTGCTTATTATCACCTAATAATGGTGGCAGTTTCCTAGGCAGGGCTCGAGAAGAAAACGCAGCTGCGTACAGCGGACAGTCTTCTAAGATGTGTTGCATTGTGAGCGGAGTAGAGCATCTTACGCATTTTGTTTCCTCTGACCTATCCATAAGGTAGCCATGGGTGAGTCGCGAGTGGCCGATTCGCAACCTGGTGATTACTACTTCTTCTCTTCTAGTGCCCCTCACGCAGCTTCTCCAGAGTTTTGTCGTGTTCTTGATTCCTCGCAGCTTATTACGAGGGCATACAGATTGCCAGGATGTTTCCCAGTCATTGAAGACCTTATCTCTTAACCATTTTTTCAAGTCTTGGAGCTCGAACATTTTTATCGGTGAAGTAGACAGTTGCGCAGCTTCTTTTGCTGCTTTGTCAGCTGCTTCGTTTCCTGGTATTCCAACATGGGCTGGTGTCCATATGAAGGTGATAGATTTTCCAATCTCTTTTAATGTGGCTAGATAATTTTTAATGGTATTCAAAACATTGTTTTTTGAGTATTGTTTTCCCAGGGACTTAAGGGATGTTAAGGAATCTGTACAGATTATGATATCTCGCCTGTCCGAATTGATGGCTGTAAACAAACCTGAGCTAATAGCTTGTAGCTCTGCGGTGTGTACAGAGGCAAAGGATGGGAGCTTGTACTTTATGGTCTCCTGGGCAGAGATGACTGAGCAGCCTACTTTGTCTCCAGTCTTGGAGCCATCAGTATATATGATATGACTGTCTCGATATGTTTCATTGACTATGGCGTAGAATTCTTTTATCAACATATTTTGTGGTAATTTTCCTTTAAGACCTTGGAGTTTTAGGTTTATGGTTGGTGGAGTATAGGTCCATGGTGGATTTTCCAATCTGATGTTGGTGTTGTCGACTTCGTTTTTGATCATCATAATCGTTGCTCTTTCTCTAACTCCTAGGGGAGCAGGAGAACGAGGTTTAGCATCATAATTTCGACAATGTTTTGGATGGAAAATATGACGATATGCTGGGTTATCGTGTTGCGGGATGAGTTTCGCAAGGTATGATGAGATGATTTGTTGTCTTCTAAATATCAAAGGTGGAATACTGGCCTCAGAGCATAAACTCACTATTGGCGATGTTCGGAAGGCACCAGTTGCCAGGCGGATTCCGGTGTGATGGACGGAGTCTAGAAGGGATAGGTGTGTTCTTTTGGCCGATGAGTAAGATAGACAGCCATAATCGAGCTTTGGTTGAATTAGAGCCTTATATACGATGAGCATACTTTTCCTATCGGCTCCCCAGGATGTTCCTGCAAGAACCTTTAGAATATCAAGCCTTTTCCTGCATACTTCCCTGAGGTTCTTTATGTGGCCGGTCCAATTCAGCTTTTCGTCTATTATTAAGCCAAGAAACCTAACTTCGTTAGTGAACCTAAGCGCATTTGTTCCTAGAGTCAGCACTGGGGTGCATGTAGGTTTCCGTTTCCTTGAAAAAAGGACGCACTTGGTTTTCTCTGGAGAAAATTTAAAATTATTCTTTGTAGCCCAAACTTGTAGTTTATTGAGCGTGTTTTGAAATATTGTTTTCACCCACTCCGCATTCGAGAATCTTAAAAATATCGCGATATCATCAACAAATAAGAAGGTTTTCACAGGTCGGGGTATTATTTCTGTTATAGTATTCATGGCTATGGCAAAAAGAACACAACTAATGACACTCCCTTGTGGAATTCCGCATTCTAATACCTTAGGATTAGAGAGAATATTGCCGATTCTTGTTCTTATCGTTCTATTAAATAGAAAATTTTTAATAAAGATTGGCAGGTTCCCACCGAATCCCCAGTCGTACAATTGCTTGAGAATTACATTTTTGTTGACTGAATCGTACGCTTTCTCTATATCGAAAAATATCCCAATCGCTTCTTGTTTTACAATAAATGTATCAAGTATTTCGGCCTCCAATGTGGCAAGGTGGTCAGCGGTAGATCGTCCTTTCCTAAATCCGCATTGCACTGGAGACAGTAACATATGCTGTTCTAGATACCAAAGTAGCCGCTTGTTAACCATTTTTTCCATAAGTTTGCACAAGCAGCTGCTTAGGGAAATTGGCCTGTAGTTATTCATTTGAGATTTATCCTTTCCAGGTTTGGGTATTGGGATAACTAGTGATTCTCGCCATGATACAGGGAATTCTTGGGATGTCCAGATTTTATTATAAATATGTAGCAGGGCATGTTTACCAGCAATTGGAAGATTTTTCAACATGAGGTTATGGATATCATCAGGTCCAGGTGTGGTTGGCTTCAGTTCAGCTATTGCTAGGTCAAGTTCGATACCCGAGAAAGGAATGTTGTAAAGATCGTTTGTTTTAGTTGGAAAATTGACATCTGCGGTGGGTGATGAATCGTCTTGATTTTTTGGAGTATTGGAAAAGTATTCTACAAAAGATTCGGCTATTGATTCTGGGTTGAATATTATTTGATTATTTATATTAAGAGCAATTGTATGAGAATAGTGGAGCCCTCTAATGGAGTTTATTTTGTTCCATACATTTCTGATGGGAGTGAACGCGTTGATTTGTTCTAAATAGGAGAGCCAAGAAGTTTTCCTTTTTTGTTTAACTATGTTTCTGGCTTTGGCTTTGTATTTTTTGTATTCGATGAAATGGTTGTTAGTGGGATATTTTTGAAACTTCCTAAGGGATCTATTTCTTTCTTTGATAGCTCGACGACATTCGTCATCAAACCAGGGACAATGATTCACTTTAATAGTACCGCAGGACTTTGGAATACTTTCTTCTGCAGCTTCTATTATTCCTTTTGTGAGCTCTGTAGTCATTGCATCAATGTTTTCTGAAAGGTTTTGGAATTTAACGGAAAATTTTTGATGAAAAAGTTGCCAGTTAGCCTTGTCAGTGATCCACCTAGGATATTTCTGGGCAGGAGGAAGCTGACTCGTTAAAGATATGACCAGGGGGAAATGATCGCTACCATGTTGGTCTGGACAAGTATCCCATATGACTTTATTTAGCATACTGGGTGAACAGAAGGTGACATCTATAGATGAGGACGTTCTGTACTGTGGGCTTATATATGTAATGTTTCCATTATTCAGTATAATGCTATCTGTCGCTTCAATAACACGTTTTATAGCATTTCCTCTACTATTATTAGAGGGTGAGCCCCATGATTCGTGTGCACCATTGAGGTCCACAGTTACTAGGTAAGGGGTGGGAAGATTACTGATCAATTGAATCAAGGCAGATTCATCGATCGCTTGGCTTGGAGAGAGGTAAAGATTGCAAATGGTGAATGAAAACGTATGATGCACTCTAACCGCTATTGCATGTAGTGGCGTGCTTATAGCTAATTCTTCAGAAGGATATTGTTCTTGAATGGCGGTGATTATTCCCCAGCTTCCCGGGCCATCAGATGGTCTATCTTTTCTGAATACTTTGTATTGTTTTAGGGAAAAACTGTTTTCTGGTTGTAATCTGGTTTCTTGAATGCATATAGCCCATGGATTGTATTCTTTCATTAGTATTTTTAATTCCTCAAACTGAGTCCTTACTCCATTGCAGTTCCAGCTGATTAAATTCATTTTTTATTTTATAAGGA
This sequence comes from Piezodorus guildinii, assembly GCA_023052935.1. NCBI lineage: Eukaryota > Metazoa > Arthropoda > Insecta > Hemiptera > Pentatomidae > Piezodorus > Piezodorus guildinii. The sequence continues at coordinate 144,994,877 of CM041292.1, forward strand.
TATATAAGAGAGTATACATTTAGAATGAATACAACTATGAGATATATGAATGCATGAGAAATTATACAAGTAGTGCATAGGAAATAATTTAGAATCATTGTTAATAAAAGTAAATTAAATAGAATTGAACAAAATTTTTAGAAAAAAACTATTAACATGTCTAAAACGTATTATGAACTTTCCATTTCATCTGTGCTTGCATAACTGTTTTTGTTTTTTTGTTTACGCCGTGGTTCCTTGATTTTAGATTTAGGAGGTGGCGGTTTTTGAAGTTCCTTATTCATATCTAGGCTACAAGAGCTATTAAGATAAGATGGATCTCCAGCAAAGGAGGTGCTGGGTATTAGAAAAGGGGAGTGGGAGGGGAGTGGGGAGGTAGGGATAGAAGAGGAAGGTAAGGGAATAGGGGTAGAGGAGGAGGGTGAAGAGGACGGGATAGAAGAGCCGGGTGAAGAGAAAGAAGCGGAGGATGGGGTAGTGGAAGGGAATGAGGACGGTGAAGCGGAGGATGGGGAAGAGGACGGGAGTGCATTGTTTAGTCCTGAGGGGCTGGCTACGTCAGTAGTTAAAGAGTTATCATTAAAGTCTGTTTGACACGCGATCTCTACACCTTTTTTGTTATTCTTAACTATGTTGGAATAAGTTATATTGCTGACAAGACTAGGACTCTCCTTATACAGTTTTTTTGCAGCGTTGTATGAAATTTTATTTTTGAACTGTAAACTTTTAATTTCCCGTTCTTCTTTTAGCTTGGGACAATTGCTATCCAAACTGGAATGATTTAAATTGCAGTTAACACAATAGAGAACGAAGGTTTCACATGGTTTCCCGTCATGTTTCGACTTTGTACAATTAGCACAGATGGGTTCTTATGGGTTAGGTGGTACCAAACCGTAAACACGCCATACATCTGATGGGGTTAGGAATATACATTCTTAATTTAAGTTTGTATATACCTACTATAATGGTCTCTGGTAAAATGGGTAAAGAAAAGGTAAGAATATACATAGTGTTTTCTTTTCCTGACCCATTTTTTTAGTGATAATTCTTTTAACCTCTATAACATTTTGGTCTTTTAACTCCTCTAGAATTTCTGTATTACTTACATGATCTAGATCCGGACAAAAAATTATTCCTTTGCTGGAATTTAATTTGGAATGAGGATTTACTTTAACTTTAATATTAGGGCCAAAATTAGATATATTAAGAATTTTTTCTGATTGCTGTTTGTTGTGAGTTTCTATTAGTAAAGTACCGTTTCTTAATTTTTTGATGCTCTTAGGTTCCGAACATGTATTATTAAGCGTTTTAGCAATTATGAAGGAGGAGACTTTTGAAAGCTCTCTTCATCTATTCTCTCTACGATTAAAAATTGGTTATAGTTAGTTTCGTCACTCGCTCCTGAATTAAAATTATAATATTTTCTATCATAACATTTCCGTTTATGCTTTGGAGAAGATAAATCAGGGGGTTCTTTCATTTTAAGAACTCCTAATTAGGTTATCTAAGATCTGAATTAACTATAAATACTAGGTACTTATCGGATAGGGTCCTGTGTTAATTCTATCAGACCGATGTCCAAGCACTCAAATTCCTTGAAAATATTGGTCTTCAATGGGTCTTAAGCACTTGAAATTTCCTATAAGTTTTTCCAGGAATTTTTAAAGCTTCTATCAACAAATTGATTCCAGCTGTTCTCTCTATATATAGTAAGTGAAAGTAAAAAAGCAATAACAATTGAATCTGTTATTATTGAAACATGGATACGAAGCCCAATAAGCTTATGTATGTTTATTATATATGTAATAACTGTTGGTCAGATTATTGAAGTTATCTAAGTAGAAATAATCGAGAGTCAGTCGTTTTTTGGAATATTTTAATTTTGTCGACGTTTCGGCTCAAACTTGTGAGCCATCATCAGGGCTACAAACATCAGAACAAAAGAGATATTTATGAATATGATAGAGGAAAAAATTGAATGTAGCAATAATGATAAAATTAAAAAATATAAAATATACCAATATACATTATTATACATAAATTATATATACAAATAATGATAAACAATATGATAATGATATAAGTATGAAATGAAAACTTAAGAATTTAATATAGAGATAAAAAAAAAAGAAAGAAAGAAAAAACAATAAAAACATAAAATATATAAAAACGTAACATTACTGACCCATGATATAAGTATAAAATGAGAAAAACCTAAAACATTAATATGCGGTATGGAGGGAGTTGTATCTATATTATTTATATTGGTATATTTTTTTTATTTTATTTTTAATTTTATCATTGTCACTACATTAAAAAATGTTCATAATGATATTGATATGTACCTCTTTTATTCTGATGTTAGTAGCCCTGATGATGGCTCACAAGTTTGAGCCGAAACGTCGACAAAATTAAAATATTCATAAAAACGACTGACTCCCGATTACTGTAACTACGATTGGTCAGATTTCTTTATTTTTATTGATAGATTACCTTTTAAACTAGTTATTATAATTTTTCAGGAAATGGAAAGTTCATGAGTAATTCGAAAAACAATTTTTTTAAAGTTTTTTTTCAATCTCTTTGATGGCGATTTTTCCCAAACCCAGCATTATCTAAGAGGTAAAGGGAGTATGCATTAAAAATGTCTGGTGCGGGCAACACACGATTTTCACGTACTGCTGTTGTTAAAATCATTTAAGAATTTACAAATAAAGTTGAAGATGAAAATGAGGAAAACTAATAAATAATTAATTAAATTGAATTTCTATAGCAACGTGTGTTTTATTAAAAATATATTATATTATTATCTAAAACAATCTATTAGTTTTATCGGTTTTTTATAAATCTTTATTAACTGGTACAAGCTTGTGTACAATATATTTTTTCTAAAATCTTCAGCTTTCCAACGGTATATTATACTATTCGTATGTTCAAAAACAAAAAATTGCATTAAAAAAAAATTATGTTTGCAGTTTTCTCCTTTAGTTTGATGTATAATTCGTTCAACTTATATATTTACCTTTTCTTTATGAATGATAACAAGATGATATTGTTATTTTCTTAGAAAATACAAAATTAAATCGGCATTTATGCCCTGTCAGACTATTTCAATCAGAAAGAAACCTACGTGATATTAAAGCCCATTAATCGGGATAGCGAGATTTATCAATACCTTTATAGTCGTTTTGGAGAAAATCGTAAAAGGGTGCAAAATGCATGGTATAAAGTGGCTCTTCTAGTTAGTTGATTTTGATGAAAAAGTTGCTGTAACATCTCTGGCGTATAGTTGTATTTAAATATGAAACTGAACTTCGCTGTGTTTCGCGCTGAACTTACCACACACTGACGGACCCACACACATACCTTTTAGCGTGAATGGGTTATTTGGACTCTAAACTTGGGGACCCTAAACGTGTATTTCCGTTGAAAACTAAAATTTGAAAATGTTCACCATCGCAACACTTTCCCTTACTATACGAGTATATTTCATATATAGGTATGTGAAATGAAAAATTGAGGTTCATAGACATTTTTATGTTTGAGATACTGGGATGACCACATATGTGCGTGGATGGTAACTTGTTTTTGGAAATATTGATAAAGTAAATTCAGTTTAAATTATATGTAGCAAGCCAAATCATATTTGATGGTGACAGATAATTCTGAGTACTGCATTTTCTTGAACTAATACTATTTTAAAAAGTTTTCAATCTTTTTCTTTTCTCTGCCTCCCCTCCGTCTCCCTCATCCCCACCTCCTCTGTTTATTGAATATTTGGCGAGGAGTTGGCCGTAAGAAAGTGTCGGTAAACTTTTGACGGATTAAATTAGTTTGGATCAATAGATGGGAGGGACTGACTTTGGAAGTTGGCAGGAGGGAGTTGTTGGTCTTTGAGGGACTGGCTAAAGTGGTAGGGCACTAAGTGTCACGACTCCTTGGAGCACAAGTTGGGAGCTCGTCCACTTTAGCAACTCGGCTTTTAGGGATGCTGCCGTCCCTTTGCAGCCTCTTGTTAGTCAACCGGCCGAAAAACCACGGTAAAGCTCCCCTTGTCATATTTTACCTTGAAAGATTTACTGCAGTTCTCTCTTCTTATATATCGGAAAAATCTCAACTTACATGCATATTTGTCGTTGCTTTTCCTTCGCCTCTCTTAATCGGAAAAACAAATGTCCATATTTTACGAATTGGATTATAATGATAATAAATTTCTTCCAGAAATGGATTGGAGTTTTAAACGTAAATTCTCAGTTGTTGTTCTGAAAATTCTTATTATAAGCTTACTCGAAAAAGATTTATATAAATTTTGGAAGTGAAAACTTCTTTACCCTCGTTATGCGATTTTTAGCAGTGGTGAAAGCTTTGATTTCGTATCCATGGTGACGTTACCAACATGCTCTTGATTGGCGCATGCGCTCTGTGTATACCAGTCTTAGATATAGGATAGCGATATCAATTTCCGTGAACGAAATCGATACCTGTGTAATATCGACACAAAAATATCGATATTTATAATATTTTATTTCAGTATTTAATTGAATTAAAATAAGTTGCAAATGAATGAGTAAAGACATGGTAGATAAACCGTCTTAAAACTTACCCCTTACTGTATTCAAAGCTAATATAATGAATATCTTAATTCTCTAGACTCTAGAATATCGGTATTTGTAAATATTATTAAAACATCACTTTGTATGAAAACATAACATACTAAGAAAAATCATGATGAACATACTGTAAATATTAAAAACGTAGTAAAGTGAAATAGAAAAAAATATCTTGATCATATAAGCATAGAAATATGACATTTGAAAATTAAATTCATTTTAATAATATAGATTTCAATTAGGCACTATGTATATTTCATTACTAATTAAAACATATAATATATAATAAAATAAACTGAGGTTTATCTCAACTATAAATATTATTGTTAAATGTCTTAATTTCCTTGATACAAATGGCAGGTCCATAAAAAAAAAATGTACTATGTGTATTACCAACTCATACAGTCCACAGTTACATTCAGATTACGATGGGATAATTCAAGATCATATATTTCTATAATGTGATGATGTTTTACAATTAAATGAAACAAAAATAAAAAAACATGCATTCTCAACATAATTTTACTTTAACGAAAGTGTTCTTCTTTCCAACAAAATGTCAGCGCAAATCGAGAAGTTAAAAACAGTTATCACTTCTATCGGCAGTCCCTATTACTACCATTTTTTTTTTTTTTTAACTTACCTGGACCTATAGTCGTTGTCATAGAAATTGCATCACTCAATAAAATTAAATTCTCCAAAATTGAACTTTGACGCCTGTTTTGAAAAATTTCTCAGTACCCAAAAAAATAATATTGTGTATTGAAAATTAAAGAAAATCTCACAAATATCAACGAAAAAATATAGAAATTTTAATTGTCTTATAAGGTGAATTATATTAATTTTCAAAACCGTGACCACTGTTGACTTGTGTCACCGCTGTTTCCTTTAAAGATTCTTCCACTTGATGTAATCTCACAAGGTTAATTTATTCTGATAGCAAACGCTTAAAATTCGACATACCTATAGATTTTATTCTGGTAGTAGTTAAAACTACTAACCAAAAACTAAGGTTTTTCTTTACTTATTATTTCACTAAGCTTATGGTATAAATAAGCAAGCAAAACAAAAAATATTTGATTGTATCACATTTATTAACATATAAAATTAAAGCTGCAATTTCTAAGACCTATGGTAGGATTAGTATTAGTAGTACGCAATTTTTATGGTAGTATACATACTATAACTATATTTTTATTTTTTTTCGGTTGACTTATACAGACCTTGGAGATCTTTAACCGATATTAGCCTATTCCATCTCTGCCTATCTTGGTAAACGGCCCTTCAGATCACGGCGTGGAAATCCGTAGCGTCCTTCTTGTTAAGGTCGCCCCATCCTCATTCTCGGTCTTTCTCTTGGTCTAGTTCCGACCACCATCGCATTCATAGTTTTGAAGAGGAGACCCTGCCCATCGTAACCTCTTTACCTCGGAACGAAATACCACATATAATTGAATTTCTGCAAAATTATATCGGTTTTCATTTCAAGTAGGTCTTCTCCTGATTGAAATACCATGACAGTGGTTTCAAATTATAAATAAATTTGTAATAATTTCTATTATATGTATTTATTTAATATATATTTTTAATCTTAAAAAAAAAGTGTATATTCTGAGGTGTTCATTTAACTATATCGTTTAATCGTACATTGCATTCTCAAATGTTTTCTGTCTCTCTTAACAATAACTTCATCTATTAATTATTGTAAACAAATTTTAATATCCTGTTGTTTTTTTTCACTATGCCTATTTATTGGCTGAACCTTAGGTCCAGTCGATAACTTAAAATATCAACAGTCGAGAACTAATCAAACAATATACATATATATATATATATATATATATATATATATATATATAATATATATATATATAAAAATATATATATATATATATATTATATATATTTAATTTATATATTTATTTATAAGTGAGTTGGAAAGGTATAAATCTCTACTCCCGCCTTAGGAGCGATCCATCAATTTGAGGAAGTGCAAGTAGTAATAACGGTAGGGACCAATTTTGTTATAAATCTGACAGTGGGCTGAGGTAGGCACCCTCCTTATTTGATATCTAGCCTTGCTTCGGACCTTCCAAATTGGATTTGGCATATTTTTACCCTGTCCTTTTTCTCTTCTATGTAAAGTCCTTATATATGGTTATTTCAATAAATTTTTATTTGTTATTTCAGTTGTAAGAGAGCTTTTTTTGTATTATGTTGTTGTATTGTAGAATTGTCTGAATATTCTTCGTAATCAATCAATGATAATTTTTTTAAATAAATATTTAGGGATTCTAAATAAGTGAAAGATTTCATTTAAAAAATTATAGATCGTAAATACTAGTTAGTTGTTTTCACTAGGTATTTGGTTATTAAGATATGCCATCCTGAATGAAAATAAGTATTAATTTTGTTTTTCATTTAAAACAAAATTAAACCATTTATTGAATTAAAAATAAATAAATGTAGTACATAGATTCCTAAAAATATCATTAAAATGAAAAAAGAAAAAAAAAAAAAGGAAACGGAGGTTCTCCTTTACTGGAAGAAAAATTTGTTTAAAAGAATGGAATAATTATGTGGGGTAGCTGATTAGGTAATACGGAACAACAATGAATAAGAAGATCATAAAAATTAAAAAATCTGGTGTGCACAACACACGACTTTTACTTACCTCTGTTATTAATATCAATTTAAGAATTTTTAAACAAATTTAGAAACGAAAATAATTATTTACATTTGATTTGTATAGAAAGATGTGTTTTATTAAATAATATGCTATAATATGATCTAAGATATTCAGTAAGTTTTTTCGGCTTTTCATCACTCCGCGTTAAAACTACTTGAAGCGTCCGGCGATTGGTCAGTGGCCAAGCGGTGAAACAATTGCATTAAAAAATATTTTTTTAGTTTTCTTCTTTAGTTGGTTAAATATTGTATGAATGTAGTATGTATGATATCTTTCAGCACTACTATTGATGTCCAAATTGGGACAGATTGTAATTTTACTCAATAAAAATTGTTGTTGTTGTCCTTCAGTTGGGTATCGAATTCGTTCAACTTATATATTGACCTGTTTTTTTATCAATGGTAATAAGATGATATGGTTATTTTTATAGAATATACTAAATTAAAGGTATTTTAGATGAAGAATGAACGATTGTAATCAGAATGAAACCTGCATGATATTAAAGCCCATTAAATTTTACGTCGATATAGCGAGTTTAATCAAAATTGTTTGAGCCGTTTTTGAGAAAATCGTCAAAAGGTGCTAAATGCATGAGATAAAGTAGGACTTCCAGTCAGCCAAAAACATCTTGGGCGTATAGCAGTCTTAAATATGAAATTTCAGTTCCGTACGACTTTTCGTTTTTGCGCTAGAGTTACCACACACACAGGAACACATAGACCTTTTTGCAGGACTTGGTTATTTGGACTCAGGGGACCCTAAAACATGTATTTCCGTTGAAAACTGGAATTCTAAAATTTTCACGATCGCAATGCTTTCCCTTATTATATATTTCATGTATAGGTAAGTGTAAGTAAAAAGAAATAACTATAATAACTAGTTATTTCTATAATAACTAGAAATAACTATATTCACCCAAGTTCTTTTTTTTCAACGTTGCTTATTTATTAGACGTTAATATTTATTCCAGAAAATTTATTTTAATTTTAATATCATGAATATTTCTTTTATTAAAATTTAGTATGCTTTTCTTATTTTTCAAAAAAAAAAAAATAACCAAAGAATATCCGTTGGGAAGATTTAATTTAATAAATGTCTGTCCAAGGCTTTTACATTCTGTGCTGCACAAACGCTCCTCTTTGAAAATCTGACAATGACTAAATTCTTGTTCATACTAAATCTGAAATAAATATGTACTTACGTACGCCTCAAAAATGTATGGAATACCGAAACTAACTCAGATTAAAAAAATTCAGACTCTTCAATCAAAACTTCAAGACCTTTTGTTCGTTCATTCTGGTATGTCAGTACCAAAACTTTACTTAGAGACTTACACATACCCATAGTATAAGATCAAATCCCAACTTCATGTATACAATTTCATGAAAATCTTCTCTGACATACTAACTCATACAACATATATGATCTCGACAGATATGCCAGAAAATATCCATAAGAAGGGGTCTCTTGAAGTAATCCTTTTTTAAAATTCAAACTAGAAGTCTAAACCAATAGGTATTGATCTTATCCCTGGCATGCCATTTGCACCAATTGTCATCAAATTCGCATGTCACGCGCAGAGTAACAGATGTTGATGCAAAAATAAATGGTTAAAAAAAAAAAAAAAAATCTGTCTAATTCTGTGATATTTTCTTCATTTACCGAATGCCTATCGACCTTATAAAATTTCGAGGAACATCCGTTCATTGGGGAGTGATTGAGAAAATTATGGGTAGCCGAATGGGAAATTACAACGAAGATGATTGTAGCGTTTGTTTTTTTCTTCTTCTATTTGAATTGAATAAATTCATTTTAATTTATAATGTTTAATTGTTATTGAGTGACTTCAGATTCTCGGTAAATAAGAGTGGAACGAAATTAACGATTAATCAAACCGTGATTTAAATTAAAAATCCAAAAATTTTAACCCTGTTTGTTTTTGTTCTGTTTGTAATAATTTCTTTCTGCTACTTTTTCTTTTTTTCTGTTATGCGCAGTATTGCGTTGTGCTGGTTTTACAAAAAAATAACAATGTGGATTGACATTAATTGGGAAATTTAATCAATTTTTTTTGTTTTTAAATAATTTATTTACTTACATTCCATGAAGAAGTAATGATAATCCTTCCAATGTATTTTTTAAATTTTTATTCTTCTCATTTTGTGCCAACACTGATTCTATTAATGAAACTTTTTTTTATCATGTTTGTTACATAAGGGGTACTCATGACGTTTGCTATAGCAAGCTTTTTGTGCTATTTTGCTAAACCCGTCGAGTTTCTACAAAAGCATGCAATGGGCTGTGCTATAGTGCTATTGGCCGCCATTTTATCTATGGCTTTGATTTATAAAAACCTAAACCTCGCAACACGTATCTGTGTTTTTAATGATTTTCTCATTTCCTCAAATTCACCAAGATGTTAACAAAGCAGAATAAGGACTAAACATAAGATAAATAGTTCAAATGAAGACATTCAACTTTTGTTGCAAGAAAATGATAGAAAACGGAGACAAAATTGAGGTTAGTAACTTTTTACTTGAAGTCAATAAGCATTTTATATGAAAATTAATTGATTATCTTGCACTACATGAGTTATTTTAAACTAAATTAGGATAGTAAACTCTGATAATGTGAGATAAGGAGACATTTTTTTTCTTATTGCGTTATACCTTGTGTATTTGTCGTTTTTATAATTAGTATACCAACATCCCTTTTTTACTTATGAGTTTATGAGAAAAACTGACGTATCAATGATAATATTTCCTCTTTAGAATAGGAATACAAAAATTATTAATATGTAATTTAAAAACTTTATTAATTAATTCAATCTATCCAGATAAATTTATCTGTAGTGCAAGGTAAACTCAAATTACAATTTCTGTCAGTAATCGAACTAATTTTATGTTTTTTATAGTTCTAGAAACCTTCAGAGCAAATTTTTTGTAGAAAACTGGTAGAAGAGAAACCCATCCTCATGGAATTGTAACTTAAAAAGGTTTAAACTAGAAAAACGAAATAAAAAATATAAATTGTCTATAAAATACAACCTTAATAATTGAGCAATATTTTTATTTTGTATTCTTGTAATATTTACGTATTTATTTACTATCAAGGTTTGATTACCTTTCTGTATTTTTATTTCATAATACTATTTCTAAGTTTTTAGTAAATACAATGATAATTATTAAGTTAGAAAAGAAATTCTCTCAACTACTGAAAGTTTCTTTTAAAATAAATAGTTTTTTCTTCTTTAAGAGGCTGATAGAGAACAATGATGTATTATTTTGTAAATTATATCGACATCTTCATAGGGAGGGATGGTTTATAATTATTTCAACGAGAATAACATCTTTTAAACGAGAATGATTAAAAAAAAAAAAAAAAAAAAAAAAAGAGTCTAATATGTGAAAATAACGATTGCATAAGTTAGAAATGTGGTGACCAATAGCACAATAGCACTCTTCTGTAGCATAGGCTGAGGTCTGCTACTCAGAATTGCTATTGCTATTGTTGTGCCAGTCTCCCATCAAACTAAAATTCTTTCATTTAACTGAAAACTCCTCTAGATGGAAAATTCCAGCGGTGTGCTGCCGACGTGTCAATTAAGTGAACTAAGCTACCTACAAAACCTCCAACTTTTAAGGAAGGTTTTGCTAGGTTTTTTTTTTTGAAGGTTCCTATGTCGATATTAGTTTCTTTAAGTTAAGTTGTTTATGAGTATCTGGTGTTTTAAACAATTTAAAAACAAGTGAAATCAAGGTAGGTAAGATTTATGATTCGATATTTATCATAAAGATGAAGATTTTTAATAAGTGAGTCACAATTACCAGAGCAAATAGTTAAGTCCTTTTCAAATTATTGTACACCTTAAGTTAAAGTGGTTCTGTTTGCTACAATCTTCTGATAAGAATAATAGACAGGGTATTTACTTTAATGTCCCTTTTCTGGATATACATTTATCAATAGTTAAGGGTTAATTTTCATTTTAAAAAAGCAACTCTATTAATAGTCGACATAATCATACTCCACTCTTTCATATTTAACCTTTCAGAGATAAACATAAACAATAATTATCAAAGCTTTAATTTTTCCTATTTTAATTTCTGGTAAAGGAAGAGACACATTAAGTTATAAAATTATATGCCTTATCACTTTTGTCTATTCTTTCCTTGGTCACAAGAAAAGATGCATATTTCTCATAATATAAGATACAAAACAACAAAGAGATGAACATATACTTCGGTGTAAGCTGCAAAGATTGATATACCAGAAGTATAAGGATGAACTAGTACTCCAATGGGACAGGGGAAAAAAGGATTTGTTTTTTAAAGAGCATTTAACGAGGAAGGAACAATCCCTTTGTTAAGTGAATAAAACAAAATTAATATTAATAACTTATTATAACCAGTTTGGCCTAAACCCATCACAGTTCTTTATTTCAATAGTTCTGTTGTTTATGTTTATAAAATTAATATGAATTTACTTATTTTATATCATATATGTATTGACCTAAATATTTAGTAGTAACTGGTAACTCAAAAATATTACTCTGACTGTCCATAAGAAACAATTGCAGTAAATTTATTTATTATTTATTAAAAACAAGAAATTTGACTTAAAATTCAATTTGCCATCTGTATTTCCTTTGCAATAAGGAAATTTGTGGACTGCTGAAGCAGCGGCTTAGCATTCAGTAAATTTAAAATTAATAATTGAACAGAATTTGCAAGTCCTTTTTCATTTTACATTTCATCTTGTATAGTGATTCACTTATTTAAAACCAACTACTTTATGTTAAATGTAAAATGATAAGTCTTACCTTATTTAGAATATATTCAATAAAACACAAGTTCGGACTCCGTTACTACTCTATGTGTTCAACATGATGTAATATTAGTATACAATAGTGTGAAGTTATCTTTAATACTGTTTAAATTATTATTTTATATAAATAAAGAAGTTTTAATCCTGTGTTTGTGTTTAATTTCCTAGTTCTATCAATTTACCCTATATTAATAATTATAAAACTAGTTTGGTAAAAATTAAAAAAAAAAACATATGAGGCTATCACTTCGTTATCATTGTCTTGTATTAAGATTTACACATGAATACAGCAAATCTCTCTTCTTGAAGTTATTTATTTGTGTCACAAATGTAAATAACTTAAACATCATCAAATATATGTCTTATGCTGGATAAATTAGGTCAAGAACCGATTCAATTAAAAAAAAAATAGAAGGTATTTATTTATTATTACAGAACTTTATTAAGAGTTTGCAATTGCATCTAAAATAATTATAGTTATTGCCAGTATTAACAGGTCTAAGATTTCATAAACTTCCAATCCGTACAAGGTTTTAAGTATTCTTCATTATTTAACTGTGAATTCTGCACTGAATCACTTGTATAATATAAAATAATAACAATATAATTGCAACTTTTTTCATTTTAACTACATTTTGTTCTAAATTATAATTTCCTATCAAAACTTAATTATAAAATTTATAACAAACCTAAATGTTATAGTAAATTATAGAATTTAAATAGTGCCTAGAATTAAACTCTAATTTAACTTTTTTTTTTTATGGAGCATTGGCATACGATAGTAAATAAAGGAAATACTTTTTAAAAAAAAGTTTATTAACAAAAATAAATAAAATTAATTAAATATATTATATCAAAAGTACATGTATAATCTGTATAAGGAAGTGTTGCTGATCTAACTTTGCGTTATATATCTATACACACAGAACAGAAATGAAAATGCAAGTAACAATAATTTACTTTTATTAATTATAAATTGAATGTTTAAAGAGTAATAAATATTTATTTGTTAAATTAAAATTTATATTTTAATGGGTATTAAAAGTTGTAATTACAGGGCCAATTTAATCTGTTGGTTTGGAAAGATAACAAAAACAAAAAGGGTCTCCTATTTCTTCATGTTTACATTCACTTTCACTAAGCCAAAAAGGATATTTACTTTTTTTCTTTCATAATTGCTTAAAATACACGTCTAGTGTCTTTACTAATTTTGTCTCCATCAATAACATCAAACAATTGAGACGTTGATTTCCAAAAGGTACTATATCCATTCTAGGAAATTTTACAGGAAGCGCGAAAATCTCTCATTACTATATTATTAAACTACCTAATTTGGGTCTTTTTGCCTTAAAATTTAGAATTATTTTTTTTACTATAATAATAACATCATATTAAAGTTATGAAATGATTTTTTTTTAGAATGATTTGGAACCAAAATAAATGCGTAATTAGTACTTTTAGAAAATGACCGCATTTCTAAATCGCGTTTTTTAAGGGCTTGAGAATTCATTAGATAACATCAAATAGAATATTTAGATAAAACTAAATGATGAGAATACAAATATGTAAAAAATCAATTTCGTAAAAAATGTCCTTTAGAATGAAGACTTAGTCGTCTTCAATATATTATTAAATGGTGAATGAAATTCACTTGTAAGAGTGCTTTAAACAAAATGTCATCTAAATTTGGTAAAACTGAATTTTACATATCTTTAAATTTTAATATAGAGCCAATTCGAAAGGTAAAGAAGACCTAAAGCATAATATTCTCTACACAGTCTTCTATAATCTCATTCTTTACTTCTACCAAATCACAATCTAAAAGTTCTACTGAGCAATCATATGCCAAAAGTTCAATAATCTTTTTTCTTGACAACTTTTAGACATAATAAGTGAAATAAACTATTGAAAAATAAGCAAATAGAAGGTTAACACTACTTTATAAGTTATCAACCAACAGGTTACAAACAAACGAGGTTACAAAAATAAAATGTCTTCCGACTGCGCATGCCCAGCAGTAGAAACATACTAGGTATATTTCTGTACAATTAAATTACTAGGTATATTTGTATATACTTTATACAAACGTATAAAGTTGCCAAATACCATCTGTAGGTAACGGGCTTGTCTCTTTAGCAATATACAATAGTCTTATAATAGGGTTATCGTGAACGATGGAACTTGGCTTTCATGCTACAAAAAATCGCAATAGCAAACGTAGGGAGTACCCCTAGAAAATAAGTTGTAGAAACTCGACGGGTTTAGCAAAATAGCACAAAAAGCTTGCTATAGCAAACGTCATGAGTACCCCTATAGTCTTCCCACCTCTATTTAGCATGCGGAATTATTAGCATATTTAATCAATACGTATTGGGAGCCAGTTTTAGTTAAATAGTTGCGGTTAAGTTTTCTGTGAACGATTTAATGTTAATTTATTTCATTTACCATGCTTTTGTAAGATCTTTATTTTGTTATTAATCGGCGTTCACCAAAATAATAATTTAAGTGGAAAATTGAAACTGTTAGAGAAAAAATAACATGTAACTTGCACAGAAGGAGGAAGTTCTAGGTTTTTTATTAGTTCCACCTACAATTGAGCTTTATAAAAGGATATTCCATCTTTTTTGGATGAAAACTATATTTGAATACGGTGTTTTTAAGTTTATAAATTGTTATTCTTGTAGTTTATAATAAGACAATATTAGGTTATGAGTTGTGAGGACATAAAATATAAAAGCATATCCTTGCTATATTGTTAGTTTTTGTTTTGATTGTATATTTAAAAAATTGCTAGTATCAGAGACATTTTGTCAACTCATGTCGAAGCTGACTTAACGGTTACAACAATATGACAGAAAAATGTTTTATCCACCATTTTATATTCAGGAAAAAATACAGAATAATTGGTAAAAAAACATGAAAATCAAAAATGTTCAGCGGCAAGATTAATGAAAATTGGATTTCAAATGAATTGACCTATAACCGTTTGTCACTTTATAAACAGTGCGATGACTATTTAGTTTTATAGTTTTTAGTTTTTTTATTAACTGTATTTAAGGTCCCTAACTGGGCTTAAGCTGAGCTAGTTATTGGTATAGTTACCTGTTATTATCATTATTATGTTGTGGATTTGTAGTACAACTGGCACAACTTAAAATGTTCTTTGAATTGTTAATAGATTCTGATCTATCTCATTAATTTTTCATTTTTTTTTTTTTTTTTCAGATTGTATCGAATACCCATCTCACTGAATGGTAAGCCAAAATTACATTTATTATAGTATTATAAAAATATTATAATTAAATTATTTGTTGTATTTATTTCTTCATATAATATTTGTGTAACTAATTTACTGCATGTAATATTTTATATGTAATTAGTTATATAAAGTTATTCAGACATAATCAACTCATTTCGTTCAAAGAAGCTTTAATTTAATCGAGCTTACTCTGAGAGGAGGGTGCAAGTTAAGCCCTCTTTTGTATAAAGTTTCTGAAGCTGAATAAATCCAGCGCTGGAAAAGTGTTGGCGTGTCCCATTCCAAGTGAGAGTTTATTCCAAGCCTTGGGAACTTCACAGATGACTAGCGGGTGGGACCTGATGAGGCGCACTCTTGTTTTGTTGTATGCTTTTGTGTTTGGAAATAAGTAGTATTTGTTCTTTTATCCTGGTAAGCGTTTGGATAGGCTGTACGATTGTTTTAAAATACGATTACTTTCACCATTGTCTCTAGATATTATTAAGCATGAAATTAATAATACTGAGGTTTATGTTTAGTCCTGTTTATTTTTATCTAATTCCTGTCATAATTGAAGCAATATATATATATATATATATATATATATATATATATATATATATATATATTATTCTGTCCACTCATGTTTAAGAAAGAAGCATGTTTAAACAACTCCATATTTTTCCTTTATAAATTTTGTTTTTAACAAACATTCATTCCTTATTGATTAGCAGCAAATTATATAGTTTTTTTTATTGTTTATTTATTGTTATTGACAATCGTAGAATAAAATGCATTTAGTAAATGTGGTACAAGATATACTGTCATGATTCAGATGTAGGGATACTACCCATTGGCAGCTCTCCGAAAACTATGCTACTCTAGAAGGTCTTTTTCCTTACTACTCGTGATTTCCAGTTATTGTAGAGGAAGCAAGGATTGAAACTAATGGGTTAGAGTGGGAATGGAGTTTGTCATGAAAGGAGTGGTAACTTGTTCGGCCCAAGTCAGCAGCATATGGAACATTAAGTCTTATTAGAGGATTGAAGATTTCTGGAAGGGTTTTTGATAGTAAGGATAAGGGACGGGAAGATGGTTGAGTAGAATTATTATATCTAATATTTTGTTGAACTTTCGTTAATTCGCTGTGTAAAACCCCAGATATTCAGTTTATTTTTACTCTCAAACCCTGTCTTTGATAAAATTTGAACATTTCAAAATTTCTAGTTTTTCTTTTACACGTATAATAATTTTTTTTTTTTTTTTTTTTTTTTTTTTTAATGAAGACTTGCAATACAAATTTAATTCCAGTCCTGTATGTCCTTATCCTTCTCAATTCTTAGCTGAATTTGTTTAAGCTGTTTTAGATGTTGAGATGCGAATGACGAAAACTTCTGAATTAATAACATTTCTATTATTCAAATATAGTAATACAATGTTTAAATAATTGTGTGTGTTTTTTGTTTTGTTTTTAATTGATTTGTAAGTACGTTGTCTATTAAGAGATGAATAATGGTAAGCATCGAAATAATAAACTGGTTAAATAAATGACGTTTTCATCAGTTGTCTAGTTGTTGAGACATATGAAGATAAGAAGCAATCTTTGCTAGGATTTCTCTTTTGTTTAATTTATTTATTCAACTTAATCATTGTATTTCAATGATACAACATTGAAATTTGTAGAAGTGCGATTATGAGACTTGATAGTGTCTTGAGGAGGAACTACCCATTCGTAATATATCGGATTTTTCGGAATTGAATATTATAAAAAGAAAAAAAATATATAAATGATTCTCATATACCTTTAATTATCCCCTGTCTCATGTTTCAATTCAAAATAAAACAAAAATACTAAGATCACAAGATCACGCTCAGCCGGTATATATATATATATATTATATATATATATATATATTTTTTGTTATTTTTATTTTTTTCAAAGTGCTTTAGATTATTTCATAACTTTAATACCAGGTATAGGAGAGCGCGTAGCTGAGTGGCTAGTCTCTCATGCTACAGGTTGCGAGTTCGAACCTGGTATTAAAGTTATGAAATAATCTAAAGTACTTTGAAAAAAATAAAAATATATATATATACCGGCTGAGCGTGATCTTGTGATCTTAGTACTTTTGGTTTATTTTGAATTGAAACATCATGAGAAAGGGGATAATTAAAGGTCCCGGCGGGGCTTTTATAAGGATGTAATATAAACGGGATTCACTCGCAGCCTCTCCCCCGGGTATGTAAGACCCGTCAGCCAAATGGTGGCCACTCACAAATTAGGCGTAGGGAGTGATGACCCTACACTATAAATTGCATCGTAAAACGCGAGTGTAAACTCCCCAGGAGATTACACCGCGAGGCCCAGAGCCTGCACGCGCCACTGAAAAAAAAAAACAAAAAAAAACTAATCAGAGTTGAACCCTCCAACCAAAATGGAAGGGTAAGTGTTGTTTATAGAGTTGAAAACTTTAACGAAAAAAAAAAAAGTTAAATACACTACTCCAGATATAACAAATATATGGCTTATAACTGTATATAAAACTTTTTTTTTTCAATGAATTTTTTCAATATTTTTTTTAAAAATTGTTTTATTTAGACATAATACAATCTGCCACAATCTTGTTTGTTTATTTTAACGTCACTTTATGCTACTATGGCTAATCAGACGATGCTACAGTGGGAGTCCTAAATTTTGCCTATCCAGGTTTTATTAGGATAGGGATCTTTAACGAGTACCTGACATCGCACAGGCACGGGACCACCTTTTAACGTCCCTCCGAAGGACGGCGTAACTAAGGATTTTTTACTCCCATTAAAAAATCCTAGGACCCCCACAATCTTGGGCAATGAATATTAGTGGTATAAGAAGCCATTCATTCCATATGTACAGTAAATAAAAAAATATTACAAATAATAATAAATAAACCTAAATTGAAGAGAAAAATAAAATAAATATATAATAATAATCTTGACTACATAAAATAAAAATCAGAAAATAAAAACTTTTTAATCGATTTACACAACTAACTATTGATCACAGATTACCTAACTACCACTAGCGGCATTATGAAAAACATAACAAAAGATATACTTAAGGGAGCTGAAAATGTTTATTTTAATTTACGATGTGGATCGTTTGTGTCAGGAGTGTGGCCTAGGAAAAAAAGTTCGTTTTTGCCATTCTGAATCTTGACACTTATGTTTTATATTTTAAAAACGTTCCTCTTTTCTTAAAAGTTGAATAATATTAAACAACATTATAAGGTTGTGAGTTGGATAACTCAAAACACCATAACTGTTTTTATTTTGTTTTTAATTTATTTATTGGAATTTACAACTCTATAATAGAATACAACCAGTAAATTTGAGTAAAATATTAAAAGGCATGAAAAACATGTAGAGAAGCTTCCCAATGAAAGCACTATAAAACTATTCTACACTAGAAGGTCGCGGGGACATCTCCTTTCAGACCCCTCGGAGGATTATCAGGAATTGAAGAGGAAGAAAGGATTGAAACTAGAGGATTAGAGTGGGAATGGAGTTTGTCGTGAAAGGGATGATATCTGGATCGGGCCGAATCACCAACATACGGAACATTAAGGTCTTTATGGATGAGTTTATTCGTGACAAAGTAAGGAGCATTGAGGATTTTATGAAGGATTTTGGATTGTTGGGATTGCATACAGGAAGAATTCGATGGTTTAGTAGAGCCCCAAAGCTCTACTTTGTAAGTCCATGTGGGCCTTATGTTAATCACGTAGATGAGTGTTTTTGTGGTTAAGTGGAAGATTAGAACGTTTGTCTAGTAAGTGTAGTAGTCGAAAACGTCGTGCTTCTTGTCATTTTAGTCTTGTGGACAGGAAAATTTGTGTACAACTATGTATATGACTGGATATCGTGTAAATCTGTACAGTTATATATCATGTATGCTGCCTGGAATATATAATTTATTATACCCGTGCTAAAATTGAATTCCTGATTTTTACTCGTTTGTCAGTTTTATTTATATGTTGTTTATTTGCTGGGTTTGTTGGAGCTTTTGAATTTTTAACGGAGTGACGTGAAGAGGAAAAAAGGAGAGAAAATAGCTTGACGTGTTGTGTGGGAAGGCACTGTAATTGCCCAACCTTCAGTGACATCCTTTATTGAATATTTCAGTAATTAGAAACTTTAGCAGATTGTAAACCTCTATTTCAATAACAAGCTTTCAGAGACATAATTGAAATGTGGAATGTAGTGTTCGGTTACTGGCCTATAACATGTTTAAATGCGAATTTGTCCAGAAAAAATTTAGTCTCCACAAAATACTTATTTGAACAAGTGGAAACTGTCCACCGAAGGTTAGGGAAGTAGCCGGGGAGTAAGTGTTCTTTTTCTCTGGCGCGACATGTCGAGTAGGCCCTTGGACGCGTGGTGAAATCTCCTGGGGAATATACTCTCCGCGTTTCATTCGGCTATTTTTGTAAGTTGGCCAACTGTAGGCTGGCGGTCTCATACCCGGGTAAGAGGCTGTGAGTGAATCCCTATTTAATTACATGCTTATAAGTTCCGCCGGGACTGGACCACGGGCTTCCCCAGTAAGTGTATAACATCGATTATTTTTCTTTTATACATATTGGGGCCTTTTTTTTTTTTTTTTTTTTTTTTTTTTTTTTTTTTTTTTTTTTTTTTTTTTTTTTTTTTTTATTGGATAATGTGGATTGTATTCTCGTTCTTTTCCCCACTGTTCAGACACCATCAGAATGTATATTACAGTTATAAAAAAAAAAGTTATAAAAAATAAAAATATGCCTTTCAGGTTGTTTTTTAGTAAATTTCATTTTCTTTTCCTTTTTTCTTTGTGGTTTCTATCATTTAGGGACCTATATCCACTGCTACTAAGCCTCGCGATGTTTGCATGATGCTCTTGCTATTAAATGATTTCATTCCATAAATATAAACCATATATATATATATGTACCATATATATAAACCTTTACCCCTACAACCCATGAAGAGTTTTGGGCTCAGGCCATGTAGAGATTCGTACTGTTTCTAAGGCCAACAGCCGTGAAATGAGGTGATTCGGCAGAGATCATGCTCAGCCGGTATATATATATATTTTTATTATTTTTTTGAAAGTGCTTTAGATTATTTCATAACTTTAATACCAGGTATAGGGGAGCCCGTTGCTGAGTGGCTAGCGCGCTAGTCTCTCAAGCTGCAGGTTCTGAGTTCGAACCCAGTCCCGGCGGGGCTTATAGCTTTTATGTAAAAAATGGGGATTCACTCACAACCTCTCCCCGGGTATGTGAGACCCGTCAGCCAAATGGTGGCCACTCACAAAATTAGTCGTAGGGAGTGATGACCCTACACTAAAAATAGCATCATGAAACGTGAGTGTAATTTCGCAGGAGTTTACACCGAGAGGTTCAGGGCCTACACGGCCTGTCGCGCCACTGAAAGAAAGGTAGTTGATTATTTAAATGCTTCTGATGAATCAGGCGCGTCAATAATTTTTTAGATATATAACGTAATAATATATAAAATAAGTAAAAAATGATATATGGTAAAAATAAAATAAGCCACAAAGCTGGTACAGATGAAATTCGTGTGTAATATATATTAAATAACAAATTGTGAAGTGCCTTTAACTTATTACGATCCGAACTATCTGTCGGAAACAACTGATTAGGATTGTAATTATTTCTCAGTGATTTCAATAAGAAAAACAAAAATTTAAAACGTCCCTGAAGAGATTTCGGTTAGATTTTGTTATTTTGTTTACATGGCTTTTCAATGACTTTCATTGATTAATGAATTAAATAATTTAAACATCGCATGTAACTTACAGTTGTGCTTTTGTTTTATTTTATCCTGTTACTTTATAGTTTTGAAAAAATTCGGCCTTTTTTTTTTTTTCACAGTTTTATCCGACGTACCATCTCCCTCCCATCAACCAGATATCCAACTCAAACATGATATGGCGGAACATATGTTGGAAAAAGGAAATTAAAAAATACTCGAATATGATTTCTAGGGAAGGAAGTCGATTACTTTCTGTTTCCCTTTGAATCTAAAAACTGCTACAGGCCACATTTTTTTATCTCCAACAGACCAGCCATGCTTTATCGTGTTTGTTCGGAATTGAAGAGAAATAATAATTTAAAATAAAAATAAAATAATATATATATATATATAAAATATATATATATATATATATGTATAAAATATTAAAGGATTTTTATTTGTGCATAACTAAAAAATAGTCATCTGTTATGTATTAGTAAAAATACAGTGAAGTGAACTTAATTCCTGTTTTTAATTTATTCTTGTTAGAAAAAAAAACCTTTCAATTTTTTTTATAGCTCAAAAAAGTATGCATTTGTATGAATTTTTACTTATATTGCATTATTTTACATTCATCCTTGTAATTTCTGGTACTTTTATTCTTTGCTGCATACGGGTTGTAACGGAACGGAAAATTTGGATTTCATTTTATTTCGTTTAACTCTCATGAACATTTGGGAAAAACTGAAGCGTCACTACACCTCATCATCTTTGCTTTTCTTCGTTATTCCCTTACCTTTCATTGTTAAAAGCTTCAAGAGATGATGATGTTTCTTTGTTGTTTATGTTCCTGTATATAAACGCTGAGGTCACATTCGTTTAGGTTTTGTACAACCTTTCTTTCGATTAATATAGTTATTTCTTTTTATAGTTTTTTCTCTTTACGATTAATTAATTTCTTGTACGTTTAAAAGTGGATTCCTGCTACAGATTTTGAAGCTCTGTTAATCTATCAAATGTTTCTATCTAGGTTCTCCTGACCATCCGGCCATGGTTGGGAGCTACAACACTTTGTTGTGACCTCACTGGGCATACTTTTAAAAAGTTTTCTATGGCCCTACTCTCTAATTAAATTCCATTCCATGCATTGTTCCTAGTTGGTTAAAATGTCTTTGTAATTTTTAATAATATGATGCATGATGTTATGAACGTAACTCCTTAGTCTAAATTTTAGAATTATAATTTACTAGCTGACCCGACAGACGATGTCTTGTGTTAACTGTCTTAGCGAAATCGGTCAAGCCGTTCAAGCGTGATGCGATCAGCAAAAGGAAAAGGGTATTCATTTATGTAATATATATATATATATATATATATATATATATATATATATATATATATATATATATATATATAGAGAGAGAGAGAGAGAGAGAGAGAGAGAGAGAGAGAGTGCTTACTCACCAAACAGTAAGCACTACCTAATCATATTAATTAAAAATTAAAATAAGTGAATAAAATTTCTGGATGGATGAAAAAGAACGATGGTGTAAGGGTACTTCGGTTCGTCGTTCCTAACCGACGCACAGTGGAAAAATGACCGATTTTGGTGAACAAAATTCTGAAACTTGTCCGTATAAGTTTTGGGGTCCTAGATCACGAAAAAAAAATATAAGAAAAAAAAAATAAAAACTAATTAATTTGTTGACACGATTGTAAAATCGTAAATTTTTTTTGTAATATTTAAAGACTAGAAGGATTATGGAACAAATCCTACAAACCAAATCCTTGGGGTAACTTATTGAATAAGGGCATACATTTACAAATTGCTAAATTAACTCTACAGGTGAGATTGTAATGTATATTCAATAACGAGTTTAGAAATATAATTTCTTACCTGTCTTAGCAATGTCCATTGTTAAATAAAAGCAGAAAGACTTTTCTCTAAATACGCCTTGAACACAATAAATGACCATCGAATAAAGATAATTCCAGTGCCGGTTATTGGGCACTAACAGTACCCAGGAATGATTCACTCATTTACTATTTATCTGTAAACACGGTATGGCGGGAAATATTATTATTAAGGGTCTTGCCAACTTAAAATAAAAAGGTGAAGCACTGGAAAATTCCAAACTTTTGACTTGACTTTTGTCCACCTAAATTGGTGATTTTGCCCACTGGGCAACGGTTTTTCTCTCTCTACTTTCCTTCCTTCGAACAGATGGACTGGAACGGCGAAATGAACGTTCGTGTAATAGAGCTTTTAGAGAGTTATTATTGGATAGAAATGCCTGGATGAGGCTCTACATGCAATCCTCTTACACTGCTGTGAGGTAGGAAGGATGGATAAAGGAGAAGATTTCAAGTTATAATAAGTTTTGACGAATGTTTAGATGGATGATGAGTTTTAATATTTTAGAAACGCTAAAAATATGTTGATTGAGGTTTGATTGATGAAAATAGGAGGGTATCCTCTAGTCTATTAGTTGTGATTTAAACGATTAAATATAATTATACTGAAATTTTTCTTGCTAACAATTTATAATCATTAGCGCTTTAATGCAATGAATTGTTATAGATGAGAGCCTCGGACTGGAGATACAGCCAGTGACTCATTGAACTTTATTGAATGATGGATGAGGCAGACTCCGTTATCGAGGCACCTCCACTGTTGCCAGGAAATATTTTTTAAAAAATAATTTATCATTGGCTAACTTAATGATCTTTCTTATTAACAGAGAGATTAGCGTGTCCTCCAACGGGAGTGATATCGGAGACACGTTGGCTTAGATCCAAAGCTATCTGCGCTTTAGCAACCTTAGCTTCTTTATTGTACGGCCCTAATTCATCTAGCAATTCAAGGGGCGTAGTCCTTGGGTAGGTACCCCCGCTGGCTCCCTGCCATCCACCGTTATTTTATTTTCATTTTATTCCTCTTGTAGTTTTCTTATCATTCTTCATATCAGTTGAGGCTATTCCCATTTCTGCCATCATTCGCGACATAATGGTCCATTTAATTCAGTTTATTTCTAACTTGGTATTTTTTTAGTTTTTAATAATATTATTCTTTCTTTATTGTTTCGATTTTATTTTAATATTAATCAATATAATTTAACCTCTTTTATTTTCTTTTTTTGTCCATTCCTACCTCGCCTTTTTAGGATTTTCTTTAAATTATTATTTTCTTTAAATGGTTTCACTCTTCTTCAGAATCACTTTTCTCTTCTGTTTTCTGCAGCTTATTTTTAAGAGTGTCTTCAAATAGTACCCGTGGCTCTTCGACCTTCAGCCTCTCGATGTTCCATCGCGTCCTCTGTACTCTATGACCTTTTTGACTATTTGCCAATCTGTTTTTGAAAAGGACTTTTAAGAGATAATCTTCTTTCCAAGTTCCCAGATAAATAAGTTTGTGGTGAAAACTCGTACTTTTAGTTTTTAGATAACTGCAGAGGCAAACCGAGCCTGCTGAAAAGACCGTTGTTGGATTCGTTGCGCAGTGTGTACTTTCCAGCATCATTACTCTAGTAATCTTCCTTGCCGATTTATGCTTTGAAGTCCCCATGAAAGACGACCACATCATACCTCGTGAGGCACTCACCAATTTTCGTTAACTTATCATAAAATCACTTTCATCTACCGTCGGTGCATGAACCGAGATTAAGGATACATTTCTGAGTTTTTCTTTAATTCTTATTCTACAGATTCTATCATTAATGGATTCAAAGTATAGCAGTGAATTTCTGGATGTTTTATTAATGAAAAATCCGGTACCATAGTCTTCTTTTGTTTTCTGCACCACTGTTAATGAGCGTATAATCTTTTTTTATCAATACGTCCTTTTCCGGACGATCTTATTTCTTGGGGTGCAGTTATATCGATTTGATATTTCAAAATCTCATTTGCTATGTCCTGCATCTTTCCTGGTTGCTACATAGTTTTTACATTTCATCCAGCCATAGTCATATTCTTGTGTTTTGTCCTTTAGACGCCACGATCAATACTTTTTTTATTTATTGTGAGTTTCGGAACCATAATCTTTTTACAAGGTTGGGGAGCTGGCTTCGCGCTCAACCCCCGATCTAGAAGGGCCGGTGGCTTTGATTTTGGGTTGTCCTTCCCTAGGATTCTGCCATCACTGCGGCTAAAGAGTTCACCCTACCTTCCGCAGTAGGCAATCTAACTATGCCACAAGAGGCTGCCGTTGATTATACATTAAGTTCATCCGCCTCTGCTTCTTAGATGCAAGCCCTGCTGCCTACTTGTTGCACTATCCTGCTTAGAACAGGATCGTTAGTAACACCATCTAGCTCTCGTTAGTTCGCTGACCAGTACCACCGAAGGAATTGGGTGCCACAACCTCAGCCTTGATTACTCAGCTTAACACAGTCTACCGTGTGAAGGTGAGAACGGAGTTGAGGTGAAGAGGCTTTGAGTGACGCATTCACCCCCATAGACCCCAATTGTTTCTTCTATGAAATACATTAACATGGTTAATTATTATTATATTATAACGTTTTGGTTTTAACCATCATATTTTAGCCATTTTAATTCATCTATTGATGTGATACTTCCAATAACATAACTTTGTAATCAACCAAAATAAGAAATATCACCCAATGAAAAGTTGGTATTTCGCCTTTCAGGATATGTAAAAGAAAATATCAAATGGAAAAAAAAATCTGGTGTCCCCAAAACTCGACATTCACTTACCTCCGTTTTCAAAATAAATTTAGAAATAAAATAAATTTTTAAAGAATTAATTACATTGAGTTTCGGTAGAAACAAGTATTTTATTAAATAATCTATCGTATTATTTATTATCTACGACAATCGGTCAATTTTATCAGTTTTTCATCGCTCCCTATTAACTTACAGTTGTATGTGTAAAATAATATGTTGTCTAAAATCTTGAGCTTTCCGCCGGTTTAGAATGCATCTGTACTATAGTTTTTTGTTCAAAAACCCAAAAATTACATAAACCTATATTTTTGTATTTTTCTTCTTTAGTTGGATATCTAAATCGTTCACTTTATATATTAATCCGTTTTTTATCAATGTTAATAAGATAATATATCTTTTTTTTTATGTAATTTTTGGTTTACTGATAATAATAACAGTAATATATACGTATAATATACCATTAGAAAGAGAAATATTTTAGAAAATGTATTATCTGATACACAGAGTTGTAATATAAAGTGACGAATGGAGAATAAACTTATTACTGATTAACAATTTAATATAGTTATACTATTTAATCTAAATGAAATGAAAAATAATTTTATTCTGGGACGAGTAGTCTCCTAAGAATAACAAGAAAAGTACAATATACATGATAATTGTCTGGTCGTTTAAGACTTCAGTTTAACAATAAAAGAACTATTTTGTGACAATGAATAGTATCATCTATAGATTTTAAATATTACATATGTTGGGAAGATTAATACTTTAGGAGATGAAGAAATAGTTCGGTGTTTGAAAGTGGATAATGATAAGGATTTACGAATGGATACAGGCAAGGAATTCCAAAATAGGATAGCACGAATAAAAAAGGATTTTTTGTATGACGCGGATCTGTGTGAAGGTATATACAAATTAATGGGTTGGGATCTAGTGTTTTCTGAATGGACAGAGGAACTTGTGGTAAGCATATCAAGAATATAAGAAGGTTTTTTAGTTTTGAAAAATCGGAAGAGACAGACACCTAGGAGGTACTGCCTACGGAAAGAGGGATAGAGCCAATTCAACTCGGTATACCTTCCAGAAACATGGGAGCGTCTGGGGATTCCACATGTGAATCTGATAAAACAATTCATAAGTCTTTTGAGTTTCATATCGAATTTCTCAGACAGCCCGCCGTATACAAGGCAACCGTAGTCAAGCTGGGGGAAAATGAGCGAAGAGAAGACCAGTAGCATACGGGTTTTAGGTGGGATAGAGTCACGAAATCTTAGAAATTGTTTTAGGATAGCGATAGATTTTCGGGTGATTTGAGAAATATGATTGCTCCAAGATAGGTTCTGATCAATAATAACTCCAAAGTTTCTTACTGAGGTGTGGAAGTGGATAGGTATGCTCTTGAGGTAAAGGAGTGGATAATATGGAAGTAATTTATAAGGTTCTTGGAACCGATGAGAATGGCTTTGGTTTTTCCTGCATTCAACTTTAAATCATTTGTTGTAGCCCATGCCTTGATGTTGTCAATATCTTGTAGTTTTTGGATTGCCTTTAGCATTTCGGAAGGATGGAAAGAAAGATAGATTTGCAGATCATCTGCATATAGGTGGTATTGTGAGTGGGAGATGCAGTCAGGGAGGTCATTAATATAGATGGAAAAAAGAGTTGGTGAGAGTGAGGATCCCTGAGGAACACCACGTGTTAAGGCAATGGAGGAGGAAAGAGGTTCATTTGGTATGATGACAGTTTGAGATCGATAGGATAAAAAAGAAATAAACCATTTTAGAACGCTGTTTGATATTTGAAGGTTTTGGAGTTTGGAAAGAAGGATGTTATGATTAACTGAATCAAAAGCTTTTGATAAATCGAAGAGGATTAAAATAGTGATTTTTTGTTGGTCTATTGAGGACTGTAGGTCTTGGGTAATTTTTAGCAATGCAGATTGAGTAGAATATTGCGATCGGAAACCGGACTGTAAAGGATTTACAAGGTTATTTTCCTCAAGAAAGTTGTTGAGCTGTGAGTGAACAATTCTTTCAAGCGGTTTGAGTAGATTGAATAGTATGGAGATAGGTCTAAAATCGGAAACTGCGGCGGGATTAGGAACTTTATTCAGTGGACGTACGATGACTTTTTTTCCAGGCTGTTGGGAAAATAGATTTTTGAAGAGAAACATTATTAATATGTAGAAGGTTAGGAAAGATAAATCGTATGTTTCCAATGAAAATGAATACACGTTTGATTAAAATCAACTTCAAATATTTTTCAAATTGAAGTATATTTAATAGTTTTTAAATTAATTCAAAAATCAAGGTAAGTGAAATTCGTGTGTTGCCCGTAGCAGATTTTTGTTTAGTATTTTTAATATGGCCATTCAATATTACACCAACATAGCTAGCTTAATCAAAAGCGTTAGAGTCGGTTTGGAGAAAATCGTAAAAAAGGTGCTAAATGCGTGTTATAAAGAGGCTCTTCTGGTTGGCTGATTTTAACGAAGAAGTTGCTCTGACATCTCAAGTATATACACTTCTAAATATCAAATTTCAGTATTATGCGACTTATCGTTTTCGAGCTAGACATACAACACATGGACACACATATATACACAGACCTATATATTTCATATATAGTTAAGTTAAAGTAAAAACACTAGAAATATTTAAAATTCAACGCGTAGTTGAAAGTTAAATACTGTTAAGTAACGTTTACTATACCGCAAGTGTGTTAAATGTTAACAAAAGGACAAGAATAAGGTGGAAGAGATTGTAAGTGGGGATTTAGTGTTCTGCTTTTGACAGGTGGAATCCTTTGTCCTAACCCGGATGATTTGTGACCGATTTCCTCTTTCACACCTCTATTGTCTCGAGAAGGGCGGTACCTGGCCATACTGCCTCTGTACACCAGACCCTGCAATATCTGTCAACTATTTCATTAGTACAATATCTGGGTCTACTGATCATAATCAACTCCAGTCCTACGATTGCCTTGTTACTTTCACTCACCTCTATATGAAATATATAGTAAGGGAAAGTATTGCGATCGTGAAAATTTTTGAATTCCAATTTTAAACGGAAATGCACGTTTAGGGTTCCCTGAGTGCAAATAACCCAGTCCCGCAAAAAGATCTGTGTGTCCGTGTGAGTGTGTGTGTGTGGTAACTCTAGCGCAAAAACGATAAGATGTACGGAACTGAAATTTCATATTTAAGACTACTTACGCCCGAGATGTTACAGCAACTTTTTAAATAAATTCGGCTGACCGGAAGTGCTACTTTATACCATGCATTTGCGCCTTTTTTATTTTTTTCGAAAACGGCTCTAACAATTTTGATTAAACTCGCTATATCGATGTAAAATTTAATGGGCTTTAAATAGGGCTTTATGTAGGTTTCACTCAGATTGAAATAGTCTGATGGGGCTTAAATGCCGATGTTTTAAATTTGCTTCCTCTAAACTACTTTTAATTTTTTGGATTCTACAAAAATAACCATATCATCTTGTTACCATTGATAAAAAACAGGTAAATATATATACGCATTCGATATCCAACTAAAGGAGAAAACTGAAAACATATTTTTTTAACGCAATTATTTGATTTTGAAAATAAGAACAGTAATGTACATGTATAATATACCGTTGGAAAGCTAAAGATTTTAGGAAAAATATTATCTAATTCACAAAATTGTCTCAGTTAACGAAGAGTAATAAAAAACCGACAAAACTAACTGATTGTCGTAGATAATTATAAAATAGATTATTTAATAAAACAATTTAATTAA
Source organism: Piezodorus guildinii (assembly GCA_023052935.1). Classification (NCBI taxonomy): domain Eukaryota; kingdom Metazoa; phylum Arthropoda; class Insecta; order Hemiptera; family Pentatomidae; genus Piezodorus; species Piezodorus guildinii. The sequence continues at coordinate 145,024,468 of CM041292.1, forward strand.
TTCTTAAACAATTTATTTTAGCTCTAAATGTATTTAAAAATTCTTAAATTGATTTTTACAACCGAGGTAAGTGAAAGTCGTGTGTTGCGCGCACTAGATTTTTTGATCATATAATAATAATCAATTAATGTTAAAAATAGTTTACCAGTTATTAATTTCCATATCGAAAGTTATTTTCAATTTTTTTTTTCGTGACAACGCTTAAAATTGCTGGGCAAATTTTAACTCAGTACTAATACTTATTAATAACTTAGTATTATGAGCTATTTTAAACTCCCTCCTTCAACTATCAAAGTAGTGAGACCTAAGAGAATAGTGAGCTGCACATTTTCTACATACCCATTCAAATAACAGATTTCTAAACGTTATGAAAAAAATAAATAAATAACTGGGCCATAAATTAAATTATTCAAAACTCAATATCGCTTAGGGGATGCTATGAAAAAATTGTTTGCATAACTTAATCATTAATAGTAAATTAAAAAGGCTTTATAAGATTTAACCACTTATGGATGGTGCTTTCTCTTAAGACATAATCGACATATACACTGCAAATCCTGTTAAACACGTATGTGCAGCGGACTTTACTTTTTGGAAATAAAAAAAAATTGAAAGTGACAAAAATAAATTTTTCTCTCTTCCATCTAGAGCTTGCAAAATAACACTTAAAGATAAGGAATCTCGGATGAAACTGATGCATAGAAACACCTCAACAAAAAAAAATAATAATAATAAAAATAAGATCTCCACAATCCATGAAGGGTCATCACGCTCGGCCGCCAGGTTTTCTCCTAACTTTAGGTATCTACTTTATGGAGGCTGGGTGTGCCTCAGCAGGGATTTGAACTTGGGGCCCGGAGAATAGTAGCCTAATTCTGTATCCTCTAGACCACGCTGTTCCTAACCGAACCTTACCTGATCTTTTTTGGAATATGTAAACATGATTTTATAAACCCGGAGAGGTTTATAGTCAAATATAGCAAAATGCCGCTAACTTATTTTACAACCCTCTAGTTTTGGTAAGTTTCCGTGACGCGAAAATATTAATAAATATCGATATTTTAGTGACTAGAGAATTAAGATATTCATTATATTAGCTGTGTATAGAGAAATGAGCAAGTTATGACAATTTCTAGCACGTCTTCTCTCATTACATTCGCAAGTGTTTTTTATTCAATTTAATACTGATGTACCGATATTATAAATATGGATATTTACATAGATGGACATTTAAGTTTCGATATCATATCAGTATCGATTACGTGAATATGTATACATACACCGCTGCCCGTGCGCCAGTCTAGGGCCAGTGACGTAGCAGGTTAGTGACGCTCGAAATGGTAACGTAAATTTTTCGTCTCCCTAGAATCGCTTACCGTGTTTTCAAGTTTTCACTTGAAATATTATCTTTAGTTCAATTTTACTTATATATTAAACATATAGTAAAGGAAACTATTGCGATCGTGGTACTCTTTTTCTCTTCTAGGTTTGGTCTCCTGAGTCCAAATGACCAAGTCCTCAAAAAGGTCTGTGGGTGCGAATTTGGTCAGTCTTGCTCAAAAACGATTAGTGGTATGAAACTGCAATTTCATATTTTAGAAGCAAATATACCTTATATGTTACCGGAAATTTTTCACCATAATCAATGGACCAAAAGAGCCACTTAATTTGTTAGACCTGATAAGTAATCTGTACAACTGATTTTCTTAATATTTTTATGTAAAACTTAGATTTCAATGAACCATTGGCTGTATCTCCATGAATTGCTAAGTCATATCTCTTTCATTACATTTCTTTCATTTCTGTAGGTGTTTCTGATGGGTTTTGATCCTTTATCTATTTACATATAATAGATTTTAAGGATTAGGGCTCCATTTCATTCACTGACGTTATTATGATCTTCTATTAATTTAATTTTTTTTCTGAATTTTAAATCAATTATTTAATATATTATTTAGTATATCTCATCGTAAAAAAAGGCGTAATGAAGTCCATAAATGATTTAATATCTCCACAGTTGGTGGATTTATTAACCCAAGACGCATAAAATTTTATGATTCCTAACTTATCAAACGGACCATCTTTTTAATAACCTAACCCCTTTACTGCCTCCCATTCCATCGTGTGGCAAAATAGAACTAATTTGTTTTATTTATGTTAAGTCGTATTCTGAATGAAAATAATAGATTATCTTAGTAGTTCATGAAGTTTTCGCACCTCTAAATTAATTAAGTAGTTTTTTACTTTCACTTACCTACATATGAAATATAAAGTAAAGGAAAATATTGCGATAGTAAAAATTTGAATTTTAGTTTTCAACGGAAATACACGTTTTAGGTTCCTCTGAGTCCAAATAACCCATTTCCACAAAAAGGTCTGTATGTGTATCCGTCCTTGTTGGTAAGTTCAGCGCAATAAAGAAAAGTCCTATGACACTGAAACTTCATATTTAAGACAACTATACGCCCGATATGTTACAGCAACTTTTTCATCAAAATTAGCTAACCTGAAGAGCCACTTTATACCGTGCATTTTGCACCTTTTTAACGGCTCTAACGATTTTGATTAAACTTGATACATCGGTGTAAAATTCAGTGGGATTTAATATCATGTACAATTATATGCATACAATTATGTAAACAGTGATCGTAATATCTATTTTATTATGCTATGTATGAAATTAAAATTTACGTCTAGTTCAAAAAAACATGTATAATATACCGTTGGAATGCTAAAGTTTTTAGAAAAAATATTATCTTATACATCCTATTGTAAAAGTTAACGGAGATTGATGAAAAGCCGATAAAAAAAACTGGTTGTCGTAGACAATAATATAATATATTATTTAATAAAACACATGTTTCGATTAAAATTCAATTTAAATAATTCTTTAACAATTTATTTCCGTATATAAATTTTTTGGAAAATTCTTGAATTGGTATAAATAATGAAGATAAGTGAAAGTCGTGTGTTGCACGCACCAGATTTTTAAATTATAAATATAAATACGTTTAAATATTACATCGACGGTGTTGTACAAGCTAGTCTTCGGATGAGAAAACCCATAGCATTCGGCGCATTCTTTTATAAGATAGTTTTCGCGAATCCTCAAGTTCTTGCATTATTCTAACAAGCTATATCATTGTACCTTCTATATTTCGTTGAAATGGGTACCCGGAATAAAGACTAAACCCGGTTTGGGTGTTGTATTCGGCCCGCTGAGTTTTATCAAAACCTTAAACCAAATGAAGGACCTAATTTGTTAATCAGGGTGAAGGGACCGTTTCTAATTCACCCTCCCTTTGGGTGTATTTACTTTAGAGCCCTCAATTAGATGTTACAAGTAATTGGAGGTCTCTACCCTGTCATGATGGTCAGAGGGAAAGGGGGTGGGATTCTATTGATTTTACTTACATTAGACTTTTTATTTTATTTTATCATGGATAGTTATAATTCATATTAATAATATTCGATATCAAATGATACTGAAATTTTTTCAATGAGTTTTCAATTATCAGGTGGCGGTCTTCGTCTAGTGAATTTAACATTTTTTAGTATTTATTTGTTGTAATGCCAATAGGTGGAACGTCTACTGACTTAGTTGTTCATCGGTATTTTGGGGGCTACTGGTTATTTTTAGTTTGTTTTTTTAAATCATAAATTTTTATACTTAATAATTATCTTTATTGTCTCTTTTAGAATTGTTCTCTCTTCTAAATTCGTATATAACCCTTCAATTTGCTCCACTGAATACTTCATCTAAGGCTTTATCCTTAAAAAAACAACTAAGCTATTATACCTTTAACAATCTTAAAAGGTAATAATTTAAACTTCGATCAAACAGTGCTAAGAAAACTAATAATTGAACTATAGAAATGTAAGATTCGTTCCGTGAAATGATATAAATTGTATTTATATGCGAATGTATCATAAAATAGTTGTAATACATCTTTGGAAATACTAATATTACTGGATGTAAATAAATAAAGTTTTTCTGAACCCCTAAAATATTTTAATTTGATAAAAACATACTATAGTTTAGAGGAAAATTTGTCTTGTGTTAGATATGAAAAACTATATATAAGATACTGTATTTCATAAGAGTCATCCAATAAATAAAACCATTCGGTAATGTAAAGTGTTTGATTTTTCAAATGTTTTTCTGTGTATCAATAATTTTTAGCACCTTATTCGTCCGCCTTCCATACGAATAAAGTGGTGAGCAATATTGGCTGCCATCGTTGTGTGCCTGACGGTATAATGGAAGCTTTGGCCAGTAGCCAAGGAACTGCAATACGTTTTTACGTTCATGATGTTCCAGATTGGCCATTCGTTATCTTTGCCCTGTTTTATTATCTCTTAAGACTTAATTTATGGAATCAAGCCGTAACGGAATCCCGTTTTTTGAGCTGTTTCTAGTAGGAAAGCTAATGTTTATGAGGGTTGTCGATTATTTATTTCTTTATAAACAACTTTCGTAGGGATTAATATCTAGTGTTAGTATTAATCAACTGTTCGATTTGGCATCACGAGAAGTCAGATCAATCTCTTCTGGAATCCCTTTATACTTGCTATAGTTGAGAGAAGTCCCTGATAAAAATCTCGTGTTTGAAATGTCGGCATTTAATATATATTTAATCTTATCTTATTTCATTCTTGAGCCCCTCCATGAACATTTCTTCACTATCATATTATTTAGGTTCGTGTTTATTAAATGAAAAATACTGCAGTATGCCATGCGTAAGGAACAGCATGAATTCAGAAACTTTAGGAGTAACTAACACCTTGTCGAGGTATGGTTATAAATAGGTGAGAAGAGCCAGAAGGCCTCGACAATTGTGTGTTTAATACAAGGAAGAGAGTAAGCTGGATGCTGGTACCCGCCGTGGTAGAAGCACCAGGTAAGAGGTTACCTTGCCAGGTAGGTGGTGAACCCGCACATATCGATTAGCAGGGAAAACTATTTAGAAAGGAAATGCCCCGTGTGGTAGAAGCTCAACAGCAGTGGATAGGTTCCTCATAGGTGCACATGGATAGAAGCCATGCTCCCTATCCTGTGGGGGGATAGGAATGATATAGGAGTGAAGGTTGTGAAATAACGATAGACCACATATAGGATACAAAGACAAAGACACTCAAGCCTAGGAGATAACACCTGGTAGAAGCAGGTTAGTGATCTGAAGAGATGAGCTACTAACTCTTGCTATACTGATGACACAGTGTATATTATTAATAGAGAGAGTTTCTGTTATTTTTAATAAAAATTGAAACTTACGGCTTTATTGCAATCTTTATCACTTCACTCTCTATACAAATAATGAAATCGGGAGCTCCTTCTAAACCACTCTACGGATTTTGGTACAGTTTTCTCTATGATTTAGGCCGTACTTTCCTGAAGGTTTATAAATTAATACAATTGATTGCAATTATGTTTTTCATTAAGTTGGAAAATTAGTCTTTCTTTAAGAAAGTCATCTACAATTTTTTTCTGAAATATGAATAATAGCATTGACGTATAATATATAATATGAAATAAGAATATTACATGAAAATAAGGGAACTCCACATTGTAACTATAATTGTATGTCTCAGGTCTTCGTCTAAAAAAAATCTATTCTATCTGAAAAGACGCCTTCTATTCTATTAAAAAAACAAAGCAAAAAAAAACCCCAACAAATTATCACACAATGGTTTTTTATTTCAAAATAAATGTATTAGGATATAACTGTTTATATCTGCTAATATTTTCGATTTGTCTCTATCTTTAATAATATCCGAGTTTCGGTGGATTAACTTCTATTATAATTTGTGGCCTGAATATATAGATCAATTTTTTTTTTTTCTGTTTATCGTGCTTTACTGAATCTAGAACTCTCTACATCGTTTTCTCTATCTTCGAAAATAACTGTTTTGTGGGCGTATGTAGGCAAGATTTCAATTTTTTCATTTTTAGTTATATTTATTGCATATTCAAAAATAACTGAGTTATGGGCGTATTTATGGTTTAAATTTATATTGTTTTCTTTCTCTCTGTTTTTTTTTTTTTTGATATAATTATTCGCGGTTTTTTGGTTAGAAAACACTGATAATTTTTTTCTCTATCTTCAAAAATAACTGAGTTATTGAATTAAATCACGTTCAATCGGCCGCCATTTTAAAAATAACCAGCTGATATCAACGCCTAGGTGTTAGGATCATCGTTGCATGGGCTAGTATTTTTGTAGCGAATTTCAAAAAAATAATTGGTCCAGTAGTTTCGGAGAAACACCGGTTGACCGTGGACAAACGTTTTTTTTTTTCTATTTGTTATTTGGATTCTTTACATCTTGGAACGTAAGCCCTCAAATTTTGAATTTGATGGTAATTTTTTTTTTTTTTAGTTTTTTGTTCGATTACTAAGGTATTGTTGTAGTCAATATTATAAAGGTCGATTATTGAAATTAAGAAAAATAGTAATGCTGATATTTTTATTAGTTGTTATCGTAACTGAATTGTGTATCAGCTATCAGAAAACATTTTTTTTTTTTCGCTTTCATCGCCTGGTTGTGTTCGGTTGTAGATGTTTAGTAGATGTGACGGCAAAGGAGAGGTAGAGAAAACGATAAATATGAGATGGGTTTGATACAGGATCTGGGCCGTATCCTTGGAAGCCTTATAGTCGTAATAAACTTCTTCGCTTTTTGGACCACAGAGAATTTTCTCTATGCTTTCTGTTTGTATTTTTCCAATACTTTCGATTGAACTGTATGAATCTTTTACTAGCGAGTTGTTTTAAAATACACATTAAGAAGTTAATTTAGTTGTTACAGCATCTTTTTCATCAAAATCGGCGAACCATAAAAGATACGTTATATCTTTCATTTTCACTTATTTTCGTTTTTTCGAAAAAGGCTCTAGCGATTTTGATTTAACAAATTTGATACATCGATGTAAAACTTAATAGGCTTTGTTATTATGTAGTTTCATTCTTATTGAAATAGTCCGACAGGGCATAAATGTCGGTTTGCTATGCCGATATGGAAGGAGTGATGATAAACTGATACAACTAAGGTTTTGTTGCAGATAGATTTCTTTTGTTAGAATATTGGATCTGAAATACACGTTTCCATTGAAACTCAATGTAATTATTTAGCCCTTCTTCAACTTTATTTGATAACTTTTAGATAAGGTTAAAGAAGGGTTTAGATAAAGTGGTTTTTTATAAAGAAGAAAAGTAAAAGTCTTGTGCTGCGCGCACCAGATTCAATGAAAATTAATTTTGTTTTCTCATATTATTTTAGGTGTTTAATTAAGCAATTACGAATCACATAATCTTTTTTTTTTCTTTTTTTTTTTTTGTATTTTTATTTAGGTAAGGTTTAAAATCAAATTGAACTCAAGGTAGTCGTTGGCTTGGAAATGGAGATTGTTGCTAGACTCGTTGTCTGATAGGAATCGTCGGAATTTATTGGTTTTCTTTGCAATAAACTAAGCCACTAGAATCCAGCGTGATGTGGAGCCAATTATTGACATTCTTTTTTCAGTTCATGATGACGAAAAAAAGTCTGTATCTTTCTCAATTAGGTGCAATTTATCTCATTCAAAAATGTATACATGTCTCTGGCAGCAATAGCGTTTGTTACATAATTACTGGAAAAACATCTGGAGTTTTCCCGGACAGATATTGGTTGGGGGAGTAGCAGAAGTAGAAAAAATTGATTTTCGAAAATATTTTTCTTGTTCTCAACTATTGGATTTTCCGGAAAAGATTATGTACGATTATGGTTTAAAAAGAAATAGGAAGATTTACAACTGATAGAATTTTCCATCTTTAAAATTATAAAAAGCGTTTTATAATTACCTTGTACATAAAATTTTGTCTCTAACGTAGTGAATCTAGAGGTCTAGAAAATAAGATTAAGTCGATGTGGGAGAGTTTCTTAAATATAAAATTTCTGTTTTATACAACTTACCGTTTTCGGGCTAGAATTACCACACACAGACCTTTTTGTGGGACTAAGTTATTTTTGCGATCGCAATACGTTCCTTTCCTATATATTTCATGTGTGGGTTAGTGGAAGTAAAAAATATTAATTAACAATTATTATCTTACTTTATTCTAGTCTTCTTTTTTAAGTTCATGCAATTCGTTAAGAAATTCAATAAAAATTATTTATGCATTAAATTCAATTAGCAGATTTTGTTTAATTTATTCCAAAATGTATTTAAGAAACCAGGATCAGTAAAAAAAGCCTTAAAACAAGCTCACTTCATTTTCATTTCATTCAGCAAATTCCCTTGACAATTTGAATAGTACTTAAGTGAAATATTAATTGTTTATTTATTTATTTATTTAATTATTTATTTATGAAGGATTTAGAGAAAATGTCAAAATGAAATAATAAGATTACATAGAGCTCGAAAAATATAATTTTTTATTATGTTTCCCATTTCCGTTTGTGATAGATACTTCAGCAATCAAAAAATGCATCGTTTTTCTTAATTTATGGTTGAACATGAGCTTTAATCGCAATGTACGCAAGGATGTGCGAAATCACCTACCATTTATGAACTTTCTCTCCTTTTTTTTCTATTTCTCGCTGGACGTATAGTGAGATTTATTTGTAGAGAAAAGTAGGAAATCCTGTAATGCCGTTGCCGGGGAAATACTTTTCAGGCTCTTGTTTAATGCATGAGTCTTAGGAAAGTATAAAAGGGCCATTTCAGAGACCATTTTTTCCTTTATTCCTTTCGGTGTTTGATTTGTATTCGTATAAATCAAGGCACATGAAAGATGAAAACATGGAGGTTCGATTTTCGTTACTGAAGTAACCTTATCTTTATTATATGTTTAATCTCAGGATTATTTCAAAACAGTTGAATGAATCTTTGTTATAAATAAGTAATCCTGATAAAGAATTGATGTTTAATGTTTAAAATTTCTATAGCTTCTCTTATTTATATAAGAACTATAACTATAACTAGAATCTAAGCTAGTAGATCTCGAGGCCATCTTCTTTTCAGACGCCTGTGAGGATTGTCAGAAATGGAGGAAGTAAGTATTGAAGCTAGTATGTTAGAGTGGGAGTGGAGTTTGTCATGTAAGGATTGATACCTTGTTTGGGCCAAATCAGCAACATTTAGAATATTAAGGTCTTTATAGATGAGTTGATTAGTTACAAAGTAAGAAGCGTTATTGATTTTTCGACGAATTTCGGATTGTAATAATTAAATACGGGAAGAATTTAATGGTTTAGTAGAACGTTTTGGTTGGAACAGACAGTCCTTTTGGTAGTGATGTAGATAAGCCTTTTGTAGCTAAGTGGAAAGTTAGAGCGTCTGTTCGGGCATTGTTGAAGTGATCGAAAGCGGCGGACAGTTTCTTGTCCTTTCAGTCTTGTGTGCTGATTCCATGTTAGACGTTTGTCAAGTAGGAGTCCAAGATACCGAATCGAAGAGTAAAAGTAATTTGTTGTTGTTTGTTTGAATTTCTTTTAATTCTCCAAATCTGACAAGATACCTCAAGGTCTCTAATATTTTATTGAAGAGTTTGAAAGGCCACAATAGCATCGTTATTGACCGATAACACACATGTGTCATTAGCATAGGTGGAAAGAAAGGTGTTAGGATGGTTAGGATATCAGATGTATAGACTCAGTAAAGAATGGGTCCTAGGTTACTTTCTTAAGAAAAAAAGAGCAAACTAAGCGGTCATTTTTATGGAATTAATGACGAACAATTATTTATCTTAGAGAGAATAGGACTAATTTTAATAATACACATTTAATATATGTGTATAATATAAACTAAACCAACTAGTTGAAACCAATAATTTAACAATATGTGTGTTCTTAAAAATTAATAGTTTCTTAGTAATAGTACAATTTCCAATCAGTACTATTTCTTTGCTTTTACATTTTGAAATGTGTTCATTTTAAAAAAAATCCATTTTAATAGAAGTTTTCCTGTTTCTAAGCTTACTTGCTTTAATCATAGTCTTAGATATTGAGTTGTCAGGGCCACTGATCTGTGCCTCCTAGGAATGGAACATTTAAAATTCAATTTCTGAGAATTAATTAATTATAGTCCAGTGACGGAATCCCGTTTCGGGACAGACAAGGTTCCAGCTAACCGAAACCACTTGGTTTTGGATCAGAATTGTAGATGGACCTAATTGATCCATCAGTCTTCTGGAAGACTTGGTTAATTAATTTCAAAACAATTTAAGATATTTGCTAGTATTTTGATGTGTGGGTGATATTTTTAAGTACGATTATGATTATGAATATTTTATGTTGGACATTTCCTGCTGATGTTTTTTTAAATTATTTTTTTTAAATCTATTAACATATAATGTCAGTTTAAATAATTAGGAGTTGTAATTATCGATTAAGGTTTTGAGATATGTTAGTTTTTGTTCACCCAAACTACGTCTAGATGCTAAAAATTAGTCTGCGATTCAGTCCAGTCAGGCATTGTCAATATCGCGTCAGCGAATGACGCTTTAAGGGAGGTCAGCAATAATAATAATAATAATAATATGTTTATAATTTATTTATGCGAAGTTTTAGTTTCCGTATGTTCCGTACTACGTTTTTAAAAACCTTTCCATGTCCTTTTTGGAATAATTCCACTGAGTATGTATGTTCTTATTTTTAAGACATTAATTTCTTTGTACACTTCTCTTGTCACAGATCCATCCGAATAACGAATAGAAAAAAATCCGTTTGTCCGTCGTACGCCGTCCGCGGCATTTCTCCGAAACTACTGGACCAATTTTTTTTTCCTTACAATTCCTTACAAAAATACTAGTTCATGCAACGATGATAGTAACACTTAGACGTTTATATCAGCTGGTTATTTTTATGTTTTATTTATTTGGCTGCCGATTAAACGTGATTTAATTCAATAACTCAGAAATTTTTGAAGATAGAGAAAAAGTTTTGTCAGTGTTTACCTACCAAAAAACCGTGAATAATTATTTAAAAAAAAAAAGAGAAAGAAAAAATTTGAAATTTAAACCATAAATACGCTCATAACTTAGTTATTTTTAAAGATGTAGAAAAATGTGTACAGAGTTTAGAATCAGTAAAACGTATGTAATATGTATATTCAAGTTACAAATTGTACTAGATGTAATTTCACCAAATTCGGTTATTATTGAAGAAAGAGAAAAATCGAAAAGGTTTTTGGCAACGCGACGAACAAAGAATAAAAAAACGAAAACATCATATATGGTCAAGCCACAACTAATAAGAGATGTGATTTCCTGATAACTCGGTTATTATTGATAATGAAGATAAAATGTAAGGTGTTCTGGAATCAAGAAATTTTAATCGAATAAAAACCGAAAAAAAAAATAAAAGAGAATATAAATGGTTTTGGTTTATTATTTTCAATAGTGAACCTTTGTAATTGTCCACAAAAAAATAACCCCTCCCACCTAAAAATTTGTGGGCTCACGTTTCAAGATGCATGGAATCCAAATAACGGATAAAAAGAAATCCGTTTCTCCTAATAAATAAATACCAACACAATTATTTTAGAGCAAATTGATGGAGATTAAATTTTCGACAAAATGAAATTGATATTGATCAACAACTAGCCGAGATATAGCGTTTTGAAACTAGCAGTAGTGATATGATATTATCCTTTGAATTATTGCTTTTTATATTACTTAATTGCCTATAAACAGTTATAACCTAATATTGTTATTTAGAAATAATATACATTTGTGTAATAATGTGCAGCGGTTTTTAATTTAATATCATACCATTTAATTATACTATAACTTTTCAGTGCTCAGAGACCAGCTCATTTTGACTAGGGGTTTAGTTTACGTTCACCTATATATTGATTTTGTAATTGTGTCGCTCACCTCACCCGTAATTCATTTATGATATCAGTATTCGAGTATGTACTTAACGTTCATATTTGAAATGAAATGTTTTTTAGCACATTCGTAAAAGCTATGATTAGAAAATCGTTAACCATCTCATTCGTTTTATGTTCCGTTGCGCCATGAGAGTGGAAAGTAAAGCAGGCTTGCCATAAACTAACTTGAGAGTTATCTGGTCCCGGCGGCGGAAGCGACAGGAAGGAAGTCGTTGCGGCTACGAGTGTTGGCTGGTGTCAACTCCAACTACACGCTACATTTAGCAGGCAGTCATTATCCTTCTTTGATATGGCCTAGTCTCCCCGTCCTATCGCTCCCTCTCTCCCTTTACTGCCTTTTGCAAAGGATCGTTTCAAGCGTTATGACGCGCACTAGGCTTAGGATTTATTTGTTTTATCATTTACGAATTCAGCTCTGTTTAATGCCATAGGCTATGTTGTCTGATTAGCCTTTCACCGTCAAAGCAAGAACGTTGCGAAAAGAATGCTAAATTCGTTTTGCTATTTCTGAACAAACTCTATGATTGAGTTCTATCGTCGGCTAAAAGAATCCATTCCTTATATATCTCTTGAAAAATCACTATAATATATCCAAAGCTTCAAAGCAGATGAAAGTCTACAAAATCTGGTGCGCGCAACACACGATTTTCACTTACCTCTGTTGTTAAAATTAAATTAATACTTTTAGAGATGAAAAATGATGAATTACATAAAGTTTCAATAGAAACATATGTTTTAATTAATATATTACTATTACATTTTTATCTACAACAATCAGTATTTTATCGCTTTCATCACTCTGTATTTGCTTTTTCGATTCCGTGTACTAGATAATATTTTTTTCTAAATTATTTAGCTTTCTAACAGTACATCATATTGGGTTGATGCAAAATTAATGCAGGTTTTTAGTAGGTATTGTAAATACGGCATATCTTTACTTTAACCATATATATTTAATCAAAATAATTTCCATCTGAATCAATGCACTTTTGCCAACGTTCAACAAGCTTTCTTATTCCACCAGAAAAAAAATCCGAATCCCTGGACTCAATGAAATCACAAAAAGAATTTTCAATGTCGTCCTGGTTTTGAAAATATTTCTCCCTCAAAAAGTTGTCCAGATGCCTGAAAAAGTGGAAGTCTGTAGGAGAGAGGTCAGGTGAATAAGGCGGATGCTGGAGAACTTCGTAGCCCAATTCGTGCAGTCGTCGAAGCGTTGGTTGTGCAACGTGTGGTCTGGCGTTATCGTGGAGCAGGATCGGCCCCTTCCGATTCATCAATGCTGGGCAAAGACGTTGCAATTTTTGAGTTCCGAGTTCCGCCGCCATTTCTCGTGTGGTTTTCGTTGGGTCTTCTTCCACTTTTGACCTCAGCTGGTCGTTGTCCAAAGCAAGATGACGGCCCCGACCTTCCTTGTCTTCGAGGTCGAAATCTCCTCTGCGAAACTTCTGGAACCAACGCTGCACCGTGCACTCATTAATAGCCCCCTGACCCCACACTTCATTAATATTACGAGCCGTTTGCGCAGCGCTGCGCCCTAATTTAAATTCGTAAAAATAAATTTGACGAAAATCGCACTTTGACATTTTCGATTCAAGACCTTTGAACACACTGAACAAAACGATTTTACTAAACAAATTCATGGTGAAAGAGAGGGTATTAGATAAGGTTTGTTTTGGTATAATAATGATCAATGTTAGGATTAGCTTTGTTTACACAATTGGAATTAAGATATTGCAATAGAGGAAACCTGCATTAATTTTGCATCAACCCAATACATCTATACAACAGTATTCTTGTGTTCCAAAACTCGAAAATTGCATTAAAAATATTTTTGAACTTTTCTCCTTTAGTTGTTTATCAAATTCCCTCACTATTTAGCCGTTTTATTTCGGTGGTAACAAGATAATATGCCTATTTTTTTTTAAATCTACAAAATTAAAGATACTTTAGAGGAAGAAAACTTAAAATATCGGCATTTAAACCCAATCAGACCATTCCAACCAGAACGAAACCTACATGTTCTTAAACCCATTAAATTTTACATCCATATAGCGAGTTTAATCAAAATCGTTAGAGGTGTTATTGAGAAAATCGTAAAAATGTCCAAAATGCATGGTATTGAGTGGCTGTTATTATGGCTAGCCAATTTTTATGAAAAAGTTGTTTTAACATCTCGGGCGTATTACATATGAAATTTCAGTTCAGACCTACCAAATACGGACACAAACACTCTCAGACCTTTTTTCGGGACTTCATCGTTTGAACTCTGGGGGTCTTAAAACGTGTATTTCCGTTGAAAACTGGAATTAGAAAATTTTCGCGATCGCAATACTTTCCTTTACTATATATTTCATATATAGGTAAGTGAAAGTAAAAAGCAAGCTTACTTATATATAAGCCACAAACATACAGTACTTGAGTAAGGAAAAGTATTGCAATCGTGAACATTTCGAATTCTAGTTTCCTACGGAAATTAAGATCCTCTGAGTCAACATAACCAAGACGCGCGAAAAGGTCTGTGGGTGTGGTAAGAAAACACGAAAACTAAAAGTCGTACAAAACTGAAATCTCATATTTCAGACAAATTTCCACGAGATTTTACAGCAACTTTTCAATCAAAATCTGCTTACCAAAAGAGAAATTTAATGCCTTGAATTTTGCACATTTTTATGATTTTCTTAAAAACGGCTATAACGATTTTGATTTTATACTCGTTGTATCGCTGTAAAATATAATCAACTTTAATTTCATATAGGTTAATTTAGAGTGATGAAAAGCTTTTAGAATCAACTAATGCTTGTTGATGATAATATAATGAAAAACACGTTTTTCTTGAAATTCAGTGTAATAGAATCTTCAAACCTGTTTTATCACTAAATGTATCGAGAAATTCTTATATATGTTTTAACAACGGAAGTAAGTGAAAGTCGTGTCTTGCACGCACCAGATTATTTTTTATTAATTCTGAAAACCTTTGAACTAAAAAAATAGTTAATTGAGGGGATTAAACAATAAATAAGCATGGTTTTCTTATCATAATTCTACTTTTTATTTTGATTAAATAATTGTAAGTTGGAACAAAATATATATCATACAATAAAAATGCATTTTTTCTTGAAAGACTCCTTGATAAATAATTTAATTTGGCCTTATCTCTCTGAAGGTTTTTACTGTGGAACACTTTCAATTTTTTTTTATCTCTTTAAGAATTTTCACCTGGCACAGTAAGTCTCGGAAGCCTTCCTTCCTTGATTAGAAAATGTGATTACTGAAAGAGATTCCTAATCCACCTCCGTTTCAACTCTCTCAGGTATTCAGGAATAAATGTAGATATTTGATTTCAGTGGTGTTAAATAATTAATTATTGTGTTTCTTTTATAGAGACGTTGACGATGGACGTAATTGTTGGTTATGAATTATTTACTATGTGTATTAAAGTGTATTTTAAACTTTTATTTTATTAATTCTAGATTATAAACGAAATTGTGATAGATTTGTAAGCTTACTAAAATGTAAATGAACATACGACTTTCACTTATCTCTGTTGTTCAAATCAATTTAAGAATTTTCAAATACATTTAGAGATGAAAATAAATTGTTAAAGAATTAATTACGTTGAATTTAAATAGAAACATGTGTCATAATAAATAAACTACTATATTATTATCTACGACAAGTCGGTTTTATGGTCTTTTTATTACCCTCCATTAACATTAACAATTGTGTTCATAAGATAATATTTTTTCTAAAGTCATTAGCTTTCCAGCGGTATATTATACATCTACATTACAGTCAAAAACCTTGGCGTAATCCTTGACCAAAACTTATCCTGGAAAGCCCATATTGCCCAAATTTCCAAAAGATCGATCAGCACACTAAAACTATTTCAGCGGTCCCGTCATCTTCTCCCACAATCCTCCCGGAATCTCCTTGTATCCTCTCTTATTTTCCCTCATTTTGACTATAAGTGTGCGGTATATGGTGGGCTCTCGAGATTGCTTGAGGGCAGATTGAAACGAGTCATGAACTGTTTCTTAAGATTTGTCTTCGGTACCTCTAGACGGTCACATGTGTCCCACCTCTATGATGAGTCAAATTGGCTATTTCCCTGGATTCGAAGGCAATATTTCCTTGGTTCCTTTTTCTATCAAGTCATCCGCTCCCACCGCCCCTCTTACATCTATAGTCTCTTGCAATTTAAATCCACAATCCATACTCAGGAAACCAGATCCCGTCTTTCCGACCTCTATACGCCTTCCCATAGAACCAAAAAATATGAATTTTCCTTCTTAGCCCGGTCCACTTTCTTATGGAATACCATCCCATCACACATCCGTCATGCTCCTTCCCAATCTTCTTTCAAAACACTCCTTTTTAAACACCTTCTTGCCTCCCAATCAGATGCCAACTAATTTCAGTACAGCAATTAATATGATGTGAGAAATGTCTACACTTCATACCATAAATGATAGTAAAATTTATTTTCATTTCTAATTTCAATTATTCTGATGGTTTTTTTTTTGTTTTTTGTTTTTTTTTTTGTTTGTTAGTTCTATATTACATTTAGATATTACTATATATTTTTTTAAATTTATATTTTTCATTTCACTCTCTTTTCATCAATTAAAATAATTGTAAATAATTTTTGTAATCATTAATATTATTAGTTTTTTATGTGTGTTTTTGGCCAGTTGTAATCATTTTTTTTTTGTACATGTGTATTATTCTCCAGGGTCTTAGTCCCAGAATAAAGTTCTTTTTTCATTCATTACTGTTTTTTATGTTCAAAAACACGAAAAAATTCATTGAAATATATGTTTGCTCTTTTCTTCTTTTGTTGGATATCTAATTCGCTCTACTTATATATTTATCCGTTTTTACCAATGTTAACAGGACGATATGATTAATTCTTTTGAATCAATTAGCACGCTATAAATTAAATAAATAGTATCCTATTTCTTGTTATTTGTAATATACTATACCTGTATATTTAATCTTATATGAAATATGTCTTGCAGATATTTTTATCTGCTTACATGAAATACTTGCTACGAAAGTGACCTTCAATACGATGTTTTTATTTTTATCCGTTTACTTTTCGATATCGTTTCCTGATAACTTTTAATTACTATTAGAAATCAATATTCAATTATATTTAAATACATGCACGTGGGTTGAAATGAACAAGATAGAGGATTAGACTGTTGCTGTGGTGTAGGTATGATTGAACTGTAGATTTGTCAGAGGGTGTGTGTAGTTTGATTATAGCGGAGCTGAGGGTGCTCGCAATTAAGGGAGGTGTTCCCGCAGGCTGATTTACAGTAGCGCCCTTGGCACAAATCACCGCCTCACCTCTTGGTCACTATTATTCAAAGGTCTCTGCTTCTTCTCTATGTCTATTACTAGAATTTGTTTATTTATCTAGGTATATGGTGCAGTTTAATTTTTCATTTTAGATATTTAAAAAAAATCTACAGTACGTATATTAAAAAAAAAAGAAAAAAAAAAAAAGAGAAAAGTTCTAAGCATTAATCCAATTGCTATCGGTGGATTTATTTCTGATTTTTTTTATTTATATAGCCACTTCTAAGTCTCTATTCGGTGCACTTACAATCTCCTTTTCAATCATTTGCCTCAAGTTAGAGATGTGTAAATATTTTAGGTTTCTGAAAAATATAATAAGGCATTAATCAAAGAGATAACGTTTAATATATATTTTGGATATTGATTAAACCTATGAAAAGTACAAAATAATGTTTATAAGGATAATCGTCTGGGTAGCTGTCAAGAAATAAAACAATGAAATAGTCTTAAACTATTTATTGATTTCTAAAAGCCTTAGTTTATGCCATCATCGGAACTCATCGAAGAATATCATCGGCTTGGAAAAGACAAAGCCCTAATTTTGAAGGTAAAAACTGTAAATGGGAACTGTACATGTTTTTTCCATACATATATATATTATATATATATATATATATATTATTTTTTTTTTTTTAAACACTTTCTACGCCTATTTGTGTGAGTTGACACAGTTAGCTGAAGGGTCTCACATATCCGGAGGAGAAGCTGTGAGTGAAGTCACTTCTCACACCAAAAAGTCGGGATTGGGATTCGAACTCACAACCTTTAGCGTAGGAGACTAGCGCTAGTGGTTTTTATTAGTCTGCTGTTCTCCTGGCCCCGTAGGACTCAAACTCCGGCGTCTTATTTATTCTGTTATTTCAGACTAGGGCATTGAGACCCTGCCGGACCACGAGCAGTCTCTATGAAGTGGGTACCCGAAAATTGTGGGAAAAACCTGGCGGCTGACCGTTATTACCTGCTTACACGGCCCTTTGCCTTGAAACAGTACAAATCTCTATATGTACTGAAACTTAAACCCTAAATGGGTTGTATAGGTCAGAGATGGGAAAAATCGCATTCGGATATACGAATACGAATGCATTCGGGAAGATCGAGTTTTGAAAATACGAATGCGAATGCAATCGTATTTAAAAAAAGAATACGAATGCATTCGTATTCGAAAAAATATACGAATACGAATATACTCACAGATGTAGACAGGTATACGCCCGAATTTCACAGGTATGCAAAGGGATACGGTCATATTCCACTGGTGTGGGTCTTTTTTTATTTCATAAGATTCTTTCCTTGACCGTTTTAAACACAACAAAAAAAAAATTAGCGAATCGGTCAAGCCTTTCACGCGTGATGCGATCAGCAAGGGAAAAAGCGACTTATATATATAAACCCAGGGGGAGAGAGAAAGACATTACGGCAAAAAGAAAATTGAAAGAAATTTAGTTTTCTGTCAACTTCAATAAAATTACAATTCCACAATTAAAAACAGTGATAATGCCCAAAAAAATACTTTTATGAATAGGCACTAGTACAATTTTCATAGGTCTAAGTCTGGAAATAATAGTGTAATTAATATTTCAAGATCGTAACTACAATAGTAATATTGATTTTTATGGCCATATTTCGACGAAAAGAGAAAAAACATACACCTATAGTATAGGCTTGACGATTCGCTAATTTTTTTTTTGTTGTGTTTAAAACGGTCAAGGAAAGAATCTTATGAAATAAAAAAAGTGAAAAGTTACTTTGGTAAATAGTTTTTTTGTTTTTGTTTTATATAATATTCTAAGGTGATCGCATCACGTGTGAACGGCTCGACCGTATTCGCTAATTCTTTTTTGGTTTGCTTATAACCGGCAGGAGAGACGGATATTATGAAAGAAAAAAAGAGATAAGTTACTTTAGTAATTTTAGTATTTTTTTTTTTTTTAATTTTTTAAGGTAATCTTTTGATCTACTTTTATAAATCACGTGTAAACACCTTTACCGATTTAGCTAAGACAGGATATCTCCTGTCGGATCAGATTGTACCTAAATATATTTTATTGGTTTTCTTACCATTCTACTTAGTGTTTGTTTTAATGCTAAAAATTATATCGTTGAACTAATTTTAACATTACACCCAACTTTGGATTAATCCAATATTTAAATTGAAAAAAATATAATTTTACAAACCAGCATCCTAAATGCTCCCATCTCTCAATGTTATACTGGCATATTTTTTTCAGAGTATATCTTATAGTGCAGGGACTACCTCACGTGAGCATTTACATTTTCGTCTTTATCGAATGGGTTCGGATTTGATTTGACTTGTATTGATGCTCGTGCTTCGAGGAATATCAATTCCTGAGTGCTATCAATAACAACGGTAATCAATTCCCTACATGTTTTGTATTTCTCTTCTCTTCTCCGCTACGTGCTTAAACTAAAAAGTTAAGTTGCAAAATCTGAGTGGGAATAGGGAAGAAGGCGGATGCGTTGTGGTTGACAGGGACGTTATTGGAGGAATAAATCGACAGGAAAACTGGAAGAAGGGAAGGCGGGACTGAGGCAGGAGATATCTCTGGGACCTGTCTTATCTCCTCCTCGCTTCTCCTTTCATTAGGCGAGGCAAACCTTTCTGGCACAAATTGTCTGACAAATTTCATAACTCAATCGTTTTTAAGTCTTTTCATTTTACTTGCGTCATCTTCTGATAATTGGGACCAACTTTTCCCTTTTTCTCTTCCCGTTTAAATAGAATTAATTATGCAATCGAATTGGCGAAATCCTCCTTTGATTTAAAACTTTTGGTTGGTGTTTATAATACATTCAAAAATCATCGTTGTTTCTTTGTCTACGCTTAATAATTCTTTATTGCTTCATTTATAAATATATCAATTATTCTGTCTAACGATATAGAACTAATGTTGAATGCTTATACACTCAAACAATAATTTAGAACAACCGAATATACATTTTTTTACAATCCCATTACCCCTATAGGGAAATAGGGGCGATGTCAAAATATCGATCACTATCTAGTGGAGCACCATAAGAGCTAAAAATGTAAAAACCTCTGAACCCGAATTTTCGTGTTACCTTGGTTGGTTGGTTGTTATATTTTATTGGCACAAAACATCTTGGTCATCAGTGCCAGACACTCATTTTTAGAAACTAATTTAAGGTTAAATAATGAACAATTGTTTTACTAAAAAACTAATAACAACAAATAGTTGAAAACAATTAACTAATAAGAATAATCAATAAATAATAAGAATAATCACTAGTAAGAAAAAATGTAACAGTATTAGCAAAAGATAAACATATATCAGGTTAAATTACAAAAATAAATAAATAAATAAATTAAAAAAAAATATATATATATATATATATATATATATATATATATTATATATTTATATGTATGTAGATAAATAAAGTTAAAAATTAATTAATTAATTTAGAAAATAAAATAATAATAATTTTAAAAATAATAATAATAGTAAAATACAATTTTCAAATCTGCTTGTAAAAGTCCATTTTCGTAAGAAAGCACATCAATTCGTCAATTCTATTTATATCGTTCCCCAAAGCAACCGCGACATTGAGTGGTATTCCCCTTTGGTTCAATTTCCCTGTGTAGAAGGGACATTCCTCGAAAATATGAGTAACTGTCAGGGCTCCCCCACAATGCTGACATCTTGGGGGCAAATCCTTAGATATTAAGTGCCCATGGGTTAACCTTGTATGTCCGATTCTCAGGCGGGCCAGGACCACCTCCTCTCTGCGGTTGATGCGATTTGAGGTTTTCCAAGACTTTGGCTCACTCTTAATCGCTTTCAGCTTGCTTGGATAGCTGTTTTTCCATGTTTCATCCCATTTTTTAAAAACATTTTCAATTAGAGGGCGCGCTAGTTCTGATGGTGTTAACAGTGCTTTACCACGACCAGGGAGAGTGAGAGCCTCTTTGGCTGCCTTATCTGCCATTTCATTTCCCATTATCCCCATATGGCCCGGTATCCAGACATAATGAATTATTTTTCCGTCTTCAGCCATTGATTTGGTCAATTCCAGGATTCTTAAAATTCCTGGATGACTGGAATACATATTGTCAAGAGCTTTTAGAGCGCTCAATGAATCTGAGGCTATGATGACATTTTCTATTGGGAGAGTTCTAGAATAATCTAAGGCCATTGCGATCGCATTCACTTCAGCAGTATAGACAGAGCAAAATTGATGAAGCTTCGACTTGTAGGTGCAATCTGACGCAATAAAAGCTGAACCAGTGGATGAGTCCGACTTTGAACCATCTGTGAATATTAACTTGTGGCTAGGCAATGCGCTGATGATCTTCTCAAAGCGTTTTTTGAAATCTTTTCGATGTTACCTCTTTCGTGTTACCTTTTCGATTATATTCTTAAAAGCATCTATAAAAAATCTTGTGCGGGCAATACACGTCTTTCATTTACCACGGTAGTTTAACTCAATTAAAGAACTGTTAAATAAACTTAAACTTTAAAAATACGTTTTAGTTAATTAATTTAAATAAAAAGTTTATTCTGTTTCGTTGGAAACATATGATTTCGATTAAATAACATAACATTCAATTGTTACCTATAATCAGTAATAAGTTTTTGCCCTATCCGTCACTCTGTTACCTTTAACAATTTTGCGTATAAGATAATGTTAAGTCTATATTACTGTTCTTGTTATAAAAAAAAAAAAAATACATTTAAAAAAATATGTTTGTTCTTTTCTCCTTCAGTTGATCATCCAATTCATTTAACTTTTATGTTTATATTTTTTATCGATTCTAATATGGTGATTATGTGTAGATGATATATGCAGTTTATATTTCCTATCATATTGGTCAAAGGAAAATAATGAATAGTATCATATTTCTCATAATATTCGGTATTAAAAGTTTCCTGTGGATAGTAATATTGGTTTCTGTCTCGTTGATATTTACTAACTCTATTCTATCCTCTTTTAAAATCTAAATTTAATGAAGCAAAACGTAAGAAAGGTGCTGTGAGATCATAAATCTGGTTTCTCGTATTACTGTCGTATCAACCTCTATAGCTCCTTATTAGATTTGTATTCCTTTAGAGCAGTGGTCCTTACAAGTGGAGGTCGGCAGACTATGTTCGGGGGTCCGTTGTGGGTCGTAGGAAAATAATTTTAAATGAACTTAACTAAGTCAAGTATTTGTGAAGCCTTGGCTTTTAATAAGAATCACACGCTCTACACTTACTAATTCAACATTCTAAGTGATATAACTGCTAATGAAACTTTACAGAAGTCTGCTAATGAAAAATCAGAATCTTAACTTGTCTATTTTCTAACTTTTTGAAAATAATGAACTCAAAGGACATATGTAATTTCGCATAACATAATGAACAATACTTGATTTCTTTATATCTATTTGAATGAGTATCTATCATCTTTATGATTTCTATTTTATTTTATATTTAGTCATTTAACGTCATTTTATGCTATCGTTGCTAATCAGATGATGCTACTGTGGAAGTCCTAAATTTTGCCTATCCAGGTTTTATTAGGATAAGGATCTTTAAAGAGTTCATTATATCGCCTAGGCTCGTGACCGCCATTTTACACCACCTCCTAAGGTCGCCACACCTGAGGGTATAAAAAAAACCCTAGGGCCATCTGTTGGGTTTAGCATTAAACTTTAGTTATTCCATGTTTCCCGTATTGAAGTAAACACCAAGAACCTGTTTCTCTTAACTTTATTTTCATTACTTTACTAGACCATTTCCATTCCATTAGTATTTCGCTTGCAATTTGCGAGTTAGCCAAAAATCTAAATCTAATATTTTGGATCTAGAGGGTCCTTACCATTGAAATAATTGGATAAATAGGTCAGCGAAAAAATATAGTTGGGAACAACTGCTTTTGAGTAATTCTCAGTACAACTAATATTTTATTTCTTGTAGTTTATTTAATATATTATTTATTATAATAAAGCAATGTTTAGTTCTGTTTATAGCTGTATGTGCATGCATCTTGGTATCCGATAGCAATTACTTTTAGATAATTCTATTTAATCTTAATTTCTTCATATTTTGATTTTAAGACCTGTCACAACACATGTCACATTTTAAATTAATTTCTATTCCCTTAATTCCCCTCTAAATGTTATCGCGAGAGAGGTTTGACATTGGATGGTTTGGCTGTGATCAATCATTCACTATCGTTCCACTTCGTATTGACGGCGGTCGTCGGGTGAAGCGTCCGATTTCAGTACCACCGGAACCGCAGACTAAAGCGTACGGGCGCAATGGTTAATGGATTACATTTGGGCGTAGCGGTCTTCAATTCATGCGATATCAACTCGATTGGAAATGGACACAGGGTTCTCTCCCTCTTCGTATGAAGTGGATTCCCATGACCTTATCCCCAGCAATAGGGATACACATCATTTACCACTATGACATTGTTTGCACGAATAGATAACAGGATTCACTGTAATGATGCTTTGAATTAATTAACGAATATTTTTAATTAGCTATAAGATGTTATTTGGAAACTCTTATTATAATATTAATAAATAACTTTATTAATTTCTTTTCATTTTCTTCCATGATCATTCCATACCAAGTGGTCTAGAATTTTTTTTTAAATTTATTTATTCGTATATATTACAATTTGTTATAATATACAATAATAATATTGCTACAGGATCACGTTCATACAATATTTACGAGGGAAAAAAAAGAAGCTACAAATCGACCATCTTAGAAACGATTGATACGTGCAAGTTAAATTTTCTACGGTTCTGTAGGCTCACAAATGTTTTTGTTTTTTTATTACTTCCCCTTTAGAAATGGAAGCCATTTTTGGGTCAGTCTTTTCACAGTTGGAAGCCTCAGCAGTTTTTTTAATCATTCAATTAAGAACTCCCCTAGGTCTCTCAAATAAAACTTGTACCAATATTACCTAGTTAAATGCATTTGTTGGTGTATTTTCAATAGCTCAAAGTTATTGGTCCAATATTAAAAAAGACTCATTTTTTTAGAAAAGGTATAACTTCTGCACCTTTTCTGTGCTGCCACATTTTTCAAAACAATTATTTTCAATAGAATATCAATGGTGAATGATATTGACATGAAATAAAAAAAATAGAAAACACGGATTTTGTCGAATGTTTCATGTTAAACCTGTGATATCTCTTTTGGGAGACCAGATTAAGATCTGAAAATTACAGATTAATTAAAATACAGGAGTAATTTCTCAGCCTTAATATTTTGTTTGCTGGTAGGCTACAAGTTTTAGATATTTTCTACAAAGTATCAATAGGGGGGGGGCGTACCTTACACGTAAAATAAATCATAATTTTTAAAACAAATTCTTTGAATTTGAGTTATTTTCGGATTTTAGCGTAGGTTGCTAAACTTCAGTTTCGGGTGCTTAGGCTTGGAAGGTGGTCGGTCATTGGATTGAACTGTGTTGGCAAATATTAATGGTATCGGCACCGAACCTTTGGGCTCACTAAACTATATATGTATATTTATACAATTTTTTTTTTTTTTTTTTTTTTTTTTTTTTTTTTTTTTTTTTTTTATTGAGATATATTACAATTTGTTACAAAATGAACAATAATAATATTGATAAGAGACCACATTCATACTATATATACAGAAAATAATAATAATGGTCAAATTACATAAAATAGAACATAAATAAATTCATATATATACAATAAATTAATAATAATAAATAAAAAACAAAACAAATCAAAACAAAAACCTATTATTGAGATAAATAAAAAGTTGGCAAATAAATAAACATCTTACACTCAATCATAACTATATACAATATATACAATTGCTAAGGGACCCCAGCAAGCGCTTTTCCCTCCACTTGTGGAGGAAAAAGCGGAATCCATGAGATCCCAGCGCCTCTATCTCAGCCGCGTCACTGGTCTGAGCCAGTGGAGGCTGAGTTAGGGCGCTGTAGCAATATTTTTTTAGCTACTAAATTTCTTCCTGTTTTTAAATAGTTTTACTATTTTATTTCTTAACTATGTAAACATTCATTTTTAAGTAGAAGTTCATAAGAGGAGGTGATCCAAACAATCTGTAATCCGTATTAAATCATCAAAAGTTTTGAAATGAAGGCCTGGATGGTGTGTGCCGTTCTTTGGTTGGGAGTACGTGAGGCAGTTATGACGGACCCCTGTGTCAGGTTACACATGACGTTCCGAGGTTAAGGAAGAGTGTTAGATATTGGGGTTCGAGCACGTGCGCGATAGGTCACAAACTTATTTCATTAGGAAGTTATTGCTTTCTCTAATCCATCTCAAAAAGTTGCCAGTCTTATATTTCGCTCTGCTGTGCTTTGTTTCAACCCTATTCGCTGGACTTTCAGTGTGAAAAAGGAATATATAATATTAATTATAACTTTTTTTTGACTATTTAATTCAAAACTGTAATAGTATTTTCCTTGAAAAAAAATATATTTTTTTTGAAGTGTGTAATATCTTTTTTTCGCACTGAAATAAGCCAAAGATTTGATTGAGCACAACAAATAATCCTATGTTGAAAATGAGAAAATCATTGAAAAAACAAAACAAAAAAAAAACTCAAGTGTTTGAAAATGGTTTTTACAGCACTTAGTCAACTTTGACTACGCTGATTGAAATTTAAAGCTTTTAGCTATAGACAATAAGCAATTACCGAAATATTTCTGGCATGTATAATGTGAACACAACGGACTAAATTTTGTTAGAAACCTAGGCCTACTCGTTTACTTCTGTGTTCGATGTTTTTTTTTTTCTTAAAACGTGTTGAACAGAGAACGATTTCATTTACAATTATTTAGTTGGTTGAGTAGATACTTTCCGGAAACAGGAGCCAATCGAGAGTTGTTTTTTATTTTGGAGTGGTGACAGTATTGGATGTGGAACAAAGACTGGGCTACTTCGTTAACGTGACAATAGGAAGCACGACTGCCAGCCTCTTGATAAGGAATGTTGCCCCATTCCAGGATGTATTGATCTCTCAGTTTATTTCAATGGCTTTTTTTTTTTTTTTATTTTCCTTTTTAATAGTATTGTACATTTCTGAATGACTAAGTTAACAGCTTTCTTTTTTTTTTTTTTTTGTTCATAAACGTTTTCTTCTGCAGTCCAAACAGACGATTTGTGATTAGTATGATGGAATATAATTATATAACGCTTAGAATATTTCATTAGCATTTCTTATATAGCACACGTGGATAACTCATCTTGTTTTAATATAGGTGGAAATAATCGGGAGTCAGTCTTTAGTTAAATATTTCAATTTTGCCGAAATTTCGGCTCAAGCTTGTAAGCCATCATAAGGCTACAAAAATCAGAACAAAAGAGGTACATATTAATGTGATAATGAATTTTTTTTAATGTAGTGACAATGATAACATTTAAAAAAAACATAAAATATACCACATACATGAATCATTATTTGTATCTATAATATTTAAGTATGTTGGTACATTTTCTTTTTTTTTTAAATGTTATCAAATTCACTAAATTCAAAACAATTTCATTACCGCATTAATATGTATTTCTTTTCTTTTGCTATTTGTTGCCCTGATGATGGCTCACAAGCTTGAGCTGAAACGTCGACAAAATTAAAATATTTAACAAAAGACTGACTCCTGATTATTTCCATTTATAATGGTTTCTACAGTCAACTATACATCCTCAATATAGTTCCATCTTGTTTTAAGTTTTAAGGGATTATAAAAACCTAGTATGGCAAATTCATAGAAGGCGGTTTTAGTATAAAGCCATTCCTTGACCGTGATTCATACTTAAATACTCAAAATTACTTGTTTAGAAAAACTTTTTTTCATCTGGTTCTTTACTCCTTTCATTGGTTGTTATGGCGATGGTCATTCTACATTTCTTATACACACTAAATACCATATATATAGTAAATACTATAAGGAAAGTAAAGAAAAAGGTTTCTATTACGTAAATAATAACAAGGATAACATGATATAAGCTTATTACAAATACTGATTTGTAATAATTAATAAGCTTATACTATGATAACTGTATTATTGTTATTATTTAATTAACAAAAAGCTTTTTCTTGGTTTTCCTTATAGTATTTACTTCATTATATTTATGTTTGATGTTTCTACGGAACTCCATAAAAAAAACTGTCTCTCCAAAATAGGTACATGTTCCTAATTACAGAAGAACACAACCTTTCTTTGAGCTGTTCTAAATCAAAGAAGTTTTCAAGTTGGATATTATTGGAGGAGTTATTTTTTTGATATTTTTTCTTCCTTTATTTTGTTAGCATTTGTATTTAAATTTAACAAAAATAATAATTATTAAAGAGCAGTAATATCAACTTTTTTAATTTTAAGATTTCTAACTTTTTTCGATGATTAAGATTAGGATAAACGGTTTCTTGTTTTATTTTTTAATATGTCCTAATTAGTATGATACAATTTTGCAACATTTTTATTTTATGAATTTTGTTGTTTATTTAATAAAGTCATAAGATTGTAAATAACTTATAATGAAGTAAATACTCGTTCAACGCATATTCCTCTTATCATAAGGAATACAAAAAAAAAATCCATATTATTTTGGTTCTAGATGGTATTCTCGGTATTAGATGGTGCTCAAATACGGACATTTTATGATACTACAGTAATAGTTTATTTTCTTTTTCTTCTTTTTTTTTCGGATGTACTGTAGTTGAATCAACTTGAAATGTTTGGTACACTTTAAAATTTATTCATGGGAATTTAAATATCCCCTTTAGATGCTAAAAAAAAAGGAACAATCAGAAAATGTATCCTTACACAATGAATATTAATAAGGTTTCTGCACAAGGATTTTGTTTTCACTGTTTGTATTTAATTCAGTTAACAGAAATAAAAAGGATTCAATCCTCACCTTAGAATAAATTGACTAAAACGGGTATGAGAGGGATTTGTATGGTATAAGCGGAGTATTTGAATTTAAATTGTTGATTTGCATATCTTAATTGTTGTAACAGGTTACGTATTCGGTTAATACATCTTAGGACTTTTTTTACTATTAAGCCTATTTTGTATTTTGATTGTTTTAATTTACTAAGAAAATTCAAATAGAATCTATCGTTTTAATTTATACTTTTACGGAAGTATTTGTTTCAATTTACAGTTTTTCGGTGTCATCGTTTTTTATATTGTAGTTTTATTCTTATTTTTATTCGATCTTCTTTTATCATCCACTAGTAATTTAGAAAAGCGATGGTGATTTATTTTTTTATGTTTATTGTACTGCTACGGTCAAGACAATGACGGGTGGACCACGCCTGGAGGGGCCTAGATGAGGCTAGAGACTTCTGGACCTGGACAGTCCTCGAAGTGCCTGGAAAGGCCCACCGCCTTACCTGCGCCCGGGTCTAGAAGATTCGGAGGTGGTACAAATAGCGGTCCCCTGAGCCTGGGTCAGTCAGTCTTGATCTTGCTCAAGTGAATGTATCAGTGAACAGTGACAGTGAACAACTCGTGACAGTGTGACAGTGTAGTGAAACTGTGTGTCAGTATTGTGATAATCGGTCGGTGGGAAATTAGAAGACTGTAGTTTATATATAATTTATAGTTGTAAGTCTTAGAATAAGTCTAGCAGATTGTAAGTAGTTTATTCGTTAGGAATACCTCATTTTATATGTATACTGTTTAGTAGTTAAGCTAGTAATTCCATTATTATTGTTAATATAGTGGTTAGTAATCCCTTTGCATTTGTGTTTTCTGTATTTAATAAACATTTGTAATTTGTAAACTGGAGTAGTTCATTTCGCACACCCCGTAGCCCGTAACAATTTGGTGTCAGAAGTGGGATCATTGTAAATGGTTATAATTTTGGTTTTCTTGTTTTTGTAATTAGTGGGCTACTGTGTGGAAAATGACTTCTCAGAGTGTTAGACTGAATGATTTAAAAGTTGCAGACTTAAGACGGGAGTTAGAAGAACGAGATCTGGATACTTCCGGAACGAAATCAGTACTGCAACAACGCTTGCGCCAATTTCTTGTTGATTCAGGGGAAAATCCAGACGAGATTACGTTTGAAAATGATTTCAGTAAGTTGTCTGCAACTTTTAAAACTGAATTAGGTAATGTAGAAAAGAAGTTAGGTAATGAATTAAGTACTGTTAAAAATGAGTTAGGTAATGTAGAAAAGAAGTTAGGTAATGAATTAAGTACTGTTAAAAATGAGTTAGGTAATGTAGAAAAGAAGTTAGGTAATGAATTAAGTACTGTTAAAAATACATTGGAGGCTAAGTTAGGCAATTTAGAAACTAAGTTAATGGAAAGTGTAGATAATAAGTTAGCTGATGTAGAATCTAGATTAGGAGAAAAAGTCGATTCAATAGAAAATGAACTTAGGGTAAGAATAGAAGCTCTAGAAGAACGTATGGGCAACCCACCGACAATCGACACCGACCAACCCTCTGAGAGAAGCCCTCACAACACCATTCCCTCCGCCAATGCTGGGATGCCACCAACGCACAACACCATCCCATTGTTCGACGGGAAGACGCCGTGGGAGGACTACGTGACTCTCTTCGAGACAGCGGCTTCGATCCACGGGTGGTCAAAGGAGACGCAAGCATCAGCGTTGTGCCTAGCCTTGCGTGGAGACGCCTTAGGAGTGCTACAGGGGATGCCCATGTCGGAGCGGTGCAACTACGTTGAGCTGATGAAAAGACTGGAGATGCGTTTCGGCCATCGCTACATGGTTCAACTATACCGTTCCCAGTTAAAGAACAGGGTCCAGAAGACCAACGAGACGCTGCAGGAATTTGAAGCAGATATCGCCCGGCTAGTGAGGAATGCCTACCCAACGGTCACCGACGACGTCTACGAGAGCTTGGCTATCGACAAATTCCTGGATGGACTTCGAGACCCGGAAACCCAACAGGCAGTGAAACTCGCACGCCCTAAAACTTTGGGCGATGCATTGTCGCAGGCCATGGAATTCGAGGCTGTCAGGCAGTCAGTCCGTGGACATGCACGAGTTCGAGCGGCAGAAGCGGAGCCTAACGCGGCCCCCACCATCGAGGACATAGTAGCAAAGGTTTTAGAAGCCCTCAGGACTCGCAAAAAGGAGATACGCTGTTGGAGCTGCGGTCAACTTGGACACCCCAGAAGCAAGTGTCCTACCAGGAAGCCGGAAAAGCCAAAGGAAAACTAAGGAGGGTTGATGGGAAGGGGCAACTGTCAACCCGTAGCATCAAAGGCCCCAGGTTCGCCGTGAGAATCGCGACAATAGGGAGCAAGACAAATAGTTTTTATGTGGATGGAATGGTGAACGGGCAGCTGCGGAGTTTTCTGCTGGATACCGGCGCAACCATGACAATACTGAACCCGAAGGCAGTTAACGCTGAGAAGATATCACCTACCACTTGGGCGTTACGGACAGCCACAGGACAGCCAGCCGAGGTCTACGGGGAGACAGTTGCCACTTTCTTCATCGGGGGCCAACGTCTAGAGCACCGCGTTCTCGTGGCGAAAATAGACGAGGAAGTCATCTTCGGCATGGACTTGATGATAAAATACGGGATCAAGCTGGACATGTCGAGAGGTGTGATAACGCTGGGAGACGAAGAGGTCATCCTTCGGCAGGGAAAGGACCTCTATGCTCGAGTACTCCTACTAGAAGACACCACTTTACCTACACGGAGGCAAATTCTGACGCATGGGACGATCAATGGACGACTACCGGCGGGTCAATGTCTTCTACTTGAACCTGGGAAGCACGAGGAGCAGGAAGTCGGACGCGGTGTTCTGGTTGCAAGGTCTCTCATCAAGGTCGGACATACCACCCCAATCCGACTGATGAATCTGAACAGCTTCCCGGTGACACTAAAGAGAGGAACACCAGTCGGAGAATGTACGGCCGCTACCTCAGTAGTCCGACAGCTACAACGCAATCCCCCCGAGCAACGAGGACTACCCGAAGAATTAAAAGGATTCGTGGAGGAATCATGCAGAGAACTTTCGCCTGAACAGAGCGAAATCGTGAAGAGATTGATTACCCGATGGCAGGACATTTTCGAGATCAGCTCAGGACCACGGGGTAGAACGAACATCGTCCAGCACAAAATTGACACCGGGGATACACAGCCCATCCGACAGATCCCGAGGAGGCTGCCGCTAGCTAAACGAAAGGATGCCGAGGAGATTCTTAAGGATATGGCGAATGATGGTGTCATCGAGCCCTCGAGTAGCCCATGGATGTCTCCTGTCGTACTGGTGAAAAAGAAAGATGGGACGACAAGATTCTGCGTAGATTACCGTCTTTTGAACAACGCCACGAAGAAGGACAGTTACCCACTCCCAAGGATTGACGACACGCTGGACACACTAGAGGGTTGCAAACTATTTTCTACCTTGGATCTCCGCAGTGGATATTGGCAGGTTGGATTGGCACCGGAAGATAAGGAGAAGACGGCATTTTCAATCGGCACTGGCCTCTGGCAATTTACGGTAATGCCATTCGGGCTTTGCAATGCACCTGCAACGTTCGAGAGGCTGATGGAAAGCGTCTTAAGAGGCCTTTCTTGGGAGATATGCCTGGTTTACTTGGACGACATCATTGTACTGGGAAAATCCTTCACTCACCATCTGGAGAATCTGGAGCGGGTCTTCGAACGGCTGCGTGCAGCTAATCTAAAACTGAACCCGAAGAAGTGCAATCTCTTCCGAAGGCAAGTCAACTACCTGGGGCATGTTGTATCAGACAACGGAGTTGCTGTTGACCCAGAGAAGATTACAGCAATCACCAATTGGCCAGCACCTCGAGATAAGCACCAAGTGAGAAGTTTCCTCGGGCTCTGCACCTACTACAGGAGGTACGTGAAAGGATTCGCCAACATCGCAAAACCTCTTACCAGGCTCACTGAGGAAAAACGGACTTTCCTTTGGGATCGCGAGTGTCAGCCTTCATTTGAGGAGTTAAAGAAGAAATTTAGTAGTGCGCCTATTCTACGCTATCCACGTCCCGAGGGCAAGTTCATTCTTGACACAGATGCCAGCAACACTGCTATTGGAAGCGTCCTTTCTCAACTCCAAGACGGGAAGAAAAGGTTATTGGGTACTTCAGCAAAGCACTGTCAGCTCCAGAACGCAACTACTGTGTCACAAGGAAAGAGCTTCTGGCAGTGGTTAAGTCCATAGAGCACTTTCATAAATACCTGTATGGAAGAAGATTTCTACTGAGAACGGACCACGCAGCTCTAATGTGGCTGCTGCGATTCAAGTCACCGGAGGGACAAGTTGCACGGTGGATCGAGCGCCTTCAGGAATATGACTTCGAATCTGCTCATCGTTCTGGAACGAGTCACCGGAATGCGGATGCGCTCTCAAGGAGACCCTGTGATGGAGAATGCAAGCATTGTTCTCGACAAGAAGAAAAGCAAGCAACAGTGTTGCGGACTACGGTCGTTACCGACGGTTGGCAGGACACACAAGTGGCAAAGGAACAGGACGAGGACCCGGACTTGAAACAAATAAGGGAATGGAAGCTATCAGGCCAAAGGAGACCAAGCTGGCAGGATGTTGCTCCAATGTCGAAAAATATAAAAACCTATTGGGCTCAATGGGACTCCATTCTACTGGACAGAGGTCTGCTGAAACGAGCATTGGAGAACACGGAGGGAGATCAGCGGAGACTACAGCTCATCGTACCAAAGATTAAAGTGCCCGAAGTACTGAGGGAACTACATGATGGAGCATCTGGCGGCCACCTTGGAGTTCACCGGACATTAGAAAAGGTTCGTGAACGCTTTTACTAGGCAAACCTCAAGGACGATGTGTTAGATTGGTGCCGGCGGTGTGCAACTTGTGCTGCCTCTAATGAACCGATAAGGAAAAAGAAGGCACCTATGAAGAAATACAACGTAGGAGCACCATTCGAGAGAATAGCGGTAGACATCGCTGGCCCTTTTCCTGTGACAGATAATGGCAACCGATATATTCTCGTGGCCATGGATTATTTTTCAAAGTGGGTGGAAGCTTACGCCCTTCCGAATCAGGAGGCCGCCACGGTTGCCGATGTTCTCGTGAAGCAGCTCGTCAGTCGGTTTGGGGTGCCCATGGAACTTCACGCTGACGAAGGAAGAAACTTTGAGTCGGCAGTCTTCACCAGGATGTGCGAGGCTCTAGGAATACGAAAGACCAGGACGACGCCTCTTCACCCTCAGTCCGATGGCATGGTAGAGCGCATGAACAGGACAATGGGTCGATATTTGGCCAAGGTAGTTTCTGACCATCAGCGAGACTGGGACCAATATCTTCATCTCTTCCTGCTAGCCTATCGTAGTTCAGTTAATGAAACGACAGGGCAGACCCCCGCCAATGTCGTGTTCGGCAGAGAACTACGCTTGCCTTGCGATCTGAAATTCGGTTTCAAGCCTGATGAGGAGGTCGCCGGAGAAGACTACGTCACGAACCTACGGAAGCGAATGAACACTATTCACGAGAAGGTTCGCACAAACATCCAGGGAGCAAGTGACAGAATGAAGGAGCGTTACGACATCAAGGCAGAGAAAGGTGGCTTCCAACCTGGGGACTTGGTCTGGCTACACGATCCTCGAAGAAGGCAAGGCTACTCACCGAAACTTCAAAACTCCTGGGACGGACCGTATGAGGTCATCAAGAGGATCAATGACGTCATCTATAGGATCAGGAAGCAGCCCAAAGGAAAATCCAAGGTAGTCCATTTCAACCGATTGGCTCCATACAAGGGAAACCATGGCCCTACAGAGGAACAGCAAGTGAGGAACCTCACCGACAAGGACCTAACTCCCCATCCTAAGGCGCCAGACTCCCGTAGGGTAACGCAGACAGTTTACAGAGACTTATTCACGTTACCGGTAGACTACGCTCTAGCACATTGTGTCGCCGAACATCTGAGGAATTCCCGGGGATTGCGACGGTCTTCAGGAAGAAGTTCGCTGGAATTGAAGAGCTGGAACGCCAGGGACCAAGAGTTGGGAAGACTCTCCATCAAGAGCACGAAGGCCGGCACCTGTTTTACTTGGTTACCAAGAGTTCATCAGAGCAGAAGCCGACATACGACACACTGCGCCGGAGTCTTGACGACCTGCGGAGAAAGCTTCTGGAACTGCGTGTCACCAAGCTCGCCATCCCGAAGTTGGGTTGTGGATACGATGGCCTGGAGTGGAGGATTGTCAGGAACATTGTAGAAGAGACGTTCGCCAACTCTGGAGTCATCATAATGGTATGCACGTTCAACCCCTGGAAAGACAAAACACCTACATCGGAGGAAGATCAGCATCTTTCAGCTTCTGCAATCTGTGCTCTGGGACAGAGCACGTCTAAGGAGGGGGTAGTGCTACGGTCAAGACAATGACGGGTGGACCACGCCTGGAGGGGCCTAGATGAGGCTAGAGACTTCTGGACCTGGACAGTCCTCGAAGTGCCTGGAAAGGCCCATCGCCTTACCTGCGCCCGGGTCTAGAAGATTCGGAGGTGGTACAAATAGCGGTCCCCTGAGCCTGGGTCAGTCAGTCTTGATCTTGCTCAAGTGAATGTATCAGTGAACAGTGACAGTGAACAACTCGTGACAGTGTGACAGTGTAGTGAAACTGTGTGTCAGTATTGTGATAATCGGTCGGTGGGAAATTAGAAGACTGTAGTTTATATATAATTTATAGTTGTAAGTCTTAGAATAAGTCTAGCAGATTGTAAGTAGTTTATTCGTTAGGAATACCTCATTTTATATGTATACTGTTTAGTAGTTAAGCTAGTAATTCCATTATTATTGTTAATATAGTGGTTAGTAATCCCTTTGTATTTGTGTTTTCTGTATTTAATAAACATTTGTAATTTGTAAACTGGAGTAGTTCATTTCGCACACCCCGTAGCCCGTAACAGTACTATTAAATTTCTATCTAAGCAGAGAATATTTTAAATATCAGAAAATATCTAACCATGTATATTTTATTGTTTTTAAAAAAAAATGTCTTTGCTCTATTTACAAAATATCATAGATTAAGATTTTTATTTTTCAAAATTTTTACAAATGGCCACATGCCTCAAACTTTATACATGTTGTGGTAATTGCACCAATTATATGTTACTTTTTCTTGATATTTACTTTAGGGGTTAATGGTAATAGTAGCCTATGTTACATTTAGAACAGTAGACAAATCTAAAAAAAAAAAAAAAAAAAATCTACACAATAAAAAGTAAATAACTAAAAAATAATTTCAGTAAAACAAAACAATTAAAGTGAAAAATAAAACAATGAATTTAAAAACACATTATAGTAAGAAACAAAACAAATTATAGTAAAAATAAAACAATACAAAATAACAATATTTTTGTTTATGCTAATATATAAAATTAATATTTATTCTTTTTTATTTTTTTTTTCTATATTTCAAGATTAATGCAGAAATATATCTTTTGTACGTAACGTTTTAGTGTTTTCTTGTCGTAGTCACCGATTTTTTTAACGATTGGGTTGTCACTAGTAGAAGTAAGAGAAAAAACATTGTTTGCCAGCGAGTAAGTATAGTTTTTATTCGACGGGAGTAACAAAATATCATACTTATTATTGTAATGGCCTCGAGACCTTCTAGTTCAGAATATTTTTGAGTGCTGCGGATAAGTAAGCTTTACTACATATTTTGTTCATGACTATTTTCTTTTAGCCTTTTTACTGGGTGTGTTTCTTTAAATTATTTTAATAGTAATTTGTTTCGATACTTGGCTTTTGATGAATAATTATTTATTCAGTTTTGTCGTCCTTAAGTGTATGGAGGCCCTTCTGCAACACCCCCAGCCTTTATAAAGTGGATACCTAAAATTGAGGTAAATGACTGAAAGATTAGCGTGATTCCGGTCTAATCACGTCCTTTGTTCGTTTGTTTATTCATTTAACGTCACTTTATGCTACTAAGGCTAATAGTGGGACAGTGGGAGTCCTAAATTTTGCCTATCCAGGTTTTATTAGGATAGGGATTTTTAACGAGTACCTGACATCGCACAGGCTCGGGAACATCTTTTAACGTCCCCTCCGAAGGACGGTATAACTAAGGATTTTTTTACTCCTATTAAAAAACCTAGGACCACCTTGAACTCGTGTCCTTTGGCATATGAGGCTGTTATGCTAGCCACCCAGCTATACGTGATCCCAATCACTTCCTTTAACAGCCTTTGGCCTTGGAACAGTAAAAATCAATATTACATTAAAATCAATACCCTTCATGGGTTATAGAGCAAGTCTTACTGAAAATCAGAGCTATTCCTTTTAATGAAAATTTATCCTCGGATAAATCTATTTCTGAAAGTGGTTATGCCACATTGCTATGATATAAAGCTTTAAGAGTAAATAATGAAGTTTCAACATGAGGTGTTTTCTGAGTTACTAATTAAATTTGTCAAAAATGTGTGATTTATGTTGCGGTGACATCAGTTTGCTGGCATTAGCGTCATTATTACTTAATGCTGTTACTGTACTTGAAGTTCCATTGCAAATTGTCTACCCGCTGAGAATACTAAAGACGCTCTTTCTTATTTAATCAGATGAATGTTAATCATGTTTGTTACAAACTCTGATATGTAGGAATTTGCTAATGTATACTTCTCCGCCTACACAAATTTATTATCTGGTATACTTGTTTTGAAATGTTTACCGATTACTTCATGTTAAATAAATAGTATTTCGATCAGAATGAAAGCTATATGATACTAAAGGTTATTAAATTCTTCTTCGATAAACTGAGTCAAAACAAAATCATTGGAGCCGTTTTTTTGAGAAAATCGTAAAAGTATGCTAAATGCATGGTATAATGTAGAAGAGCCTCATTGCTGATTTTGCTGGTTTACTGATTTTGATGGAAAAGTTTCTGTAACATCTCGGGCGTATACTAAAATATGAATTTTTGCGGGACTTCGTCATTTGGACTCCGGGGAACCTAAAACGTGTATTTCTGTTGAACACGTAAATTCGTAAATTTTCAAGATCGCAATACTTTTCCTTACTATATATTTCATATATAGGTAACTAAAAGTATTATCTTATATAAAAATTTGTAAAAAGTAATTTTTTATATTCTTTTAATATTTAATCTAAATCATCAGTTTCAAAGAAAAATGAATAAACTTTTTTGGGGGAGGAGGGTGAAAATTTAGGTTTATGGGTATTTTTTTACTATAAAAAAAAATTGTGTAGGGAAAACCGAATCACCTTGCGCAGTGGTTCCGAACCAGTGGTCCGCGGACCCCTTTGGGTCCACAGACGATGTCCAGAGGTTGCGCGAGATGAAATGCAACAATTATTTTAATTTTAATTAATTACCCAGACGTAAAATACCTGTAAATACTTGTAATTATATGAATAAATTCAACATTATAGGTGATTTATGTAATTTCTGATGATCACTGACAGGTGACTGCTACTGCACAATCACAATTATTAAATTGGTCATTTTCTAACATTTTGAAAATGATGAGCTTGAAGGACAGATGTAAGTTGCTATAAGATAATCAAAAATATTTGATTTCGTCCTATGTATTTGAATAAATATCTATCTAGTACTAGTTTCGAATTTTAGTGATTCAATTATTTGTGATGGGGTATTGAAGTAACCTTAATGCTGGTGCTACACCATTCAGATTTCATTGAATTTATTCCTGAAGCTCAACGTCTGACTTTGGCTTGTCTTTTAATGTGTGCCACATGTGTAATGCCGTGCATTTGGAAGTGAATGTGAGACGTCGACGTTAAGTCATTTTGCGGAATTCCACCTTTATTCACTTGCAACAATTGAGACCTTCATTTCCTTCATTTGAGAAAGGTACTAAAGGACAT
Source organism: Piezodorus guildinii (assembly GCA_023052935.1). NCBI lineage: Eukaryota > Metazoa > Arthropoda > Insecta > Hemiptera > Pentatomidae > Piezodorus > Piezodorus guildinii. The sequence goes on from CM041292.1 coordinate 145,062,548, forward strand.
TTTTTACATAATCGATTTTTTTAAATATTTTTATTCTCATCACTTAAATGTATCTAAATATCCTATTTGATTTTATCTAATGTACACCCAAGTTCTTTAATATAATTATTATTATAATATCCAAATTAGAAATATAATTATTTTCTAAAGGAACTATTTACACATTTAATTTCATTACAAATTATACCAAAACATCTCATTTCATAACTTTAATGTGATATTATTAATATACTAAAAAAGGTTCTGGATTTGTATGCGAAAATAATGAAATTAGCTAATTTAATTATATAATAATTAGGGATTTTCGCGCCTCCTCTAAAATTTCCTAGAATGGATATAGTGCCTTTTGGAAATCAACGTCTCAATTGCAGCGTTTAAGTATAGGGATTTATGATTTTTAGGATTTAATAATAATAACAATACATTATTTATTTATTCTGAGACGAGTTCCATTAGAATAATATTAAAAAAATTACAATAAGGAACTTAATTTTCTTAAAGTTCAATAAAAACAAACAAAAATAATAGAAATATAAACAAAAATGAACTATTATAATAAATTAAAAGGTACCTCCTAATAATTAATAAAAAAACTAGACAACAAATAAAACAAAAAAAAATATGTCCATATATACAAATCTTAAATACAAATTTTAATTAAGAGAACTTAACAATATTGGTGGAATGTTGATGAAATAATATAGTAAATTTGCAAATGCAACACAAATAAAATAATATATTTAAATTATCGTGTCTATGTTTTTATTGAAATTTTCGAATCTATTTAGGGCTCTGCGGCAATGGGATAGAAAGGAAGTGATTTAATAGACGGGATTTAAAGGTAGAAAGAGTATCAGAGTGACGAATATATTAAGGAATAGAATTCCATACGGAATAGGAGCGGATAAGGAATGATCTGTCGAAAGCTGCGGTTCGATGAGGCGTCAAATACAGGTCTGAAGGCTGCGAACGAGTGTTGCGGAAGAGGACGGAGGATATGAATGAAAATATATCTGAAATGTAGGATGAGCGGCGGAATTAGAGAACTTGAATGAGGCAGGTTTAACAGGAAGTACTTACATCGGTAGGAACTTCAACTCTTCATAAAAGCGGGTGACAGAAGTGTCCCTTTATATCCTGAAAATGAAGCGTAATAAGCAGTTGAATAATCGTTTTAGTTTTGCTTCAAGATCCCCAGAGACACCCCCATACACCGCACAGCAGTAGTCGAAGTGGGGGAATATTAAGGAGCAAAACAGGAGCCTACGGGTCTCAAATGGAAGAAGGTGATGGTAATGATTTAGGAGTTTTAAGGTGGATATGATGCGTCGAGAGATTTCAGAGACATGTTTCTTCCAAGAAAGAGTTTGATCGCGGGTGATCCCGGTGTAGTGGTAGGTTATTGGATTATTATTGAGGGACGGTGTTGGGGTTGAAGGAAGGGTTTGAAGGAGGGAATTGGAACCTATTACAATCGCCTTTGTCTTCTGCATTTAACTTAAGCTTGTTAGCTGCTGCCCAATAACTAATTCTGTTCAGATCTTCTTGAGGCTTTTCGACCGATAGTAATAGGTCTGAAGGAGGGAAGGATAGGTAAATTTGGATGTCATCTGCATACATATGGTATTGGGAGTGATATATATGATGGGGAAGATCATTGATATAAATAGCAGAGTGAGAGATTCTTTAGGAACGAAAAAAAATTGTTGGGAATCACTGACCTAGCGGTATGAAATATACTTTAGGACCGATTCTCATACCTATATTTGGTATAAAATTTTTTATAAAAATCGGTAGAGCCGTTCCGGAGGAGAACGACCAAAAACACTTTTTTTGCATATTAGATTAATGGTAAAAACTGTTTTATATAAATAAACTATAAATTCGTAAAACCAACATAATCGCACTTTAAGAAATGGCTCCAGAATATTAGCTCGCTGAATGCATGTAACAAAATACAAATAGATTATACTAGACGGGACATAGCTGACCCGAAGCACTGGGATCGATCGGGAGTAAGACGGCCCAACGGTATAACTTAATACCCTCAACAGGTGGCGCCCTCTCCGCCTCATTAGGCTAGGCTGAAAAACCCTCCGCCCCCGATTCCTCCATCCTATCTCCTCAGTAGGGGTGTCGAGGAGCCGTCGAAAGGCGTTATAGTCCTTGAGCCAGCAACGAAAAATGCAACGCATTTTACTATCATTTTTGGTATCTTTTATACGAAGCATCTATCATGTAAAGCAAAAAATACACGTCTGTCAACTCTTAACGGTTGGATTACAAACTGGCGACCGTTCAAAAAGGAACCCAATTCCGACTCATTTGACTACGATTGGCTATGGTTCTTGTGCTTTCGGCACTGCGAAAAAAAGTATTCTGCGGATATCAGATCCCGTACACAATGCGGCACTTAGGATATGCTCGGGTGCTTACAGCCGGTCGAATGTGTAAGTATAGGAATTGGTGAACCCTCCCTCGAGTCAAGAAGACATTACACAATGGTAAAATAGGGAGCAAAAATAGTTTCAATTCCACAACATCCTATTCGGTGCAGAGACATTATTAAGTAATGGATTTGGAAAAAAAATACTGGAAATAACCTCATCTCTGAATATGGATCTAGCCACCGTCCAACAGTTACCAGAAGTCTGTACACCAAGTTGGTGTACCCCTAAAATTCCAATCGGAGAATCTCCATATTTTTCTAAAAGGGCACTAGTTCCTCAAGAAAATCAAGCAGCCTTTTTGGAACTAATAAACAACTATCCAGATCATAGCATCCTAGACGCGGACGCAGTCTTCACAGGAGGAGCCAATGCCATCAGAGAAGCTCTGTTGTATATAAGAGGTTCAGAGCATTATCAAAAATTTTCCATTGTGTCCGACTCAAAGAGCGTTTTGAAAGCTATTCCTAGCTCAAAGATTAGGCATTCGGTAGTAGGAATAGCTAGCATTCGGTAGTAGCAGAAATCCATAATATATACCGTGAAATCCTGATAAAGAATAAAGAAGTGGTGTTAATATGGGTTCCCGCTCACAGTGGCATATATGGCAATGAAAAAGCCGATGCCGCGGCAAACTGTGCTCGTCGTTTAACAACACCTCTGGCTACGATAGTCAACAAAGTCCCTCTGCAAGAATGGACAAGGCAGTTCAGCTCTTGACAGAAGGAAAAGTGGCATGTCAAATGGAATGTAAATCCATCTAAATTAAATGAAATAAAAAAAGATTGTGCCCGTTGGAAGACCTCTAACAGAAAGTCAAGTAGAGAAGAAGTGATCCTCTGCAGACTTCGGATAGAACATAGTGAGTTCTCCCACGGCTACCTTCTGCGAGGTTTAGAAGCCCCAACTTGAACGCAATGTGACACAATGAAACATATATTGTTCAATTTTCAATAAATTAAGAATTGAACTAAAAATGGAAAATACTCTAAAAGAATTATTACAAGATGATGAAAACAAAGCCAATATCCTCTTCAACTATTTAAAAAGATGTTTATATTATAACAGAGTATAAAGTGTAAGTGTGAACGCCAATGACCCACAAGGGTCGAGGCGTCATTAATAAATAAATATTAGACGTACAGATGTCGTTTACCACTCACACGAAATTAAATACTTGATAGTTTCCTTCATAACAATTATCCTCATTGAATGTGCCCTTTCGATGGTAGTAACCGCAAGTATGATAGGAAAGAGTTATATCTCGTGATATTCCTTTTCTGAATGGCTGCATTTTTGTAATCCACCCGTTTTGAGTTGTCAGACGTGTATATTTTGCTTTTTCATGATAGATACTATGCATGAAACATACTAAAACGTTTCATAAATTGGGTTAAATTTTTCGTGTTGGCTCACAGACTATTATTGCAACGCTATTTTGCCCAATGGAGATATAAAACAAAATGGAGTATGATCATAAACGAAACGTAAAGTTTATCATAAACTATAAAGCTTGCTACTTAATAATTGAGACGTTGAGAAGTTACTATACCCACATTATACAATTTTACAGGAAACGCAAGAATATGTTATTTATTTATTACTTGACTAATTTACATGATTTAAAAAATAAAATAAAATCGAAAGTTGATTTTTTACTGTGTTAACTACTCATTTTTCCAAATTATTGTGCTTTTTCCGTTACTTTTTAACAATATGTTATGGATATAGTACTTATTGGAAATAATTAAAAGGGATATAGTACTTTTTGGTAGAATATAAAGCGAGATATCAGTCATCCTCATACAACTTTATTCATAAATAATGCTTGATGAGTAACGATATTATGTTTATGTCAAGTATTTAAATTAATAATAATAATATATATATATATATTTTATATATATATATATATATATATATATATATATAATATATATCAGGTTAAATACGCTGATATAATAGTATATTTTTGAAGATCAATATTCAATTCCTATATTATTTATTCATTTAGTTTATTGGTAATTTGTTTGGTATTTCCAAGTACATCATAGAAAATGTTGTACAATATTTAAATAAATAAAATCGATTAAATGATGCTTTGGTCAAAAAGAACAATTTTATTTTCCTTTAATACCACAATAAAGATCCTTTGTACTCTCTTCCTTTGATGAGTTATATAAAAGGAACATAATTACTTTATTATTCTTTGGAAATTAATTTTCAAACTTTTATTTTATTTCTTTGTCACATTAAGATCAATTACTGAAATTAGTTTTGAAACCAAAGCCTCGAAATGTTTGATGTTGAACCTCTTTGGTTGGTGGAATGAATAGCGAATCACTCGGTGATCAATGCTTTGAACCTAAGGGCAGGCAGAGACGTACATTTGAGTAGGCATACTATCAATTACGATCTAGTAGATTTTGAATCTTGAGAAGAAAAGAATTGTGGTTTTCTTTTATTGCAAGCCACCGAAACATCTCTTCACTGAGTATTATTATTAATACAAATTTTGGTTTTTAATAAAAATTACTTTGGAAAAGATAATTCAGATGTTTTATTTTGTATTTCTGAAATTATGTCTTACCAAGTGATTGGTATAATACTTGAATCAGTTTATATTGAGCAATATATACTTTTTTAAGGGGAGCTTTTTTAAATTATTATATGTTTCAATCAAATGAAAATTGTGTGCATAAATTTTGTTTAATAACATTAGAGATGATCTAAAAATTCAACAAAATTAGAACCTCGTTGTAGGTGTTGCTAATAAGCCGATTATTTAAGAATGTGATTAAAAATTCCAATTAGTCTAATTTCCGCGGTAATCTTTAATATTTCTTTAAAATTTATAATTTGATATTATATCGGAGATCATAAAATTCATTTAACTTTCCTAACAGTTTTATGCTTATTTATAAACAAAAACAAATATTTCTGCTATTTTTAGCTTATAACATGTATTGTCCTTTCTTATATAGTAATGACAAACAAGACAAGTTATTCTATAGGTAACCAATCTATTCCAACCAGAGAAGATATGTATAGATTCATTGCGTAGGGACACCGTGAATAAATAATAAAATAAACCTTACTGGTTGCATTCAAAGTTCTATGGGATCGCTAAGGTTACTACCGTTCATAAGAGTTATTATGAACAAACATCGATATTTTTTTTTTCCAGTGTATTAAGTTTGGAAATCTGTGTGTATATCCCATCGCAACTGCATTAGTATGTTTTAGGCGCATAAGTATTATTTCATTAAACGTGATTAAAAGTAGTTGAGTTATTATTATTTTTATTTAATTTAATTTTTTTTTTTTTTACATTTATTGTTACCAACCGAACTCCAGAATTAAATGAGTCGTAATGGAAAACTATTCAATTTTTTTTTATTTTCTCTAAAATGCATTTGTATTTATGTTGTAAGCACATTCCTCAATTCAGCACAGAAGTAATAAAAGTGTACCATACCTGTGATGATAAAGGTGAATTAACTCCATTGCAGTTGTTTGCGACTATCAGTGTTTGTTTTACCGTTAGAAATGCGCTTGGTAAATGGGGAGATGTGGAATTGAAAACAGAAATGAATGAAAAGTGTTTGTGTTCGTTTATCGTATTTATCAAACAGTATTGGAATGTGAAAATAAAGTAAACTCATTCTTTTATTAAGTGTTACCATTTTTTAAGTCTAATGTAGAAAAAAAATCGCGTCATAAAATTGTATCAGATATGCAGCATGTGAAACTTTACTAAGACTCTACAACATTGAAAAAATCACTCAGCCATGATATCAATCATAAAAGTAATATGAGCTTTTCTTTTTTTACATTCTCCATTTTCCATTTGCCTCGCTGAATAAAATTCTTAGAGAAACTTATTTTAGTTTTATAATTTAGAAATACTTCTGTACCCGGAATAAAAGAATATTTAAAACAAGGTATAAATGAAAAGCTGAAAACATGGTACGTTATGATTTAAATAATGTAATGTTACAAATAAAAGAGTTGGAACCGTTTCTTTATGAGATATTGAATAGGTGTAAAATCCGTTGCAGAAAATGCGCTTTTGGTAAATGTTCCGGCGATAAATGTCAACATCGTACGACTTATCATTTTCGAGCTTTTCTTACCTCCTTAAATATTTGTGTTTTTCGTCATCAGAGACATGATATGTTGTAAAAGTTCAAGGGAAACTTAAAGTCATCTAAATAGTTTGAGCTGCTGTTTATAAAAAACATGTTTTTCGGCTATTGGGCACAGAGTTGTTTCATTTTTACGTCATTAGTGTTAGAGGTAATATGGTAGATATATAGATCGTTTTAAGGAGATATGGTGTACCGATTAAAAAAACAAAATTCTTTTAGATATTATTTTTCCTCTCTTGGAGTTCCTCTATAGAGTCAAAGGTCGACATCCTCACTTCCAACAACATCCCTATCTTTGACAAACATCCTTTTATTTTGCCGATATCTCACTAACAAATCTTATCTCCTCTCTAAAGAAATTCATACCAACTTCATGGGATTTGATGGAATACCCAGTCAAATTCTCGCCTTTTCAAAATCCTACGCATTTTTTCTATCCATATTAAAATTTTCCCCTCCAAAATTACTACTCCAAATATCCTACTGCTAGTAGAAAGCAATAGTCCATCTTTTTATATGATTTATCTCCGCCACTTTATAGAGGTCTTGTTAATTTCAAAACTCTATATCTCTGCTATTGCTAAATCGATTTCATTGATTCTTTTTTCGTTTTATATAAATTTTCATTCTCTTTTTTTTTTTTCAAATAAATATTTGGTATTTATTTATTTGAACAGTAGACTTGACTATGACAATGACTTCAATATATGGACTTTTTTTTTTCTTCTTTAATGCGCTTTTCTAATTCTAAAACTCTGTAACCATTTTTTTTTTTCAATATTCAAGAATAACTGAGTTATGGGTGTATATATAGGTGACATTTCAATTAGTTTTCTGTTTTGTATTAAAAACCTTCTCACCCCTCTTCTTATTTAACATATGGTCAACTATTTATTCTAGAATATTTTTATTTCAATTTAGAAATCATCATTACCTTGAGAAGGCATTTTAACCGAAACGTTGTTGTTGTAGTGTTTTTTTATAATGTGGTGTAGTGGATCGACAGCCTTCTTATTCATCAAATGTGATTTTTATTTAGTTAAAACAATTAATAATTTATTGTTCTGATTGAGTAAATATCCTGCTGTTGGCTTGCATTCCTTCAAGAAGATTGAAAAAGTGGCGCTAATCCTAGAAGAGAAGGGCCCGCCGAGGAAGCTTATTAGCATGATCTCAAGCGGATTTATGCCATACATTATCCAACATTTACATAACACTATTTACCCTCCTCCTCCCTTCACCACACCCTCGTATGTTTTTCTTCTCCAGTGGGCATATTTAAATTTATTTCTCTGTTCCCTTCTTGTTGGAATGTTGGCCGATTCTGCCTGTATATTTCCATCAGTCAGTTATAAAATGTTAAAGCATTCTGATATTTGTTAGAATTTAATTCATGCGCTCTGTTTGATACTATTTACCATTGATTAATTGATCAATATTAATGAAATGATATCTCTATAAGTATTTTCGGTTCTGTGAATAAATGAATTAATGCTGCCAACAGATGTTACTATAGTCTGAGGAGGCAATTTATGAATAAGTTCCTCTCAAAGGAGACAAAAGTTATGCTGTATAGAACACTCATCCGACCAGTGTTAATTTATGGCTAGAGGTCAAAAAAAGATCACAAGATCACAAAAATGGTCGAGAAAAGACTCCTGATTCTTGAGAGGACAATCTTACGGAAAATCTATGTGAGAATGCATGGAATATGGAGAAGGCGAAGTAACTAGGAGCTTAATAACCTATACAACAGTTCTAATGTTGTTAAGGTAGCCAGCTGGGAAGTGAATGTGAATAAATGAAACGCCGTTACAATGAGTGGGCAAACCTAGAGTAAGGTGGATGGATCCTGTTGCAGAAGATGTAAGGGTCTAACTCGGCGCTCAGAACTGAAGAGAAGAAGAGAAGCTGCGCAGAATAGAGCCAACTAGCGGAGACTATATTGGAGGTGGCACTGACTCGGTAAGGAGTTGTTGCGCCAGACGGTACGAGACGAACTAAATGAATTAAATGACAAATGCGACATTAGAAAGCTGGAGCCAAACAAATAAACCTATAAGTTTCATAACTCACGTTCTAAATTTCATTTTCGGTGAAGTAAAGATTATACAATAGTATGTATGTTATGAATGCGCTCGACTCAACTCCCGGTGGTTCATTGATTTATATTTCCCCTCTACAATATTTTCTTTTTCTCTATTTTTTTCGGTCAGTAAAAGTAAAAAGTAATAAAATGAAATATTTTCTCTGCCGACAAATTTTATATCCGACCGACCAAAAAATAAAAAATAATGAATAATGACCTGATTAATTTTACCTGGAGATTGGGTCTCATCCCTCATAGCGTCGATTGATCAGAAGATGTTTTTTGAATTCATGAAATTTCAAGAGAGAATAATTACATCACATCATCCTATAAAAACCCAACCATTCCATAAAATATGCAGAAATTGGCCCTATATTGTAATTTCCTGACAGGTGGGTTTTCGCCGGCAACGATGCATTTTATTTTAGAAAAAATTTATCCATGATTTTTTTTTTAAATTATTTTCATTTGAAGTGTAGGTACTCTCTATTCATTTGATACCGATTAATTATTTTTATTTATCATAAATACAATTATTTTTTTTATTATTATTCCAATGCTTTCAAATTCTGGTTTTTCACATTACACCTGTTGTGGGTGTAATAATATTTCGCTTACCATCTTACGATACAACGCGTGTTGTTATTACTTAAGCGAATGTGAAGTACTATTTCCTTCGTGAACAGCGTCCAGAATTTTATCAATTGTTATTAGTTGAGTAGATCTCTTGGCCATCGTCCATTGAGTCTTATTTGGGATTGTCCTGGTAATAGGGAGAAAGAAAGTAAATAAACAAGTCGATTTGGGTGGTTATGTGTCGATGAACGAAACATTATATTTGTCGTAGATGCAAGAATTTGCTTTTTGGATGTTTGTGTCACTGTGCAATGTAAACTGAGGCGATCGTGAGTTAGAATTTTAGAGAGTTCTTTGAAATATTCATATGCTGGAGAGAATTATTAGAAGCTGCAGGAAGCAAGTGGTGGTTTAATATTTTGTTCACAATGATTGCAGTACCTCCATGGGCCGAGTGGTTGGGGTGATCTGTTCTGTACGTTTCGTATCCGTGTAAGTTAAACGTCTGTTTGTCAGTCAAGTGAGTTTCTGTTATCAATGCTGCGTTTTGTCACGTTCTTTTAGACAATGTTCCTGTTCATTTTTGCGTTGGAACAGACCATTGGAGTTCCAAAGGAGTATTTTAAGAGGAGTTGATGAATGTTTATGCATGGGAAGGTTTTGAAATGAAGGTAAATACTAGTTTGTTCAGAAGTTCTAGAGACGATTTGATTGTTGCAGATATGTCAAATGATAGAAAAGGGGGATGAAAAGAAAGAGCGGAAGAGTTACTCCCTGTTACCGGTAGAGCTGGTTCATCATTTCTGTCCAAAGGAGATACATTTTTTCTGAATTTATGGCTTGTGTCCTCGATATCTTCTTTTTTTTCGGTTGTGATATAGCTGGCAATAGACGGGTGGATGACATTGTCTGGCGTTCTATTTGAGATCCTGAGTTTTTATGATTTGTTAATTGATTGGTTCGAAGAAATTTATAGATTTTTAAATACAGTGCATCATTTAAAGTTAGCCGAATGAGTACTATTGCAGTTAGCACAAGTGGCGGGTGTATCGCGTATTTTCGTGCTGTCACTGGAAAGATGTGGTATTGCACACTTGACGCCTTTGGTGGGAAGGCTACAGAAACCTCCTGTATACGCCATACGCCTCACACCTTTGGAATAGTGGTGGCTCCTTTTTCATTGCATTGCATATATTTCTTACTTTGTGTCCTGGTTGTTCTAATTTGGATTTTGTGTCATCTTTTGGTGTGTGATGCAAATTGCGAACAACAATCAGAAAATATTCTTCTTCTTGGAGTTGATTGGTGTGAAACAAAGCCTTTTGAGCTTGTAATAGTTTTATAATTGTCCAAGAGTTGTTCAGGTAGACAGTTGTGTGATTTATGCTGGAACGACAGTAAAATCCACGAAGTCCAACTCATGTTAATTTTTGACATAAATCTTTGAAAAGTAAAATTTAAAAAAAAAAAATATTGTGAGTAGCGATGATATTAACAAATATATACAAAAAATACAGATAACGTGCAACATCCGAAAGTCATTCTATTTATAATTTTCTGGCTCACTATTCTTGTCCACTCTGTCCAAAAATAAATCTATTTCTGAAAAAGATTTTTTTATGAGATATCACTAGTTCGAAGTCGGCCAATGGTCTCTGTTAAGAATGACTGTAGAGATCAGTTTATGTCTATACTTTCACTTTATTATTATAAACATTTTCTTCTTATATTTTATTCATTTTTAATCGTATAATATTTAATATAAATTATTTTGTATTAATAAAAATACTCATTGAAGGTATATATTTGGGCTGATTAATTACTTCCAAAAAACTTAATTTTTTTTATTAAATTACACATTCGACGTCTCAAGATCTTCTCCCATCTTCAGGACTCTACTTTATAAAACGTTTTAATGATTCACTTCACTGTAGTGTTTTTTGATGTAATGGAAATTGTTATTTTCTCCTGTAGAGAAATCCTGAAGATGGGAGAAGATCTCGAAACGTCAATTGTGTAATTTAATGAAAAATTTAGTTTTTTGGATAAATTAATCAGTACAAATATATACCTTTAATATTATGCGAGATCTTCCATTGTTTAGAATATAGTGATGTAAAAAAATACTCTTTGTTATTATTTTTATATTTTTTAGAAGTAATTTCATGGACCATGGAACCAACATAAAACAAAAAAAAAAAGTTTGTAACCAACATAAAGTTAACAAGTTGCAATTTCAACATATAGCTCACGCGCGTTGTTATGCAAGAGCTTTTGAAAAATTTATATCCGCCAATAGGAAATTACCCGACTTTGTGTGTGGTTGTTAGACGGGCGTGTGTAAGTTAGGGCCGTGAGCTGACACTAATGGAGGAAATTGGCTTTTTCTCGAAGGGAGTGGGTGGAAGGGAGGGAGGTAAGGGAGGGGGTGAAGATCGGGAAATCAAATAGGCCCTCGATTTGGGAATAAATTGATAAATTGACTCTTTAATAGGGGAAGGGTGTGGGCCAATCTCCCCGTACCTCGTAGCCCCTCTTTTCCTTTCAACCCTCTTTCTCTTTGTTTCCATTTTGCCTATCAATTCACCTGGGTAATTATTTTCTAGTATGGTGCTTTAATATTTTCCAATATTACTTACCTTATAAGATATAAGATAAAGAAGGTATTTTTGTTATCGGGTCAAAATTTTGATTTTGTATGCCCTTTTTAAGGTATTTTTTTCGAAAAACATTTTTTTTTTTTTTTTAAACTGTATAGCTAAAACATCCTCGATAATTAAAAGATAAGAAGGTCAAGATAAAAAAAAAATTATATTAATTAAAAATATTTAATTTTTATATGTATACTATGCTTTGCTCATTTAAATCTGATTAAGTTACCTTATTTAAAAAATAATATTAAAGGAAATTAATTATTAGAAGGAATTCTAACGAAACTAATTCCTTCCAGTAATTCTCAATGGTCAACTAATTATATCCACAATGATGAAATTAATTATTATATTAATATCTTTTTTTCTTCAATGTTTAAACATTATTGAAAAGTGACTTGTCTTGTTATTTAATTTCTAAAATCAATCCAAAAATGTGGAGTTCGCAAAACAAGATTTTTACTCGCCTTAGCCATCCCTAACCATCAATTTGAAAACTTTAAAATTAAATTAGAATTGAAAACAAGTTTAAAGAACTACGAGTTCAGATAGAAAATTTTTTTTTCATTAAATTATCTTTCAATGGAAAATATTTTCAACAATTACATAGCTTTATCCAATTTTCATCACTCTCCAATACCTTAAACAACGTTTTATATAAGATGACATTTTTCTAAAAAGATTTTGCTTCCCAGCCAATGTTTGAGAAAAAAAAACCTAAAAAAATATACTTGCTATTTTCTTCTTTATTTAGATATCAAATTCGTTCAACATGCATATTTACCCGTTTTTGTCAATGGTAACATGATGATGTCCCTCCCATGTCAAACTAAGAAATGTGGAAAATTCGTTGTTTTTTTTTCTATTGCATACGGCAAGACACGGCTGTGGCAAATCGTCGAATCTCTAACCCTATCACGGAAATTACTTGAGCAAAGCCTTTTTTTGGGAGCACCATTATAGTTGTTTTTAGCTTTGTTTTTAACCGATGTCCGTTTGTTTGACGTGGTCGATACGGTTATTTTTTTTTTTTTTTTTATATACATACAATATTGAAGGTACTTTAAAGAAAGCCATTTTAAAATATCGGCATTTGAGCCTTGTCAGATTATTTCAATCGCAAACCTATGTCTTATTAAAGCACATTAAATTTTATGTTGGTATAGAGAGTTTAATAAAAATCATTAGAGCCAACAGAAAATCGTAAAAAAAGTGCAAAATGCATATTAAGTGGCTTTTATAGTTAGTCGATTTTTGTGAAAAACTGTTTCATCTCAGGCATATGCTCTCTTAATATATGAAATTTCACTTTTAGAAGAGCAAATACAAATTTATTAGGTCATATTTATATTTTACTAGTTGACCCGACAGACGATGTCCTGTCTTAACTATGTCTTCGCGAAATCGGTAAAAGCATTCACGTGTGATGCGATAACCAAGGAAATAGGGGATTCATTTTTATATATGTAGATAAAGAAATTACCTTATAATATAAAAAAAAAAGAAAAAAAAAAGCCTAACTACTTTAGTAACTTTCTTTCATAAGATTCTTCTCCTGGCTGTTATAAACACAGCAAAAAAATAATTAGCGAAATGGGTCAAGCCGTTCACGTGATGCCATCACCAAGGAAAAAGGAAATTAATTTTTATATATATATATATATATATATATATATATATATATATATATATATATATATATATACACATAGTTTGATCAGTTCTCGACTGTTGATAATTTAAGTTTTCTACTATTTTTAAGTTTCAGTCAATAAATAAACAATTTTATTTATGCAACATTTCGAGAATTTATTGTTCTCATAATCATGCCTAGGTACCGTGTGTTGATATAATTTCTTCATAAAATCCTATTTTTTTCTTCTCCACTGTTGATTTTTCTTCTAATAATGTTCTCCTAATAGTATTGTTTGATCAGTATATATATATATATATATATATATATATATATATATATATATATATATATATATATATACTGATAGAGTATATGCCTGAGATGAAACAGTTTTTCACAAAAATCGACAAGCCATAAAAGCCACTTGATATGCATTTTTCACTTTTTTTACGATTTTCTGTTGGCTCTAATGATTTTTATTAAATTCACTATACCAACATAAAATTTAATGTGCTTTAATAAGACATAGGTTTGCGATTGAAATAATCTGACAAGGCTCAAATGCAGTATTAGAAAAGTATATATATATATATATATATATATATATATATATATATATATATATTAGGTTGGGATCAAGTGAATACTTGGTAGTATGTTTTTTACGTATTCAATACTTCTGTCTTAAGACACAAGATGGAACGAATGGAAACCTCTGGTTCCTTACTATTCATCCTTAGAATAACCATTACATTTTTATCAGGATTCCATAATTCATGAAGGCGGAAAGAATGAATGCTGATTTTTCCCTTTTATATTCGTCTTACGATTTGTGCTTTTCCCCGGGAGCCAAGCCCTTATTTCCCTACGTTATCTTTGGACCCGAGCGGAGATACCGCTAACAAATGGATTATTATGGTTCGGCTGTCTTTTAAAAAATGTCCCCAAAGGATCTGTGAAGTAATGGTTTTCTATCGGAGGGTGGACTGGGATAGATACCGCTGATTTATGGTAGTGCCTATTCCCAAGATGGCCGTAATAATCCCGGATGAGGGGCTCGTCTTGAAGATGACACGTCCTCCCTCCTCTCCTTTGTCGGTTGCCAGATATTTTCAATTTGAACCTTAATAATGTTTCGGTATAAATATCGAATAAATAGTGGTATAGTGCTGTAAGGAAAAGGGCGATATGAACTTTGTTGGAACGGTTTGTAATTTAACTTCCTTTTGTTATACGAATTTATCTGACTTATGTTTTTGTCCAAAGATAATTGAATCTGAAGTTATACGATATAACTCTGCCAACTCTCCCACTAGGTCAAAAACAGTATATTGCATTATTTTCCCACTTATTATTCATAAACTACTTTATAACTTTTCTTTGCCTGTGAAAGACTACTAATCATCATGGGCTAAGGTTATATTTTTTTATATAGGTACTTCATCTTTGAAAAATAAAATATAAAGTAATAATACAAAGTCTAACTCTTCTTCATTGGGTTATAGCCTTCGTAAAAATGAAGTTCATTATAAAAAACGAAATGTAACATAATCTGATTTTCGCAAAAATAGTAGCTAATTAAACTGAAGATAGTTCAATAGCTTAGCTCTATTTATTTTATTTTCACAGTAAGATATACTACTTAAATAATATAACAAATTTATTTTAGAAACAAACAGTAACACACTGCATAGTAAGAGAATAAGAATAATATAATACTTGAGGAATATAAAAATACAACTATTAAGAAACAGTAACACAGTACACCGTATAAAGCAGTAATTGATTAAGCTAATAAGGTATAAGGAATACATTTACATATATACAAGATATAAAATTAAGGCATGCTAATACAAAATTGAATTATATAATAATTAATTAATACAAACAAAAAAAAACAATTATAAGAAACAGTAAACAGTAATTGACTAAACCGAAAGTAATGTTCTTTTAGCTTTCTCATTTTGAGAAATTTTATTACCATGTCAACTGTTTCGATGTTCTAATTAATTCAATTAAATTAACACTCTTTATGCTCCGTGATATTTACTTAGTTTTCTTCCTCAATTATTTATTTATTTATTCTGAAAAGTTAAAATATTTCTATGTTTGAGCGTGCGATCTTAAGATAAAATTTCCTCCCCCCCCTCCCAAAAAAAATCCCCTATGATCCCAATATCAGCCCTATTATCGAAAATTTCTTAGAAGCTAATACTAATCGATCTTATTCTTAAAACAGTTAAAAAGCGACATTGGTTAAAAGAGTAATTTATTATTAAAATAACCATAAAAAAAATTAAATAAAATTAATTTGATTTTTATTATTTTATTGAAACCGAAAAATGTTGAATTTGAAGTGAAAAAGGTTGAATTTGATTTGGAAAAGGTTAAATTCGACTTGGAAAAGGTTAAATTTGAATTTGAAATGCTTTATCTAAATTTTGCAAATTATAATAATGTAATAATTAATTATAGTAAAGTAATTAGCAGTTGTTTTATTAACTATATTTTGTTTTAGAAATACATTTATAAATTGTATTCTATACATTTCTATTTAATTAATTAAATATTTTTAATCAAGATAATTGTGTGTTGTGGACGAGGTCTTTCAAAAGAAAATTAATTACAGTATTGTTTATCTATCCATTATTTGTTGTTGTATCGACCCTCTTCGCCAGAATTACAAACATAAATATGAATGAAATGTAAGCACTGCGGGCATATTATTATGTGCTTTAGTTAACTCAAAACGTATTTTCATAATTTAAACTGTTGATAATACCATCTAATTCTATGGCAAACAAATTACATTGTTATAAAGGGCGACAATCAATTATGAAAACTGGCTTAACTTATGATCAAGGAGGAGGAGGAAATTCCATTTTGGATCTGCTGCTCAACTTCGCTGAGTTGCTATCAGTACACAGCATACCGCATCAATCCCGAAGACAATCTTAAAGAAAAAAATAGAGAGAGATTCTGCCAAATAGGAAATACATATATTTTACTAATTTTGAAATCGATCATGGACATCTGAAAATCCAGACCAGCCTCAATATATATGGTGATTCAGGATTCCCAGCGAGTCCAAGATTATGGTCTCCGCCATGTTTTGCATCTCATTTTTTCCGAGTCCATAGTTCTCTAAAAACAATCCAGTGGCTACTGGGATGGTCCCCCTGCTTCCGAACCAAAGTCCCACGACGAACCCCTCACGAAATTTTTCCCTCAGGTATGGAATACATTTTGTATAAATGTTCTCTTTCTCCTCTTGAATCCTCTTGCCTTGTTCCTTTGTCTTTGCTAACAAAGCAATAAATAATAGTATAATAATAAATAATAGCATTAAATAATATAATAATAAATAATAGCATTAAATTATATAATAATAAATAATAATTAAATAATATAATAATAAATAATAGCATTAAATAATATTTAAAATTCTAATTTATTATGTTTATGCATTTTATAAAGGTCTAAGCAAAATGCTAGAAAGAAAAGATTTTTTTTTCTTAATTCAAAAAATATAATTGATAAAAAAAAATTTAAATATAAATATGCACCCACGACTGTTGTACAAACTACGTCAATTCCTTCCTCCTACATACTTCCTAATCATCCTGTCCTACCTCTCTGACAGATCCTTCAAAAAAACGACAATAGTTCCTATTCATCTCTTTTCACCCAGTCTGCTGGGGTAGTATCCTAAGACCCATTCTTTACACAGTCTATATAGCTGATATCCCAACCCATCATAGCACATTCCTTTCTACTTATGCCGATGACACTTGCATGTTATCGGTTAATAACGATCCTACAAATGCCTCTCAAACTCTCCGATCCCACATCAGAGACCTTGAGGTATGGTTTCAGAATTGGAGAATTATAATCAATTCCAATTAATCCCAACAAATTACCTTCGTCGAAAACCTATGACATCCTGCCCTACAGGTACCTTTAATGATATTCCGCTTGTCCCGGTTGAACAGATCCGCTATTTAGGACTCCTGCTTGACAAACGACTTACGTGGAATCCGCATACAAGACTGAAAAGACAAGAAACTGCACGACGATTTCGCCTACTCCAACACTTACTAGACAGACGCTCTAACCATTCTCTTAACTACAAAAGACTCATTTACATGACCATCATAAGGCCTATCTGGATGGACCTACGGAGTTGAGCTTTGGGGCTCTACTAAACCATCAAACTCTTCCCGTATCTAATCCTTACAATCCAAAATCCTTCGCAAAATCCTTAAAGCTCCTTACTTTGTCACGAATAAAATCATCCACAATGACCTTAATGTTTCATATATGTTGCTGATTTGGCCTGTACCAGGTATCTCACACCTTCCATGAAAAACTCCACTCCCACTCTAATCCATTAGTTTCAATCCTTGCTTCCTCTTCAATTCCTGATAATCCTTCGAGGCGTCTGAAAAGAAGATGGCCTTGAGACCTTCTTGTTTAGACTCACTACCAATGAGTGCTGCCAATGGGTTTCTCTTCATGTTTATTACATCTAAACATTTCAGCATATTTAATTGATCTATTTTTTGTACAGTTGTAAATATCAATAAACATATATTAAAATAATATATATGAACGAATTTATTATTGCAAGGTCATTCGTCATGACTTTGTAAACCATTCCGCCATTTCTGTCTACCAATCTTTCCCCACACGCCATATCCTTATGTAGCCCTTCCATCGTCTCTTTTCCGCCCAAACCCTCTTTCTGCTTCCATGTGGCACATGGGGGAGCACTCTTTTTAGCCATCGGTCGTCCGGCATCCTCATACATGTCCATACCAACTCAGCTTTCTTGTCTCAATGGAGTAAAGGATGTTTAGGCGTTCCTCGACTTTTTCCTTGATTTCTTTATGAAGAACGTGTTATTTAAAACCTAGATATGCGACAGCTATGTCTCCAAAAACCCATTTCCATCGAGACAAATGTTCCTACCGAATTTAAAAAAGTTAACTACCTTAAAAATATAATACTAATAAGGGACAAATCTCGAATTCGAGTGGGTTCTCACCTTAGCTGAGTTGCTATGTACTCACAGTATACTGTATGAATTCAGGAGAGAGTCTTAAGAAAAATAAAATGGAAAGATAGAGCAAGACGAAGGCTTTATATGTACAAAGCCACATCACTAATATCGAACATGGTGTGGGAATTGCCAAATCTAGCCAAGGCTTCATATAAAAGGAGGTGCAAGGTTCCTATCGAGTCACGCATCATCTCCACTGTGCTTTGTTTTTGTTTTTTTAATTTATTAAGGTAATAATAATCTCTCTATCAACATACATAAAAAATGAATCCCCTATTTCCCTTGGTGATCGCATCACCCGTGAACAGTTTGACCGATTTCGCTAATTCTTTTTTTATTGTTTATAACTGTCAGGAGAAGGATCTTATGAAAGATAAAATAAGAAAATTTACTTTAGTCGTTGGTTTTTTTTTATTTTTTATTTATTAAGCTATTAATAATCTCTCCATCAACATGTATAAAAATGAATCCCTTTTTTCCTCGGTCATCTCATCACGCATGAAAGGCTTTACCGATGTTGCTAATTCTGTTTTTGCCGTGTTCATAACAGACAGGAAATCGTCTGTTGGGTCAGCCAGTAGTTAACAAATATCTGTTAGCCATCGATATTCTTTGGACAAAATTATGCCTAAATTTGGACTGATCGTTTTTACACTTTTTTTTTTTTTTTTTTTTTTGTCACCTCAGACAAATAATTCCTTATCCTACTTAAATCTGGATAGGCAAAATTTAGGACTCTCACTGCAGTATCTTGCGAATAGCATTAACAAAATTAGAATGTGGAATTGGCATAATATAGTATTGTGACAAATAAATTGCATATTATCAAAATTAAAAAATATTTCAAACGCTGTAAATGAAAGTATGTTTACTCAGAAGATTTTATAATTATTGTTATAAATCAGGGCCACTGCAATCTGAAAAAAAAAAAAATTATTTAGTCATTTAAGCTTTCAACTGTCTTTTTTTTTTTTTTTTACATAAAAGTTTTAATTGCGTCTGAATATTCCAATTCTGTACCCGGACTAATCGGGTGACAGAAAGAATCCATCCTATTTTTTTTAAGTGCACTGGGCCTGTACCAACGATTGCGTTGATCCAGCTTCCAATAATCCTATCCCGCTGGTTTGTAAGCATCCCCTAGAATAAGAGTGGACCTGCTCTATATGTAGATCCACCCCAAGGCACATCCATCAGCCCGCTATAAATCCTCATGAATTACACACTAGCCGTTATAAGAAGACCCGGCGGTAAAAATAAGCTGACTCGCCGCTTTGGTGTAAAAACTCCTTCTGGGAAGCTCATCATATCTGTATTTTTCTGCTTCTACAAACTCCTGAATATACTAAAACATAGTATTTGGTGTATTAATTCTAAATTCCATGTAGTACACCACTTTTATTTTCAATATAAGATACATTTCACCTAGATGAGATAAAATAATTATAGCATATCTATGTGGTATGTTGCATTGTCAGAGGACAAGAATATGATGAACATCGGCTTGAGTTTTAACTTCAAAATTAAGTATATAAATGTAATAAAACGATAAAAAATATATATTATGTAATTAAAAGTAATATTTTTCTGATTAATAATATTTTATAATATTTTTCTCTTTCAGGTGTTGAATTTGGGTATTGGCCGCCGAGTGAGCTGCACTATGCGAACGTATGTTTCTTCATATTTTTATCTAACTTTTTTCATTATAATTTTCTTTTGCTTACAATAATGTTGTCTTTATTTTATTTTGCCCTAGTTGCCCATTCCTTTTAAATTATTTCTGGCGTCCGTTTAATATTGATAATATGGTGTGTTTGTAATTATTTTTATATTCGTCTTAAAAAGTATATGGTCTTGCTTATCCTGTTCTGTTGTCATTTCTGGAGACAAGTCTTCCGTTCTGATTAATTTTAAAATCCATATTTTTTCTTCTAAATAATATTTTGGGAATAAGTCCAAAATTCGCATTTCCTAAAAATGCTTTCGATTTACTTCTTCAAGGGTTTTGCACTTACCCAGTCCTCGCTTTTAAAAATGTGTAAATACCTGACTTTATCAGCTGCGATTCACCTCCATCCATTAGGCGATACAAAATCTCATCATTAAGCGGGAGACACAGTTCTATGTTGAGTTTTTATTTATGTGTTCTGATTAACAAACGACTGTATGTATAACTTATTTTTTTTCTCTTATAATATTGATTTACACCTCAAGGATAATATTGCTTTGGCAAGGACAATCAGGAAATGTGAGGAAGTAGTTGGAAATGTTGACGTTTGAGACATGAGGATCAGTATCCTATCCAGTAGCCCGCCTCTTTCTCTTGACTTGATCGACTATTAATTAACGTAGGAGGTCTCACACCTTTTTTAATTTTCTCCACGGATTCATACACGGTCGTTTGTAACCACATCTTTTATAAGCGTTTTTGAAGTGTTTTTTTTTATATTTAGGAGGAGTATGTCCAGGTGGGTTTGAGCAAGTATGTGTTTATTTACGTTCAGTTTCAATGTTAATTTGAAAAAACGTTTATAAAGTAGTTCAACAACAACAATTTTTATTGCGTAATATTACAATCTGTCCTGATTTGGACATAAATAATAGTGGTGAAAGACAACATTCATGCAATATTTACACAGCAATAAAATTATAAAATATATTTTTAAAAATGAATCAATACAATGTACAACGTCTAGAAATCACTCATACCTATATATCAGCTGTTGAGTGTCCATGAGAACTCTACCTATTTTAACTTTATATACACGTCATACATACAGCCCATTAAGTGGAGAATCTATCCAGCGCTATTAACTACTATATTTACTAGAGGTCGCGGGGCCACTGCCGTTTCAACCTTCTAGGGGGATGGTAAGGGTGTGTAGTTTGATAGGGATTGAGCTAGCGGATTGGTGTAATGGATAAGGTTCTGATGGAATTTGGAGAATTTTGATGGATTAAGATCTAAAATAAATGGAATATTTAAGTCGTGGTGTAAAGTATGGTTGGTGACATAACAAGGGGCATTTACTATTGTTCGGAGGACTTTGGATTGAATGTTGTTATAACGTTTAGCTGTCCTCCAAAGTAGTTTAAGGCGTTTTTTGAGGGTCTTTCGTTTCATTTTTACGTGCGGGCCCATTCTTACGGTGGTCATTCTTCTGTCCTAGTTAAGTACGTTGAGTTGAGTAAGTTGCGTCCGAGATAAATTACGGTGTCCATCTGAGGAATAGAGTTGTTATCGTTGAAGACTAGAAGGCACATACGTCATCGTAGAGTAATGTTATGTGTTTTATTTATTATGGTTAAGTTGAATTTTCCATATTTTGCACCAGTTTTTTAATTTATATAAGTGATTCAAGCATAGTGAGGCTTGTGTTGTATAATGATCTTTTGTGAGATTTGTGGTATCATTAGGGTAAGTAGCAATTAATGTTTCAGTGTGGATAGAATGTCATAAGTATATGCAATGTAAGGTTAAGGCCACAGTATTGACCCTTGGGGTGCACCCGCAAAGTCGAAACGAAGTAAAGTTAATAAATAACTTCATAACTTGAAAGAAAATTTATAAGTTAAATCTACGTTAGATAATTAAAAAATCTGCTGCGCAAAACACACGACTTTCACTTACCTCCGTTGCTAAAATAAATTTTAGAAGTTTTAAATACATTTAGAGATTAAAATAAATTGTTAAAAAAATAATTAAATTAAGTTTGAATAGAAGCTTGTGTTTTATTAAATAATCAATTATATATTATCAGTTTTTTTATTAGCTTTTCATCACCCTCCGTTAATGTTTAGAATTTTGTGTATATGATAGTATTTTTTCTAAAATCTTTAGCTTTCCAACGGTATATTATACATCTACATTTCTGATGTTAAAAAAAAACAACCAAAATCACATATTTTTTTTTTCACTTTCTTTAGTTTTTTATTTAATTCGATCAACTTGTATATTTAGCCGTTATTTGTCAATTCTAATAAGATGTATTGCATTATTTTTTTTTTAAATCTATAAAATAAAGACACTTTAGAGGAAGGAAATTTAAAATATCAGCATTTAAGTTCTGTCAGACTATTTTAATCATAAAGAAACCTACGTAATATTCAAGCCCATTAAATTTTACATCGATATAGCAACTTTAATCAAAATTGTTAGAGCCGTTTTTGAGAAAATGGTATAATGGTGCAAATGCATAGTATAAGTACATCTTCCGGCCAGCTGATGAAAAAGATTTTGTAACATCTCGGGCGTATAGTTGTCTTAAATATGAAATTTCAGTTTCATAGGACTTGCCGTTTTCGCCCTGGAGTTACCACGCACACACACAGACCTTTTTTCGGGACTTGGTTATTTGGACTCAGGGGACCCTAAAACGTGTATTTCCGTTGAAAACTGGAATTCGAAAATTTTCACGATCGCAATACTTTCCCTTACAATATATAGTAAGTGAAAGTAAAAGTATCATATGTTTGATTTATTGTTGAATATTGCCTACCCAGTGTGAATTGAGATCCCTCATTATGAAGGACTGCTGACAGTTCTACCAAATTAAGCGGTATTAGAACGGAAGATAGAGGAAGGTGGCAAGGGACAATGGTCGAGCCACGTAGGAGCAGACAATGGGAGAGCACTAATGACTGGCACCTTTGTTTCCGTCAATAATAAGCCAGTCCTCTTCCCCTCCATCGCTCTCTACCTCTCTCTCTATCTCTCCTCTTGCTGTTTTTGGTCTGACCGTCTTCTGTCTTTGTCCTGATCGTCCAAGTCATCAGGGTCCTGCTTGGCAGGCTCTGGAAGGTCCTATTCTCCAGTCATCAGTGAATTAAAGGTAGAGAGACTTTTCCCCGTGACGAACAATGGCTATCTGAAAATATTATTTGTTCTCCTAGGGACATGTAATAAAAAAAGGTATGTAGAATTGTCAGAATGGGTGGTAATGGAAGCCGTAAAATGTATTTAGAACGATGGGTAAACGTCAGAACGTCCGACTGATACGTTGTGGGTGGATCGTTAATTTGAGTTGTGATGGTGCTCTGTTGGAGACTATATGTATCTTGGGGATTTTTTTTTATTGGTTTTGTAAAATAATTACCGGAGAATGGTCTTCATCATATTTTTTACATTTTCATCATTGTTATTATTAATCATTATGTAATTGAGACGTTGATTTCCTAAAGGTACTAAAGGACATTTTTTACGAAATTGATATTTTTACATATTTATATTCTCCTCATTTAGTTTTATCTGAATCTTAAATTTGATTGTATATAATGAACACTCAAGTCCTTTAATAACGCGATTTAGAAATGCTATCAATTTCTTAAGGTACTAATTACACATTAGTTTCGTTCTAAATCATACTAAAACATTTCATTTCATAACTTTAATATGGTTTTATTAATATAGTGAAAAAAAAAATATTTTAATACGAAAAGAATCAAATTAGCTGGTTTAATAATATAATAACGAGAGATTTTGGCGCTTCCTGTAAAATTTCCTGAAATGGATATAGTACCTTTTGGAAATCAACGTCTCAATTGTCGCCATTACTCTCCATTTATTCTCCCTGCCCGAGAAACCTCCGTATAGCCTTCTAAGCGAGTCAGGGGTGAAATCCATTTATTGAAATTTACAACTGTATTGGTTAATACATCTAGTGAATTGGCTGTTAGATAAAAGACATGGAGAGAAACTGTCCATTGGCAGCACTCTAATATTCTATGTATTTTTCATTTTTTTTATTTATTTATTGTGATTTACAACTGTATTAAAAAACACAATGAGTAAATATGCAGTATGAAGAAAAGTCATAAAAAAATTTCTTGAGGAATAAGTACACAGTGGTAGCACTTCACTAACTATTTAAGGCAGTAGGTCCCGAGGCCTCCTTCTTTTCAATATCTAAGGAAGATAAATTACAGACAAGTGGATTTGTGTGGGCAGGGAGTTTAGAATGAAAAGAGGTGTATCTATCGCGGGCTATGTATGCAACAAATGGAATTTTTAGATCATTATGGAGGAGTTGATTTGTGACAAAATAAGGGGCATACAGGATTTTGCGAAGGATTTTGGATTCGCTCAACTTGCATATCCACCCAAGTATGAATATTAATTTAACTGTAGCATGTTGGTTTGCATAACAGCCTTCTTTGCCCAAAGTCCTGGTTCCGCCGGTTGCCCTAGGATTTTTTAAGGGGAGTAAAAAGTCCTTAGTTACGCCGTCCCTCGGAGAGGATGATAAAAGGCGGTCCCGAGCCTTTGAGGTGTCAGGTACTCGTTAAAGATCCCTATCCTAATTATACCTGTATGTAGCGTCGTCCGATTATCCATAGCAGCATAAAGAGACGTTAAATAGATAAACTAAATATATATTTACTCCTTTCACCATATGAATGGATAACCTAACTGCTGGGTGGCTGAGTTAGTTACCGCGGATGAACAATCCGCGCGTTGTCCAGCAACCAAATGATAGAATTTATGACGAGTTCGCGTCGCGGTGTCGGGAGGCTTTTATCTCGCCATTTATCCCCGAAAAAAAAAAAAAATCAGTATGCTTTTATTGCTCAATGAAAAAAACCCAAAAACATGTAAATCAGAAGCTCATAAACATTATTGCTTAACTATTAATGCATTTATTTATTTTTATCTCGAATAACAAATGCTAGTATTTACTTTATATGTCTTGAAAATACAATTAATTGAATTTTCAAAATTGAGTTCTAAATGTGTTTAATCACTCACCATATATACTCCTTTATCGCAAAACTGATGCTAAAATTAAATAATCTTTACTATATAATCCCTGGTACGGAGACCCTCCTGGGGCAGACCCAGCCTCTATAAAGTGGGTACCCAATAAAATTGGGGAAATAACCTGGCGGCTAAGCGTGATCAAGGCTTAATCATCTCATTACAAGGCCCTTTGGCCTAGAAACAGTACGAATCTCTATATTTACTGAGCACAACACTCTTCATGGGTTGTAGTGGTACAGGTTTTTTTTATTGTATAAAGAGAAAAAAAAATTACATCTTCTTATTTTCATTTTTCCTTCTCAGCACTCAGCTGTTTTCTATTGTCCCTTTTATTCAGTTTATTTGTTATATAATTATATTTTATGTTTGAACTGAATGGAATGTTATTTTATTGTTTTATTGCACTTTAGATTGTATATGATTGATGTTGACTGCTCGTGATCTGTTGACGGTTTTATTGAGCTCTTTGTAAGCCGGAAAAGTTTCTACCCATGTATCTAAGTTATCCCGGAGGTTATTTACATAGAATGGTTTCTGTAGAAAATTCCTTCCCAATGTAACTGCCACTAAGCTGTTCTTAGAGAATGGTCATTTGCTGGAATGAAGGTTTTCGCCGAAGTGCCAAAAATATGGCTTACATCTGGTGTTGAAAATGAAATATAAATGGAAACGTTACCCGATGGAGTCAGAATTTTAAAGGGGGTAGTAATCGACTATTGCCAGCATTTGGAGGAGTGCTAACTGGGGGAAGCTGAGAATTGTACCCGATTTCAGATATCAATTTATTCAAAGTGGCCAGGCCCTATTTCAAAACGTTGCTCTAATTGCCTCGGTCCATATAAGTGAAATACGGCGATCACTTTTTATCCTGGCACTTCTTTCGCATTAAATGATCTTCAATTAATAAAAACGAGAGGGAAAAAAGAAGAAGAAATGGCTGATAAATAGATGAAAAAATTAAATGAAAAATTGTGGAATTAAATTATACTATCTGCGAGCAAGTCTGTGTTGGGTCCTATCTACGTTAGCTAACTGAAACATACGGTATGTATTAGAGTTTAGGGCTTTGAAGCGTAAAACATTAAGGTCATCAACGTCTATACGGATTTTTATCTATTTTTTAAAAAGGAAGACTCGAAGAAATAATAACATTAAAAACACAGTATATATATATATATATATATATATATATATATATATATATATATATATATATATATATAATATATATATTATATATATATATATATATATATAGAGAGAGAGAGAGTGTTCTTTCAAAGCTTGTAGGCTTAACATGCCTAATTAAGACACTATTTTGTCCAAAATTGCATGATTATGAGAACAATAAATTCTCGAAACGTCGCATAGATAAAACTGTTTATTCATTGACTGCAACCTAAGAACAACACAAACTTAAATTATCAACAGTCGAGAACTGATCAAACAATATATATATATATATATATATATATATATATATATATATATATATATATAAGAAATTAATAAAGTATGAATGAAACATAGAGTACAAGGTGTACTTCAGTTTATTAGATAGAGGGAGTCACCACACAACTGTACTCCACTACTTACGAACTCAATTATTTTAAAATTGTATTTTCTTAACTTATTGAAGCACAAAAACTCTCCCCTCCCCGCCTTCTACAATTTAACAAATTTTCCATAGTTAAACAGCTCGTAATTTCAGTAAAACACTAGCCTCCAAAAACCTATTAATATAAGAAATCCGTATTTACAACTAATATTCCCTCAAACGCTACACTCATAGAAGAACTAAACGTGTTGTTCAGTTAAGTTAGTTTTTTTTATTAAAAAATTGCAAATTTTCATTTATTTTATCTGTTTTTTTATGTAGGTTATTAGTACTATTTTTCCTAAAATTTATTAATTAATCTAATCCCACATAGGTTTTTTTGCTATTTTTTTACAATTTCAAAAAAATAAATAAAGAAAAAAAGCTATTTGTAAGGATGTCTGATCCGAAATGATTCGTGTTTGTTTATTTATTTATTTAACGTCATTTTATGCTGCTGAGGCTAATCGAACGATGCTTCAGTGTGAGTTCTAAATTTTGCCTATCCAGGTTTAATTACGATAAGGATCTTTAATGAGTACCTGACATCGCACAGGCTCGGGACCACCTTTACTTCCATTAAAAAATCCTAGGGCCACCTAATTGGTTTGAACCCGCGACCTTTGGCCTATAAGGCTGTTTTCCTAGCCACTATGCTACAGTTAACCCCGAAATCATTTGTGAATATGTTAATAAATTTTATTTTATTCCACATACAAAAAAATAAAATAAAGATAAGGCGTGTTTTGGGGGCTGAAGCGGTAGCGGTTTCCTAAAATTAAATATTTTACCTGCTTCCACTTCGGCCACTAATACGCATGCAGTATAAACGCACCCTTAGAGCAACATGCGGATTAACTTAATGTCTAATGATCCCCGAAGAAATAGCAATATAACACAACATTATCTCATGTCATCACTAGAAAAAAAAAATATGTCATCTAAATTTGTGAAATTCGTTCTTGACTGAATTATAGTAAATATCAGCACAACTTTGTCCATTGAAAAGTAAATAAAGGAGATGTGAAGAAAGGGAGAACATTAGTGATCATTGAGCTTAATAATAAATACAAATTGTTCTTAAATATTGTTTTGCATGTGGTTTATGATACGGCTTTAGTTATCTAAGCAAGTATGGTGTTGCTATAAAGTTTTATTAACGATGTTGAGTCCTCTTTATTATGTTAAGAGATCGTTAAACTTTTTACTTTAGACTCGGATGAATATTTTGTAAAAAATAGTCTTTTGATTTAGATAAAGTTTATAACTGTTATAAGTTTCCTCTTAAAGCTCTACAATAATATGGAGAAAATGTGTTTGTGATTGGAGATATATATGAGAAATTCCTGGCTTAAGGTATTGGTGCGGTGGAGGTTTGAAGTATTCGTAGATATAAGAATGGTTGGTTTGCGGCGGCTCTATATTAAGGAATATTGGTTTATCAGCACGCCAGGATTCCTCACTGCGTATCTACCTCAGTTCAAATTAAAAGATAGCCTCTCTTATTCCCATTCTCTTATAGTTTGTTTTTTTTTCATTGCCTTAATATTTATCTTTGATTGATTAAATCATTTAAAAGTGTTACTATGTGATGCAGGTCATATATTAAGAAAATATGATTATAAAATACAGTGATAATATCTTCTTTTTTTTTTTAATATTTATTTATTGAAATTTACAACTGTAATTTTTTTTTTTTTTTTTTTTTTTTTTTTTTGTAGGCGTAAACCACTTGGGTCATTTTCGCCTTAAATCACTTTTTATAAACGGATTAAATATTATAGTCTATTGTACAAGTCGGTCTGTCGTAGGAAGTCAAAAAGTTTTGCAGTTGTTTGTATGTTGTCTTGTAAAACGGTTGGTAAGTCAGTGTCAATTGCAATATGTGCTCTGTGAGTATCATAAGCCCTACACTCTGTCAAAATGTGTTAAGTTAGTCGGGTGTGTCCAATACGCAGGCGCGCCAGGATAACCTCTTCCCTTCGATTTTGTCGTAGAGACGAATGCCAATGGGAGATGTCCCTTCTTATTTCCCTTAATTTGTTGTCAGTAGTGTCATGCCAAATATGTCCCCACTTCGACCGAATCCGCTGCTTGATGATAGAGACATAGTCGCCAACAGGCACCCCAGTAAAGGGAATGCCATCTGTTATTGCTTCTTTGGCTGCACGATCTGCGAGTTCATTGCCAACTATACCGCAGTGGCTCGGTACCCAGACGAAAAAAACTGAATTATTGGAAACTATTGTGGACTGCAATGATAATAAAATATTTTGAATAAGAGAGTCGGTAGAGAAAAGGCGCTTCAAGCTGAGCAGGGCCGATAAGGAGTCTGTGCAAATAATCCTGGTTGTCTTAGTAGGGTAAATTACATTTAAACTTTTATAAATTCCAACTAGTTCTGCGGTATAGTTGCTACAGAGTGGAGAAAGGTAAAATAGATGTTGTCTGCCCTCACACACGACCGATGCTCCCACACCTAAGGAACTCTTAGAGCCATCAGTATATACGTAATCAGCAACACCGAGTCTATCTTGTAGTTTTTGAAATTCCTGCTTATATATGTAAGGATATGTGTTTTGTTTGAGTAATTTGGTAAGGGAAAGACAGATATTCGGAGAGGGAAATTGCCAAGGATAAATTGGAGATGTTTCTATTGTAAGGAAAGAAGGAAATTCGAGGTTAAGCTCGACCAGAAATTTAGAAATGCGGACTATAAAGGATGGTCTTTTGGATAAGGAGAATTGTTGTTGGGTGAGAAATTGTCTATTTGGGAATAAATGAAGGAGAGGATAGTTGGGAGTGGACAGGATCTTAGCAGCAAGAATCAGATCAAATTGTTGCCTTCCTAGTGCAAGTGGAGGTTCACCAGCTTCAGCACACAAGCTAATAGAAGGGCTGGAACGGAAAGCACCAATAGCTATTCGAAGACCGGTGTTTTGTATAGGATCGAGTAGTTTTAGAGTTCGACTTGAGGCAGAATTAAAAGCATTGCAACCATAATCTAACTTTGGCCTTATGAGAGTCCTAAACAGAGTTATCATGCTTCTACGATCAGCACCCCAACTTGTGTTACTAACCATCTTGAAGAGATTGAGAGAACGGAGGCAATTAGCTTTTAGTTGCTTCAGATGTGGAGACCAGCTAAGTGTGCGATCGAAGGTCACACCCAGGTATTTGACTGTATTAGAAAGAGTGAGTGGTTGGTTGGCTATCTTTAGGGATGGTTGTGAATTCGGTTGTCTTTTGCTGAAGAGTATCGCAACAGTCTTTTGGGGTGATTGGTGAAACCGTTGTCATTAAACCAGGCACTGACGTTATCTAAAGATGATTGCATCTTGTATTGTAAATCTGGCACCTGTTTCCCTGCAATATAAAGTACAAGATCGTCCGCGTACAGCATACTCTTGACCGGCAAGTTGACTACTCTTAACACCTCATTTAAACATATACAAAAGAGTGTTGCACTTAAGACGCAGCCCTGAGGCACGCCATTTTCTTGCTCATATTCCTGAGAAAACACATCACCGAGTCTAACCATGAATCTTCTATCTGTGAGGAAGTTAGAGATGAAACCAAGGATGTGCCCATTGATTCCCATCCTAACCAAAGTATCGACGATGAGCCTTCTCCAAGTCCTGTCAAAAGCATTTTCGATGTCAATAAAAACAGCCAACAGTTTTTCTTTTTGTTCGAAGGCACCTAATATGTCACATTCCAGGCGAACCAGGTTGTCTCTCGTGCTTCTTCCTTTCCGAAAACCACTTTGCTATACTGGAAGAACATTTTTCGCTTCTAGGAACCACATCAAACGATTGCTTATCAGTTTCTCTAAGAGTTTACATATAGAAGAGGTGAGAGAGATAGGGCGATAGCTATTGACGTTCATCGGGTCTTTATCTTTCTTGAGTATAGGAATCATAATTGCTTTTTTCCATACATTTGGAAAACGTTCGGATAAAAACAGAGTATTTAAAACCTGTAGGATTACTGATTTATTATTAGAACTGAGATGTTTAATCATACCAATACATATCTGATCTGGACCGGGAGAGGAATCTTTTCTGGAGTTTAAAGCGGTAAGAAATTCTGCCATTGAAAAGGAGTGATTTAGGGGATCTGATGGATCATATGGAATGTTAAGAGGGATGGATTCAATAGATTGCTTTATATTAAGAAAGTGAGCAGAGAAGTTAGCGGTGGAAGAGGTGGAATAGAAGTGGTTAGCTAAAGTTACAGGATCAGTTTCATACAGGCCGTGGTTTTTCAGACACGTTATTTGGGGTGAAAATCCAAATCCCATAATTTTCCGAACTGTTTCCCAGAAAACGGTACTTGGAGTGTTACAACTAACTTTACCTAAAAAATTTTTCCACGACGATTTTTTATTCTTTTTAACGATATATCGAGCGTGTTTTCTTGCAGCTTGGTATGTCTCTAGCATTTCTGAAGATGGTCGCCGGAGAAACTTTCTCAAAGCTTTTCGCCTATCTTTTATGGCTTTGGCGCATTCTTCGTTCCACCAGGGTACAGGAGGGCGAGAGCCATGATGTGTACTGTCGTTTGTGGATGTGTGTGGAATAGCAATATGTGCCGCGGTAAGCAGTCTGGTATTAACATTTGAAATAAGTCTGTCAGGGTCACTTTCGAATAGGTCGATGTCAGTAAGTTGTGCTTTCTCTTGATACAGAGCCCAATCTGCCTTTTTAGTCAGCCATTTGTTGGGTCTACTAAGAGTAGGACCTTTATTGAGAGTTTTGATGATTATGGGGAAATGATCACTACCGTGTGTATCATCTAATGTGTACCATTGAGTTGTTGCTTGTAACTGAGGGCTGGTGATTGTAAGATCAATAGCAGAGAGATTGCCGGATCGGGTGCAGAGGTGTGTTTTATAGATATGGTTATTAATGGTGTTCAGATGACATGTATCTAGAAAGGTTTCGACCAATTTACCCCGTTCGTCTAAGCTGTCACTACCCCATAATAAACTGTGTGCGTTGAAATCTCCAGCTAAGACCACTGGCGATGGCAACGAATCCACTAAGTCTTTCAGTTCCTGGACGTAAAAGGGTCGACCAGGTGGTAGGTAGATGGAGCATAACGTGAAAGGGCGCGGTTGAGAAAGAATTCGGATTGATATGACTTGTAACTGAGTTATTATTAATGTCAGAAAAAGGAACACCGTCTTTAATGAATATACACACTCCTCCGCAAGCAATTTGTCCACCCAAGTAATCCTTTCTTCTTATCGCCCATCCCCGAAATTCTATTTGTCTGGTAGGTTTCAGGTGGGTTTCCTGAATACAGGCGACAGAGCAATTATAGTGCCCCAGTAAGTATTTCAGCTCGTCCTGCCGATGAATTATACCATTGATATTCCACTGGAGTAATTTCATGTAATACAAAAACAAATATCTATATCCTCCAATAATGATAGAAGAAGGGAGTAGAAAGAGAAACAACTGACTGATAAATCTAAGTATATGAGAAGTGAGATAAAGAAAAGATGATTGACGACAAAAAATGTTGAAAAATAGAGAGATCTATTACATTGAAGCGGGGAAGTGTTGAAAGAACAAGAATCAAATGCGAAGAGAATCTCAGCCATTGTATAAATATTATTAAATATAAACATAGTTATGAAAGAAAGGTATTCTGTAACTAATGATTGATGTAACTAAGTGTTCGGGGGAGCATTAGTGAAAATATACACACAAACATACATATAAATATATTCAAATACATTCACATCCGCATACTTATATGTACATATATAAATCCACAGACACGCACATACATACATATACACAATTAGACACATACGCACACACACATACATACACATACACACAAAGATATATAAATATATGTATGTTTCTCCCTTTTCAATTTTAAGATTTCTTACGGGTATTGTATTTTTGTTTTGCCATACTAACATTATCATTCTTCGAGGAGGTACTTTGGTCACCTTTAGTGGAGATTTGTGAAGTAGGACTATTTATTTTTAAGTTAATGTTCAACTTTGGGTTTGTGGATTTAACTGTAGACTTAAGAATGGATTCAATGGGTTCCATGAGTTCCTCAGCACCATTGTTAGTTTTAGCTTCAGTTGTGCGCCTTGTTATCGGTGAAGATATAACTAACTCCTCCTGACAATCAGCGGTATTTATTTTGGATAATGTAGTTTCCATTAGACTAATTTTTTTTAAACAGTACATCGACATTTGTAGCTAATTTAGATATTTGATCGACGAGTTGGGAGATGGTTTCTGCTGAGGCGGTAGGAGAGAGCGATACCGGGGCTGGGGGAGCCGCGGTGGGTGGTGAAGCGGTGAAGGGAGGCCTGGTAGGGGTCGCCGTTATCACTTCAACATGAGACCGTTGGCCAGCTGGAGGCTCTTGTCTAAGTATAGTCAGTTCAGCCTGGCGATAAGAAAGTTTCTCTTGAGCTCTGAGTTTTTCGATATTTTTCTCCCGTAGATAAATTGGACATTTAGAATAAAAGGCAGGATGTTCCCCATTACAATTTATGCATTTTGGAGGATTTACACAGCTATCAGAGGTGTGAGAATTGTCACCACATTTTCCACAATTTACAATTTTACAGAATTTACTAGTATGTCTATATTTATAACATGAGAAACATAAAAGTGGTTTTGGTTCATAGGGTCTGATTTTGATGGCCATAAAGTCCAAAAATAGTCGATCTGGGAGATCGCTACGTTCAAAGGTAAGTATAAGTAGTGGGGTAGGAGCAGGAGCCCTATTTACTTTTTTAAAAATTCTTTTAACTTTCACTACTCCAAAGTTTTCAAGTTCTGAAACTATTTCATCCTCGGAACAATTTATTAGCTCAGGAACATAAACAACTCCCCGGCAGAAATTTAGTGACTTGTGCAATTCAAAATGTATTGGTATATTCTGAAATGAATTAATGTTTCCTAAATTGATAAAATCTTTTTCATTATTAACCGTTAATAGTACAGTAGCATTTTTTAAAATTTTCATAGTGACAAGCGGAGCATAACTTTTAATAAATCGGCATATATTGAATGGGCTAAAGTCCTTAAATGTTTTTTGTGCCGCATTATCACCCATACGCATCACTACGTACTTTTTACAATATTTTCCTTTAACATTGAAAATTGAGTCCTGTAGGTCAGGCGGTTTAGGGTCTAAGCCCGTAGCCATTTCAAAACCAAAATAAAAACAAAAACAACAGAAAATTAAATTAAATAAAAATAAATAAATGGGTACTCCCTGAAGTCATCAAAGGTCAGCATATACGGAAGTCACATAATTAAAATTAAATAAAAAACACAACAAAAACAAAACAATAAACTAGTAAGAATAATTATGAACAAGTTCAAAATTAAATTATAAACCAACTCAAAAGGAAAACGAAAAGATATACTACACTACTGAATTCTAAGAAAGATCCACAACAATCGGCTTATTGTTCTCTAGGATCAAAGAAACAAACCGCGATGTGCACTCTCCGAAGACTAGAAGAGAACTGACAACTGTAATTTATATTACAACAAGTAAATATGCTAAAGAAAAATCACATGAGACAGACTTGTAGAGGAGCAACCCAATGGAAGCACTCCAGTAACTATTTTAAACAAGAAGGTCTCGAGGCCATCTTCTTTTCAGACGCCTCGGAGGATTATCAGGAATCGAAGAGGAGGCAAGGGTTGAAACTAGAGGGTTGGGGTGGGAATGGAGTTTGTCATAGAAGGATTGATATCTAGTTCGGCCCAAATCAGTAACATATGGAACATTTAGGTCTTTATGGATGATTTTATTTGTGACAAAGTAAGGAGTGTTGAGTATTTTACGAAGGATTTTGGATTGTAAGGATTGGATACGGGAAGAATTCGATGGTTTAGTCGAGCCCCAAAGCTCAACTCCGTAAGTCCATATAGGCCTGATGATAGTCATGTAGAGGAATCTTTTGTAGTTAAGTGGGAGGTTAGAGCGTTTGTCAAGTAAGTGTTGAAGTAATCGAAATCGGCGAGCAGTTTCTTGTCGTTTCAGTCTTGTGTGCGGATTCCATGTGAGACGCTTGTCAAGCAGGATACCTAGATAGCGGGTCTGTTCGACCGGGACAAGCGGAATATTATTAAAGGATACAGTAGGATAGGATGTCATTGGTTTACGACGGAGGGTAAAGGTAATTGGGTGGGATTTGTCTGAATTTATTTTCATTCTCCAATTCTGACACCATATCTAGAGGTCTCTTATGTGGCAGTGATAATTTCAAAAACTGAACATATATATCGATATTAATGTGGCACTTCTAGAAAATTGATTTTGAAAGTACACTAAATGTATTCATCTATTTAATAACTAAATAACGTATCTCTCTGATAATCTATATGTATAGAATTTTTACTTGCATTTAGGGGATTCTTTCCTGAAGGTTTGTAAGTAAAATATACAGCAATCAAAGTTTCTTTAAGAAGGTAAAATCAAGTTTTCTGTAATCAAGTCTTCAAAATATTATTCCTAAAATATGAGTAGTAATATACAATAATAATATCGTAGTAATAGACTTATATAAAGTTGTTACAAGCGCATAAACTTATGTGCGTGTGTTATTTATAATGTTATAATTTAGTTTTTCAGGGTATTCACCGTACAGTAATAATACATATATTCTTCCATAAAGATGTTTCACTGTAAACTTAATACGATTTCCATGGAATTTAAGTATGTCATTTGAAATAAAAAATGGTAATAAACCGAATAGAATAGGAACCTTCTATATTAATGTAGTTTTTAGAAACATACATTGCAATCAAGTTTTTTTTAGACAGAAAAACTTCCTTTTATTCCTACTTCACTTTAAAATAACAAACAAATAAACTAACCAATATATATATATATATATATATATATATATATATATATATATATATATATATATAATAATGAATAGACGTATAATAAAATAATCACGTTTTCTTGTTAGGTGTACTTTTCGTTTCGATGGACTTTCCGATAAGCGATAAACCCGGATCGGTTTAACAGTGTTTTTTTAAATATAAATAACACAACAGTCGCAGGGCACCCGTGCGAAGCAGAGGCGGGCCTAGTAATTTAATAAATTTTTCAATCCATTTTTTATTCTTATAGAGGTAACACGGAGTTTTTAGCGTAGCGAGGTTTTATTTTTAAAAAATGTAAAATAATATACTTGAATGAATCTCGCGGGACGATTAATTAAAGTTGTCAGAAGAGAATGAGTATAAAGAAGGATTTCTGACAAGCCGCCTGTCCTAACATGCCTACAGCTCTGCTGTTCAATTATATATCTCCCCCATTCTTCGCCTGTCACATCTCTGCAACACATTTTTATTGTTCTTTAATTACATCTTTTTATTTAAGCATTGTTTCGCCTCTTTCAACCTTCACAATAGCCTCGGTTAAGCAGGAGGAATGAAATACGTCAGTTCCCAGCCAGTAATAAATCATGCTACTGGTGGCGAAGTTCATTAATTTTTTTTTCAGTGTTTAATGACTTTTTTTATCATTCATATCATCACACTTATTTATTTATTTTTCAATGTTTCATTTATCCGTACAATTAAAATGCTAATGTGATGTAATTTTATTTTAATAGTACAGTCATTGTGATTCATAAACGTTATGAATGATTTAATTGCTTCAATTCCAATTGTCAGAAACGTTTAAAGGTTTTGTTATTATCTCTAGTTAGTTATCAAATTCATGAATTTATCCTTATATGAATCAGAGTTACTCATAATATTAATATTAAAATGATAATATTTTTTAAACTGTATAACATTTATTACTTATTAAAAACTAGTAGACCCACCCCTGCTTCGCACCGGTGGAATTTGAATTAGGAATCATTTTTACTTTACTTTACTTAAAAAATCTCTGCCTGACTGATTGAGAGTTCATCTCGCTTTTGGAGTTTTAGTTTATCGTTACAAAAAGTGCAATTAGCAAGAAAATATTTTTATTTCATAACATATATTCATTATTATATTTTAACAACAGCAGAAATGAAAAACATAAATCAAAATTAGCTTACTTTACTATTTTATTATGAAGCATGGATAACGAAAAATTTAATTTTTCTATATAATGAAATCTTGATTACTACGTACGTATTCGAAAACTACAGAAGGAAGAACGATTCCTATATTATTCGGTTCATTACTATTTTATATTTAAAATTAACTATTTAAAGTACGTTTTAAAAGTTAAAGTAAATTTTGATAGAAATCCCTTTCACCTTATAGTGAAACATATTTTTTCATGAAATAGTATTAATTTTAAAATAATTAATGACACTGTTAGTTTATAGATTTATAACAATTTGGTACGTAATGTTGTTTCTAAAATTTTGCGTATTAAATGGAAGAATATATCTTGTACGATCCTGTACATTTAACTGTTATAACCTCCCTCTTTACAAAAAACCTATTTTTTAAGTTTATAGGCTTAAAACAACTTTATATTAACTTGTACGTTTTCTTTTATTGCAAATTAACTCTTCTAAAACCTTGCGCTTTCCTGCGGTGTATTACACGTATATGTTACTAATTCTATTTCAGGAACAATTTTCAGGTGACTTGGTTACAGAAAATGTATTTAAGCTCAATTGCTATGAATATTACTTATAAGATGGAAGGATGTCGTTGTTAAAACCTGATTGTTAAAATCTTATCAAAATCCGTCTCGTGGTTAGAAGGAATTCGCGGAGACCAAAATCGCGTTATTATTTTCTATATAGAGAGTTGGTTATATGTTACAAAAATATGATTTTTTTTTATTCTATATTACCTCTCCATAATCAGTGTTTAAACTTTAGTTTAATGTTTAATAACTGTTTTCAGTACTGTTGTTTTATAGCTAATTTCTTAAAAATCTCGACATTTTGTTATTCACACCTGTCAAGCAGTTGACAATCAGTGTTTTGATATTGTTGCGTGATAGACATGATAGGAAGAGTGATCACCCAGCGGACGTGGTTCCCATTAAGCATATATGTCGGGAGGTCTCCCATCCAACTTCTTTTCAACCTTCTGAGAATGTTGTGATCTATGTTTGTAGTCTCACAATGACTAATTAAATATTGTATACATACATTCTTGTCCTTGTCTTCTCCGTGTGGAATCTCTCTGACAATACAATTTCAAGTGAAGTTGGTTATACTGTACCCTAGCGACTTGGATGTGATGCGGGTTAGCATCGCCCTTAAATCCATTTTAAGAATATCTACTTACTATCAATTGTTTTTAAAAAAGTTGAATTATATTCTAATTATTGTAATATATTATTGTGACTCATGATGAATCATTTTTGGGCCTTGGTGAAATTATAATATGATAACCCTGTTATTCATCGATTCATTTCGAAAAAGAAATTATTTGATAGTGAATTAGAAGTTCTATATTATTGAATTCATTTTAAATATTTTATCATAGGTATACAGCTCAACTTTCGTACCAGGAAATTTTCAAGAGTTAAAAACTACTGTACTGTTCTTGGATTTTTTTTTTAATAGTTTAGGTTCTTCTTTTATTTCCATAATTAAATTTCTTCTGTACACGTTGCTATACAAGTTCATACTTTCAAATAAGTTATTTCATGGAAATAGATTTTTTACAGCGCTTTATAACTTATTTTTCTAGTAAATTTTTCCGTTGATATTTCATGAAATTTGTTTATGAAAATTTATGTTCATTTTTATATTTTATTATTTATTAATTAATAAATTAATTTTAAACTAAATGAATATCCTTTGATTGACTTGGTCTTTCTAGGACTTATAAACTTCCAAACATCATAAATTTTATGTGTTTTTGAACTAAATTCAATTATTTTGTTTGTTTTTTTAGAAAATATGTTATTTTTTGTTTAAAATATTTTTTTTTCTTGACATTTGGACGGTGAAACATTTGAAAACGATAATGCAACACACAAAAAATATTCAAGATATTGCTACTTCAATTTGAAATTCAAACGATGAATGAATTAAATAAAAAAACAAAACAACAACTTTAGGTTGATTACTTTTTTTTTTATTTTAACACAATAGTGATAATATTATCTTTCACTCTTAATCATAATAGGTATCCGTGTTCTGTTAAATTAATAAGAATATATTTACAGAAAAATTAATAAATCAAAAATAAGGATAGATAAAATGGGACTCAAATAAATAATATTAAAACATTTTTATCTATTTATAAAACGTGACTCATCCTCGAAATGTAAAACTAGCTTTTCTTTCTCAACCGAATTCGCAAATTATAATAATTAATATATTGCATTGATATTCTTTATCATTTTTTTTTCTCTTCGTTATTAGTTAATTTTATTTTTCTACCTGTAAACTTTGACTAAAGAACTAAAAATGTTAGTATATTTCAATCTTTCAAATTGAAACTTGTTTTCTTATTTTATAATCGTATTCGATATTTTATATAAATAAACAACCAGTCTTTTTTCAGATGCCTTAATGACCTAATAAGGTTCTGTCTAAAAGACATTTTAATTTCTTCATCTTATTAATTTTTTTTCATTTTCTCGATATCTTAAACTTATTGTGTTCAGTGTAATTATGAGTAATTTTGTTATATTTTCATTACTTTTGGTAAAGCAAAAGAAAGAAGTTCTTCTCCTTAGAGCAAATAAGGTACAGTATTAGAAATGTTGAGACTCGTCAACGAGGGGATATCAGAAGGAAGGTGAGTTGTAGTACAGGACCCCTTACTACCTCATTAAAGGTAACAGGTATAATTAACTGTGTCTGATGTCTTGTATCCGAAGAAACATTCCCTATATTGTAAGGGAGGGTGGAAAATATGTGGGATATAATTTTGATAAAAGTTTATCATTTTGTAAATGCTAAACATATTTTAATGATATTTTTCTGTTTTATCCATTCTCACTCTTTATCTGTTCTCTTTATTCGTTACACACATTAATCATATAAAATATACCACCGAGTTATTATTTTACGTATACTATTTATATGTAAAAATTGATGAAACTTAATTCTAAATGATAAGCACAGGAACCACATGTTTAGTGGTACTTGTAATATATATATATATATATATATATATATATATATATATATATATATATATATATATATATATATATATATATGTTATCTATTGGTCTTAAGGTTCAGTCAGTAAATAAGCAATTTTCTTTAGGCTACTTTTCTAGAATTTATTGTTCTCATACTTATGCCTTAACAGTGAAAAAACAAAACAAAATTAAAATTTGTATACAATAATTAATAGATGATGCTATTGCTAGAGAGACAGAAAACATTTTTAAATTAATTTAAAAATTATTGAATTAAGAATGAATGGAATGCATTAGCTAAATAGACCGTTGATAATTTAAATTATCAACGGTCGAGAACTAACAACAATATATATTAGTAATATTACATTTATCTCTAAATATGCGGTCCATGTGCTTAATATTTTTATCATGTGAAACTTGTATCATTTTTTAGTCAGAACCTCTTTTAAGATATTTAAGATAATTTTACCCTTTCATGATATTCTGCTATAAATATCGCTGAACTAGGCAATAATCTATTTTCGAACATTTATAATAAAGAAAGGAAAATGCTCACAAGATAAAAACAACGCAAAAGTTATTTTTTATGTCCTGGTGATTTATTTTCTAAAGTCCTATAGAACAGATATTGCGTTACGATACCCAAATATCTGAATTACAAATTCGTAGGAAAGCTAGTGTAATTTTTGTGATGTACTTTATTATTTTTCTTTTATTTATGTATAATTTTATAAGATTTTATTTATTATTTTTAAAGTTTGGTTTTTTGGTAATCTAAAGGACTCGAGTATAAACAAAATTGATAAATGACATTTGAAAAATACATTTATTACATGCCGATACCAGGGTAAGTTGGCACATAGGTAAACGAAATGACTGACAAAGCAGCAAAAGAGACAATATTTCTTCCTGATCTTATAAGATGCCTTTTTATATCATTGGATCTCGCACGATCACTAAAAGATGATGTCTATAAGAAATGGCAGGACTTGTGAAATAGGATAGGAGTCCTCCAAGTAAACTTAAATTAGTAAAGAAAGATGTTAGACCTTTAATCGCAACATCCGAAGAGAGGTAATGGTCCTTACTTGGCTCAGGATTGGCCTTACTATACTTACTCATCTTCACCTGATTAAAGATGACTTACCTGCAAAATGCCAAAATTCTAAAAATATTCTGTCCAAAGCCCATATCTTCTAGGAATGTCCATAATATATTAATAAATTAAATGAAATATTTAATTTAAATGAAACCTCAAAATATTTTAATAGCATTTTGCAATGATGGTAGTAGAGCTCGTAAAGTAATATTTTCTTTGACTAAAGTAAATCTATTTTAACACTTCTAACGATTATACAAAGATTAATTGCATGTTATAAACCAATAAAGTAATAATTATTGTTTTAACTAATATCATCATGACTAAAGTATTATAATATATATTCTTTTAAATAAATATAACAAAAATGTATTTAGGTATTATATTTTTTTTCTCTGATTAATTAATTTATAAACATAAATTTATATTATTATTAACGATATTTGATTGAAAATATTAATAATTAGTACCATGTAAAAACCGTTGGTGGTTTTATCTGATATTTTTCTTTCATCTCTGTCGATTAGTTCTTATATGTTTCTTCTTTCACCTCATTTCATTCTGATTTTTCCCTCGCTGTTATCTTTATCATCGAAAATGAATACAGCTTTATTATTTCTTTTATTTTCCTTCCCCAAAAGTAATTTTCAGTTTTATATAACTTTATTAAAAAACTTATTCCCTCTTCCAAGGCACATCTTCTTATTTTATTTAGATATGGGCGGTAAAATTTAGATTTTCTTCCCTTTAAATGAATTTCTCCAGAGGTTACTAGTTCGATCTTCCTTAATGAATTAATTAAATTTAATTTTATATGTTAAAGATATACATCTTGTACAAAAAATTGGCTATTTCAATTCACGTACATGAGTCCAGATTTTAGTAGTTGTCCATTTATTCTACTCATGAGAAAAACAACAAATGATAACTCAAAGAGCAATATTTTTTTTTTTTTTAATCATAAAAAAAAATAACAAACTGAATCACCTGAACTTCACCGTGAAAAATGATGTTACTTAATTGTTCTGTTGACCATCACAGTTGGAGGAATCTGGAGTTCTACCCGCTACACGACACCGAAAACATGGGCATTCTATTTAGTTTTTATAGGCTATTTTATGTGGAGTATTTTATTTTATTTTATGTTCTTCGCTGTGTACTAAGGGAAAAAAAAAAGGATGTAGAACAGGCTAACAATAATAAATTGGTGACAAAAAATGCAGTTTTCCTGGAATTTCAAATCGAATATTTTGTGTTTATATGTGATCTGATATGCAACTAAGGTCTAAATTTTAAATTAAAAATTACTGTCTAGAGCAACATAAAAGAACTAACATTGGTTAGCTAGTTATGTTGGAACTGGACTCTTTTTTTGTAAAGTATTTTAACAATCCAGTTGGATGTATCGTGTCAAATTCCTCTCAAAAACCATAATGAGCATCCATTGATAACACTTTTATGAATTAAAGTTTATATGTGGGTTCCTTGTATTTAGTAAGATCAGTCTATTGAAGGAAAGCAAAGCAACTTCTCTCCAGGCATGATTGACAATTTCTACCATTAGTTAATGACATTTTTCATTACTGATGCTCAATGAGTTTTGACCAGTTTTAATGCGTGCTATGTATGTAAGCAGTGCCCCTCTGTAGTTGACCCACTTAGATAGCTTTCAGATATCTTAAGCTCCACAATTAGGAAACATACAGATGTGTTGAGGATACTATAGAATTAAAAAGAGCTTTTTTTGTCTCAGTAATCACTTCAACCCCTTTGTGAAATCACCAATACCCTTACTGCAGCAACAAAACACTTTTGAAAAAAGGCTATGATGCTTTGACAAATCTTCTCTAGGAAGCAAAGGATATTCGCGAGTGTGTGTACTCTTTAGGGTATTTAAAATTTTCTCCATGCCAGTAAAAATGGTCAAGTTGCTTCAGTTTTGATGATTTGTGTTAGGGAATGTCGCATTTAGTTTTAGGATTCTGAGTTTCTTTTGCTTGGTAATATTGAAAAGAATTTTGTCATCTGCCAGTAATAGTATTGCTGTATCATGAGTGCTATCAATGGTGACGTCTTTCGCTATATTATCTGCTTTGTTCGATTAATCTTCGGGGTCCCAAGGTACACCTTCGTCTCCGAATTTTATAGCGAGTTGAAATGGCTTTATCCTTCCAATCGTCGCAAGTATTTCCTTTCATCATTCCTGTACCAAGTTATCCAATCCCGCCGTCCATCATACATTTTTGACCTTTTACAATTCAAATCCTCTGTCCATTCCCGGTGTACACGCTCTAGGCCTTCAGATTTATACACAACGGCCCACCAATCTGCACATTTTGACAGATTGTTCCTTATCCGACCCTCAATCCTGTTGGATTCTATTCCTCTGTCTATGCGGCACTTCAACTCTCTTTATACATTCAAATCCCGCTTATTCAGTCATCTCATGACCATCCCGTCAGAACAAAATTGTAAATGATTCTATTTTATTTTATTTTCTACATATTTGCGTATGTCTGTTTTCGATTAGTTTTAGTAAATTGTTTATAAATAATTAATTGCTCTAAGACTCTGAAGTCCAATTTATATATTATGTCAATGTTATTCTAAAGGGACTTGTCCCAGAATTTATTTATTTATCTAGGAAAAATAGGACTATATCAGATATGTATGTAAAGTTTCGGGCTATAGTTTTCTCCCTATGACAAGCCTGAAGTTAATTTATTTTTATTTCTTAAAGTTGTTATTAGTGTTGTGGCATTGTCGTACAGCGCCTTCACAAACCTTAAGAGGCTTCCTTGTCTTAAGTGAAAAGATCTCCAATAATAGGTTCTAGATGATAGAGTCAAAATATTTCCTAAATACTATATATGTAGCATATAATTAGTTTCTAACATTCTTAATTAAATGTTAGCGTTTAATTCATGATTATATTTAAAGTAATAATGCCAATGTTAATTTTGAAATTTATTACCTGAATATTTTTTACAATACCCGGTTGTACTTTTGGTTTAAGAGCAAGGATAAGTAGTGGGCATACAATAGCATGTGATATTGTTAATATAGGGGTACTCACTACGTTTGCTATAGCATGCTATTTGTGCTATTGTGCTAAACCCATAAATTTTCTACAGGAAATAACTGTAGAAACTCGACGGGTTTAGCAAAAGAACACAAATAGCATGCTATAGCAAACGTAGCGAGTACCCCTCATGTGA
This sequence comes from Piezodorus guildinii, assembly GCA_023052935.1. NCBI lineage: Eukaryota > Metazoa > Arthropoda > Insecta > Hemiptera > Pentatomidae > Piezodorus > Piezodorus guildinii. The sequence goes on from CM041292.1 coordinate 145,106,923, forward strand.
TAAATTACAAATTTTATTATGAAGTAAAGGATGAACTTCTATGAAAGTTTTCGACGAAATTTTGTTTTCCGTTATAACATTAATAGCATATCATAAATTTAAAAAAAAATTGGCAAATTATTTATTTCCCCAATACATGGTTTACTTACTTCTTAATTTTTATTGCCCTGTTATTTGACGAACGTGAATGTGAATGTTATATCTTTGTTATATATAAACATTTCAGATATTAAATTAGTTTATTTTTAATTTATCATAATTTTTTATTAATCCCATCTCACCTCTTTTTACTTTATATTGTCTATCTAGTCCGATTTTCAAGCTTCAATTAAATTGACTGATGTCACTGAACTAGAAGTCATCGTAGTGTAAACCTGGATAGCAGGGAGTTGTTATTATTCTGTGCTCAGATGGTAAAATATTATGTCACTTTTTTTTTTAAATTATACAAAGAACAATTTTAAATTTCAATATGGTATGAAAAAAAATCTGGTGCGGGCAACACACAACTTTCTCTTGCCTCCATTTTTAAAATCAATAAAAGAATTTTCAAAAACAGTTAGAGTTAAAAATACGTGAAACTATTAAGGAATTAATGAATTTGAATTTATATAGAAACATGTGTTTTATTAAAAAATCTATTATATTATTATCTAAAATAATCAGTTAGTTTTATGTTCATTTCATCACTCTCTATTAACTTTAAAAAGCTTGTGTATAAGATAATATTTTTTTCTAAAATCTTTAGCTTTCCAACGGAATATCATGTTTATTAAAAAAATATTTTTTCTGTTTTCTCCTTTAGTTGGGTATCGAATTTATTCAATTTATATATTTACCTGTTTTTCATCAGCGTTAACAAGATAATATAGTTATGTTTATTGAATCTACAAAATAAAAGGTACTTTAGGGGAAGAAAATTTAAAATATCGGCATTTAAGCCCTTTCAGGCCATTTAAATCAGAATAAAACCTACATGATATCAAAGCCCAATAAATTTTACATTGATATAGCGAGTTTAATCAAAATCGTCGGAACCGTTTTCGAGAAAATCGAAAAAAGGTGCAAAATGCATGGTATAAAGTGCCTCTTCTGGTAAGCTCATTTCATAGGACTTACCGTTTCCGCCCGGTAGTTACCACACACACACAGACCTTTTTAGGTTATTTGGACTCAGGGGACCCTAAACCGTGTATTTACGTTGAAAACTGGAATTCGAAAATCACGATCGCAATACTTCCCCTAACTATATATAGTAAGTAAAAGTAATAAGGAAGATGATTCACATGAATAAATATATTATTAATATTTATGAAAAGTAGTTGGCTAGTACTTACGATAAATCCACATAAAAAATATCACTTTTACCTTGCTAATAACTACTGTTCAAGAATTTTCCAGACTTAGGTTTTGCCACTTTCTTATTTTTCTCTTATTGTGCTATATATTATCCATTTTTAACAACAAATTATTATTATTACATTATTATTAAAAAACAAACAATTATTTAAAAAAAAATTAAACCATTTTCTTGGTTACGAAAGAATAGACAATAACTGATAATAAATAATGAGTCAATTTTATTACTTACTGCGTAACTCCTTGGCTTTAGGCTCTATTTATTGAATTAACAAATGTAAATCAATCATATTCTTGGTTTTATTTTTATCACATTCTTCTTAGAATAAACAGAATTATGTTTTATCAGCTCTTTTCATATTCCTTTCTTGAACCATATATGACTTATTTGCTGTCCCTACCTAATATATCAGCTTACTATAATTCAATCAAAATTTCTTAGTATAGATGGTTTAGTTACGCTTATACCAGACAAAAGCCCTGCAATACAATTCGTGTTGCGGAAATAGCTGATATATAAAATGATGGACCAAAGCGTTTGAATTGCGGAGATTCGCTATTTATCTGAGCCTTGGAAATCTTTTAGAATTCAACCAGGGCTGCTTTTAAATGAGCCTCTAGGAAAGAGGACATTAAGCCAAGGAAATAAGGTTGCCGCTGCGGTACTTCCACTTTAAACCGAAATACTATAGCTTTATTTTATTTTTTTTTCTACTCGGGGCTAGTTTTAAACTTTGTTCCCACTCCTCTTGCATATTTTAAAATAATACCCGAGGTTTTAAAGTTTTTTCATTTAGATTGTGTTTAGCGTTTTATTGCTTTCGCTTATTCCATTGTGAAAATATCTGAATCTAGTTTAACTTTTGTATTTCACCCTGGTACTTATATCGTCCTGTGAATCGGACCCTTCTGTACTTCTGATTTTTACTGTTTGGTTAAAAAAACGAAACAAAAAAAAACCAACTTTTCAAACTCTCTCAAGCCTCTATAACCGAAGCTAAGTTTAATTGCAGAAACTAGTTTTCAGATTCTATGGCAATGATTTCGATAATATTTTTAACAAATCATGTATGTTTGGAATTTTTTTAATTTGTGATATATTGGGTTGATGCAAAATTAATGCAGGTTTCCTCTATTGCAATATCTTAATTCCAATTGTGTAAAGAAAGCTAATCCTAACATTGATCATTATTATACCAAAACAAACCTTATCTAATACCCTCTCTTTCACCATGAATTTGTTTAGTAAAATCGTTTTGTTCAGTGTGTTCAAAGGTCTTGAATCGAAAATGTCAAAGTGCGATTTTCGTCAAATTTATTTTTACGAATTTAAATTAGGGCGCAGCGCTGCGCAAACGGCTCGTAATATTAATGAAGTGTGGGGTCAGAGGGCTATTAATGAGTGCACGGTGCAGCGTTGTTTCCAGAAGTTTCGCAGAGGAGATTTCGACCTCGAAGACAAGGAAGGTCGGGGCCGTCATCTTGCTCTGGACAACGACCAGCTGAGGTCAAAAGTGGAAGAAGACCCAACCAAAACCACACGAGAAATGGCGGCGGAACTCGGAAATCAAAAATTGCAACGTCTTTGCCCAGCATTGATGAATCGGAAGGGGCCGATCCTGCTCCACGATAACGCCAGACCACACGTTGCACAACCAACGCTTCGACGACTGCACGAGTTGGGCTACGAAGTTCTCCAACATCCGCCTTATTCACCTGACCTCTCTCCTACAGACTTCCACTTTTTCAGGCATCTGGACAACTTTTTGAGGGAGAAAAATTTTCAAAACCAGGACGACATTGAAAATTATTTTCGTGATTTCATTGAGTCCAGGGATTCGGATTTTTTTTCTGGTGGAATAAGAAAGCTTGTTGAACGTTGGCAAAAGTGCATTGATTCAGATGGAAATTATTTTGATTAAATATATATGGTTAAAGTAAAGATATGGCGTATTTACAATACCTACTAAAAACCTGCATTAATTTTGCATCAACCCAATAATTAAAGTATAGATATTTATTGCGTGGAATTTCATATTAATCATTCATTGTTTCAAAACAATTTTTATTGAGTGATCTTACTGTCTATCTTAATTAGGACATTCATAATAGTAATCAAGTACAACATTCATGCTACATTTATACTATATTCATTTTAATTATTAGTAATGGTTTTCCGATTTTCATACTGCCACCATTGAGTCTTTTCGTATGGAATGTTTTTTTATGACTAGTATTTTACAATTCATTCGGTTACTCTTAAGAAAATAGAAAGTACTGAGAACGAAAGCTGAGTAATTTTCGTACTTTCTTATTAAAAATATCCTCTTCGTAAATGTTTCTATTTTTATTGAGGATGTATAGTCGACTGTAGAAATTATTATAGGTGGAAATAATCGAGAGTCAGTCTTTTTTAAATATTTTAATTTTGCCGACGTTTCGGCTCAAGCTTGTGAGCCCATCATCAGGGCTGCAAACATCAGAACAAAATAAATACATATTAATGTAATAATGTAACATTTTATCAAATTAATATGTATCTCCTTTGTTCTGATGTCTGTAGCCTTAATGATGGCTTACAAGCTTGAGCCGAAACGTCGGCAAAATTAAAAAAAGACTGATTCAAGATTATTTGCACCTATAGTTTCTATTTTTAAGGTTTTGATATAACCGCGATGGAGAGATTGTCCGCATAATACGTTCCGAGAAGCCTATTTTGGAATCTCACTCCCGATTTCTCTTTTGAATTGCAAATTAATTAGAAGGGGAACATTCAGTGACATAGTAGACATCGGCAGGAGACATAGGTTTTTGTTAAAGAACCTTATAAATAATTAGAGGCGATATCGGTAGGTGTGAGTAGGACCCAGTGAGGAGCGATCAAAGAAGCAATACCCTTATTGAGATATTAGGCCACTAATTGGAATTAATTGTCTCATTTCCTTGCCATTACCAAGGCATCCTCTGTTTAATCTTTAATTGAGATTCCCTCCGTACCTTCGATTCAATAAGGCAACTCTTCTTACGATTCAATAGCTCCTTTTTAAACTTTAACTTTGACAGTATTAAAATAAATGGTTTCAAAGGATAAAAGTAATGAAAATTCTACTTTCTTCCATTAAAGGTGAACATTTTAAAATGTTATATATTACAACATTTTTTTTTATTATTATTATATTATGTATGCCTCTTTGGGATTCTTTATTTTCAATTAAAAAAAAAATAATAATAAAAAAATCGTCAATTAAATAAAAAAGTCTCATCCCCTTTTAATTTTTAATGTTCTAAATTCCAAGATACGCAGAATCTGAAAATAAATTATAATCAATCGACAGGTAATTAAATTGTCCATACAAAAGTTTTAACCATTGAAGCGGGACTGATACAAATATTGTATTGATATGGAATATATCTGGTGCGGGCAATACACGACATTCACGTACCTTCGTTTTTAAAATCGATTAAAGAATTTCCAAATACAGTTTGAGAAAAAACTATGTGAAACTAATAAAGAATTAATTTTTTTTTTTTTTTTTTTTTTTTTTGTCATTAATGATTTTATTTGCACCTGTAAAATGTTTACAATAAGCAAATGGGATTTTATAAACAAGGAGACATGGCATGGTTAGGCATGAGGGAGACAGCACCCAGTGGTGCATCCTCCTGACATTCAAACAGGATCTATTATTTTAGGCTAGGAGGTCCCTCATCCAACTCCTTTTCAGTCTTCGCCGAGTTATGTCAGGGATGTCAGTTGTAGCCATATTTTGAACAAATTGGTTAGTGTGTCCATGTAGTTTGTCGTAAAATCTTTTGTACGACATTCGAATGTGGTTTGTTGCAGTCGGAATGCGTAAGTCGGTATGAAGAGTATCTTTTGAAACATAAGGTGGTGAGTTCGTTGTCAGTCTTAAAAATTTGGATTGAAAGGTTTGTATTTTTTGAATGTGTGTCTTTTTAGTAGGTCCGTAAATTTGGCATGCGTAAGTCCATATAGGTTTTAATAAATAAGTATATACGTTAAGCTTCTGTCTTATGCGTAATTTAGAGTGTTTATGTAGTATCGAATATAATAATCTGAGTCGAAAGTTTAAAGTTTTGCGTTTTGTTTTGACGTGTGGGCCCTATGTCAATCTTTTGTCAAAGATTAGTCCCAAGTACGTTACTGTATTTGTTTGTGGTATCTGGTGGTTGTCTATATAAACTGGAGGGCAGGTTCCGTGTCTTAAAGTAAATGTAACATGTTGTGACTTGTCATGGTTAATTTTTAATTTCCATTTCTTACACCAGTTTTGTACATTGTCCAAGTGGTGTTGTAATGTCATACTGGTCTGTATTGGGTCTGTGTTTCTCGTAATAATAGCAGTGTCGTCGGCATATGTCGCAGTTAGGATGTTTTGGTCTGTTGGTAAGTCATAAGTGTATATAAGGTAGAGAAGTGGGGCCAGGATAGAACCTTGGGGAACACCTGCACAGATTGGTTTTATTGATGAGGTCTCTGAACCCTGTCGGACAGAGAAGAAACGGTCATGAAGAAAAGACTGTAGAACTAAATAATATGTGCAAGGAAGAATAGGTTTCAGTTTAAAAAGAAGACCATGGTGCCACACCCTATCAAAAGCCTGAGTAACATCCAAAAATGCCCCAGATGCGTATTGTTTTAGTTCTAGAGCAGTAGAAATAAAGTCAGTAACTCTGTGTAGCTGTTGTGTTGTGGAATGAGAAGATCGAAATCCAAATTGGTGATCTGGTAATATGTCTTGATCTGTCAGTATGTTAATAATGCGTTCGTGCAAGATTTTTCAAATATTTTAGAACATACCGGAAGAAGGCTAATAGGTCTATAAGAGTCAGGTCTATGTTTGTCCTTGTTGGGTTTGTGTACCATTAAAATTGTAGAATATTTCCATTGAATAGGGAATTTAGTTGTCCTAAGTATAGCGTTGTACAGTGTTGTAAGAAAGACTAAAGCTTTTCTGGGGATTTTTCGAAGTACCTCAGCAGTGATAAGGTCATCACCAGGAGTCTTCCTTTTTGGCATTTTCATAATCTGTCTAGATACTTCGGAAGGAGTAAAGGATTTTGGCGGAAGAGACATAGGAAGAGGGGAGTCTAAGAATTTCTGCACATAATTTTCGTGGTGTATGTCTGTTAAGTCTATGTGAGGATGAAAAACAGTTGAAAGATGGTCAGAAAAAAGTGCGGATTTCTCTCTGTCCGACACAGCCCAGGAACCATCGTCTTTTCTCAATGGGACAGATACTTCGTGATGCTGTAGAAGTCGCTTAGTATGTCGCCAAAGGCTGTTGTCATCCGTCGTCAAGTTTTCCAGATAGATGTCAAAATTAGTTTGTTTAAATTTCCGTATTTCTCTTTTTAGTTCGTTGTTAAGTTTATTAAAAAGTCGTCTGTCAGAAGGAAGTCTGTTGGTCTGCCATAGTTTTCTTGTCCGTCTTTTGGCTCTGATTAAGTCTCTGATATATTGAGGGTAGGACGGTGAGCTTACTGTTTGCCTTATTTTTGTCTCTTGTGAGGACCAAGCAGCTTCTTGAATAGTTGTCGTGAAGAGTTCAACCGCTTCTTCCAAATCCTTTTCGGTTTTTAATGCTTTAGGAACGGTCAGCTGGGCATTAATTCGTTCAGAAAAAAGGTCCCAATTGATGATGCCATATGTAAGCGATGGTTTTTTTTCCACAAAGGATTTTTCCACCCCCAACATCAAGTTCACCGGTAAATGATCAGAACCAAGGTCTGTTTCAGTTGTAATTGTAATAGGTAGAGACAAGTCTTTGGCTATAAAAAAGTCCAGTACATCAGGTTTTTTGTATTGAGAATTCGGTAAGTAAGTTGGTCTGTCGGGGGCAAATACCGTTAATGATAGCTGGGTAACAGCAGACTTGAGTCTCCTGCCCCTTGGTGTGCATAATCGTGAACCCCAGTATTGGTGTTTCGCGTTGAAGTCGCCTCCTGCAAGGAATGTTCTACCAAATGATTTAAATAGTTTAATAAACATTTGTTCAGTAATGCTGTATTTAGGGGGACAGTAAATGGAAGCAAGTGTTATAGTTTTGTATTTGGTCTGTATTTGTGTTCCCGTTATTTGTATCTGAGCCGTCGAGTCTACGTGTATAGGGTTATGTTTAAGGTTAGATTTTATTAATATAGCTGTCCCTCCATGAGAAGTATTATCGGGGTGGTCTGTTCTGTATAAAGTATAATTTGGTATATAAAGTTTGTTACGTGATGTGAGATGTGTTTCCGTCAGAAGTACAATGTCAATACGTTTTTGATGAACATGAAGTTCCAGTTCAGTTTTATGTCGAAGTAGTCCGTTTGCGTTCCAAAGAAGGATTGACAGGGAGCCAACAGTCAGAGAACTAATGTCCATAAGTTGTAGCTAAAGCTTGAGTGAGTTGAGATATTTGGCTAATTAGGCTGTAAAGGGGCTGGATGAGGGCATTTAAATTATTTATTAAATCTGTCTGTGGAAAAGGAACAGAGCCAGCTCTGGGGGCACCAGCTGTTTACTGTCTTCCTCATACCTGACCTTGCTTGTGGTTGCTGCTGAGCTTCAACGCTGGGCCGAGTTCCGGATTGGCGGTCCATCCTTGGGGGTGCACGAACAGGTTCTGGAGGCGCTGGTTGATGAAGGCTGTGCGGTAGTGCTGGATACTGTTCTAGGTCCGGAGGAGGTTCGACAGACACCGGCGGCGGGCGGTGCCTTTGGGTTCGCTGTGCTCTCAGATTTTTGAGGGTCTGGCATCCTCTGTAGTTGGCGGGATGTGCCCCTTCACAGTTGGCACATTTCGCAGGCGTGTCTTTAGTTTTAAGGCATGCAGAGGTTTCGTGGGCTTCACCGCACCGTACACAGCGAGGCTGATGGTTACAATATGATTTGGTGTGGGCAAAACCCTGGCACCTAAAGCACTGAGGTATTTCCCTTTTTTTGCGAGCCTCTTCCACCTTTATTCGGGTGTAATAAATATAGTTTATATCAAATATTTTTTCATTAAAATTTGTTTTTCGTGATATCAACGAAAAACATTTGTAATGGTAATTTAGTCCTGGCCGAGATAGCATTTGTGACATTTGTAGCTTCGTAGCCGAAACTCTTCAATTCTTCTTTAATTACTGATGCTGGGGTGGAAGAATGGAGGCCCTTTATAACCACTCTCGCATTTTTATCTTCAGGCAGCTGGTAGGTATGAAAGTCGGCTTTCACTTTTTTCAAGCACCGTACTGCTGTTCTATATGATTCCGGCGTGGCTGGGTAAATTATTGTGTTTCTGGCTGTAGCTTTAATGTTAAAATAACTATTGCCTATTTCTTTTTTCAAAAATGCTATTAACGCTTCTATGTTTTGAATACCTTTTAGAAATATAGGAGGTGGTTTTACCTTTGCATTGTCTATTTGATTTGGCGGTATATCAGGTTCGACACTACTTGTATTTAGGAGAGGGTCATACCTGTTGCTAACTTCTACTTGATTACGTTTTTTATTGATAATTCTTGGGTCAGATGAAGGAGATGGCCTTTTTCGTCCCGTAACAAGTTCCCATTCGTTAGTAACCTCATTGGTCGTTGACGGACCTGCCTCTTCTTGCAGCTCCATATTACCCGGTTCTTCGAGCGACATAGCCCCACACTTCTTCTGATTACGGTTTTTCAAGTTTAATCGCTCACTACAGTCTTTTTTTTTAAGGTTTTAAACTTGAAAAATAAAAGTAACAAAAACAAAAAAAAACTAACCTTTATGGTTCACATGTTTTTCACATCAGAAATAATTAAAAACCAAAAAGTTCTTCTTCTCTTCACACTAAATAAAACTAATAACGTCACAGGTCCTTTTTGTTAAAAAATCACAACTTAAAACGTAGTAAAATTAACAGATAAATCATATTATAAGCGGAGACGCTTAGAGCACGGTCTAATCACTTTGCAATCCAAAGAGGTAGTCCAATAAAGAATTAATTAAATTGAATTTATATAGAAACATGTGTTTTATTAAAAAATGTATTACATTATTATCTAAAGTAATCAGTTAGTTTTATCGGCTTTCTATCACTCTTTATTAACAAGCTTATGTATAAAATAATATTTTTTCTCAAATCTTTAGCATTCCAGCAGTATATTATACATGTATGTGCATGTATATTTTTTTTTAACTTTAAAAATAAAAAATTGCATTAATAACATATGTTTGCAGTTATCTCCTTTAGTTAATTATCGAATTCGTTCAACTTTTATATTCACCGGTTTCTTAGCAATGCTAATCAGATGATATGGCTAATTTTATAAAAAATTAAAGGTACTTTTGAGAAAGAAATTTTGAAATGTCGGCATTTAACTCCTGTCAGACTATTTCAATCAGAACGAGACCTTCATGCATAGTATAAAGTACAACTTCCGGTCAGCCGATTTTAGTAAAATAAGTTGCTGTAACATCTCGGGCGCATAGTTGTCTTAAATATGAAATTCCTACTACTTTTGTTTTTTTTGTGCTGGACCACACACACACACCCACTAACACACACACACACACACACACACACCCACTCACACACACACACACACACACACACACACAAACACACACACTCACACACACACAAACACACTCACACTCACACATACACACACACACACACACACACAAACACACACACTCACACACAAACACACTCACACTCACACATACACACACCCTTTTTCCGGGACTCGATCATTTGTTCCTACTACTATTCTTTTTTGTGCTAGACCACACACACACGGACAGACGCACACTCACATCCACTCACACTCACACATAAACACACCTTTTTCCGGGACTCGATTGTTTTGTACTCATGAGACCCTAAAACGTGTATTTCCAGTGAAAAATCGAAAATGTTCTCGATCGTAATATTTTCCCTTACCATATATAGGTTAAATAAAAGTAAATGTTGATTGGGCAATGACAGTGCTGAAGGCAAAGGCAGTGTCTTCTGAAGTTACATGATGGTACAAATAAATTGCTATACAATATATATTCTCCCAATATATATTACATCTATCCATCATCTCCTTATTTTTGTTTTTGTATTTTAAGACAGGACATCGTCTGTCGGGTCATCTAATATTTTTATAAGTTTTAGTGTTATGAGTTTAGGAATAATGAATTTTTTAGTCTAAGAAAAATATCGCCGTTTATAGTGCGAATGTTTTTATATCCTAAATCTGCATTTTATGTCTAAAAACATAATTTTTCTGTATTTGATCTATGATTATAGATATCCTATACAAGTTAATGTTGCATCTTGCATACCATTTTCATTGCCTGGAACACAAGATATGTAAAGAAATAGTCTTGAAAATTAAATTACTTATCTAATGGTGTAGTTGACTTAGTAAAAAGTTTATTTAATACAATAATGTACTTTAAAAAAAACTCTATTAACTTTTGTGTAAATCGCAGCCTGTGAGGAGACGTGATGGCGATTTTAATTAACTGATTCTGTTGTTAATTACTAAATAAAGTAGAAGATTTTGTTCTTGTTAGCTTTCAAGGCGAGGGCTAATAGAATCGTTACGGAGGTCCCTTTGTGCTTTCTCTGTCGTAAATTTTTGATGTAATTAGTTGACGCCACTTCATCGGTTATTTTCCATGTAATGTATTACAAATAATTCGGATAATATATTTTAAATTATGCATTTTTAAATACACATATTGTTAAATGAGAACTTTCCTATCTTAAATAAGGACACTATGTATATAAAAATATTTATTATAGACGTAAGATAATTAAACGGCCTCTTATTGAAAAAGTAACTCTTTTGCATTTATAAATAAACTTTGTACTTATATGCACAACTAGGCACAAATAAGTAAAGTTAATCCTAAATTATTCAGTATAGTATTGTGTGACTTCAAATTTCGATAAAAACTTATGTTTTTTATGTATGTGAAAAAAAATCGATTAGAATTCAGAAAATAAATTTATTGTTACTACAATCAAGAATAAGTTCTTCTTTATTTTGCTGTAGATTTTTAACTGTTATATTATTTTTTTCTAGGTGAGCTGCTCTGTTTTGGCTCTTCGCATTTGAACTAATGAAGGTATTTTTCTTTACTTTATCTTAGTACTTATTATATTCATTAATACATACGTTTAACAATTTAAAAACATGCTTAGGTATACACCTACAACTCTTTGAATTGTTCTTCATATATTTTCTACTAATTTTAAGTATATAAAAAAATCTGGTGCGGGCAACAGACGATTTTCACTTACCTCGCATGTTAAAATAAATTTAAGTACGATTAAATAAAATTAAAAAAAAATTTTCAAGATAATTTAAATACAAGGTTTATTCAGTTTCGTTGGAAACATGTGATTTACATCAAATAACATGACAATATTAAATTTGATATGTATATTATCGGTGAATAATCTTATTCTTTCACAGATAGATCAATATATTGAATCAGTTACTCCATTTTTAAAATCAATGAAAGAATTTTCAAATACAGTTAGAGATAAAAATACGTGAAATTATTAAGGAATTAATCAAATTGAATTTATATAGAAACATGTGTTTTATTAAAAATCTATTTTATTATTATCTTAAATAATCAGTTAGTTTTATGTTCATTTCATTACTCTCAAATAACTTTTAAAAGCTTGTGTATGAGATGATATTTTTTCTAAAATCTTTAGCTTTCCAACGGTATATCATACATGTATATTACTGCTCTTATGTTCAAAAACGAAAAATTGCATTAAAAATTTTTTTTTCTGTTTTCTGCTTTAGTTGGGTATCGAATTTATTCAATTTATATATTTACCTGTTTTTCATCAGCGTTAACAAGATAATATAGTTATTTTATTGAATCTACAAAATAAAAGGTACTCTAGGGGAAGAAAATTAAAATATCGCATTTAAGCCCTGTCAGACCATTTTAATCAGAATAAAACCTACATGATATTATAGCCATTAAATTTTACATCGAAATAGCGAGTTTAATCAAAATTGTCGGAACCGTTTTGAGAAAATCGAAAAAAAGTGCAAAATGCATGGTATAAAGTGCCTCTTCTGGTAAGCTCATTTTGATGAAAAAAGCTTGTCACGTCTCGGCCGTATAGTTGTCTTAAATATGAAATTTCAGTTTCAAAGGACTTACCGTTTCCGCCCGGGAGTTACCACACACACATACACAGACCTTTTTGTGGGGCTTGGTTATTTGACTCAGGGGACCCTAAAACGTGTATTTTCGTTGAAAACTGGAATTCGAAAATTTTCACGATCGCAATACTTCCCCTTACTATATATAGTAAGTGAAAGTAAAAATGAACCATACATTCTATATTCATGTTTAGATTACGATGACATTATTCAAGGTGATGATGTTTTACAATAAAATGGAACAATAATAACCAAAGATGCATTCTCAATATATTCTACTTATACAAACATACTCTTCTTTCCACAAAGTTCCAGAGCAAATCGAGAATTTCCAAAAAGTCTATCTTCTATTAAAAGTCTCTGTGACTGCCTGAATTTTAACTTCTTTTTTTAAAAATGTTGTTTTCCAGCATTTTACATTGACCTATGACGGAAGGTTTGTTTTTCGCTCTTTTAAAGTTAATTGAATGAAGAAGTTTTATGTGAAATCCAAAAAAATTTAAAACCTAACATAGAATAGTAATAGCTCCTTGAAACGTTCGAATATTCTAAAAAGCATTTAAATTTAATTTTCTGAATGATGTTGTGTGACACTTACTTAGTTTGAAGGTTTGAGTTTTCATTTCTGGAAAATTGTCTCTTCTTTCATTTGTGGTACGTTTTTCTAAGCGTACATATCAAATAAATATATTTCTGAAGAAAATAATGGATAACAGCTAAACCTCAAAATTTGTGAAAAAAAAAATTTTTTTTTATCACTTTATTTCTTTATCCAAACCTGTTTATACATGCATATAACAATCAGTGGATTGTCTGTTAGATTATTACAATAAAAAGAAGCATGTCAGGCATGAGGAAGATGACAATACCCAGTGGTATCTCTTCCGTGGCATGTTTTAATTCAAAAGATTACAGAAGATCTCTCATCCATGACCTTTTCAGTCTTCTCCTGATGTTGGGCATATTGGTTGTTGCCATTTGTTCTATGAGAGGGTTGTAATGTCCTAGTAATTTGCTGTAAAATCGAGATAGTGAGTTCGTATGTATTCGCTGACGGTAGGCATGTGTAAGTCTGTATGTAAGGTTGTGTTTGAAACATACCAAGGTGCTTGCGTAATTTGTCCAAGTATTTTTGACTGGAAAGTTTGAAGTCTTTGTATGTTACTCAATTTGGAAGCTGCGAAAATTTGAGAGGCGTAAGACCATATTGGTTTTAGTAAGTATGTGTATGTGGCAAGTTTCTGTCTTCATTTTAGTTTTGATTGTCGTCTGAGTAGTGTGTGCAGTAGTCTACTTCTTTGGTTTAATTGTAAAAAAAATTAAAACAAGAATTTTATTTGTTTCATAAACTTTTTTTTTCTGTACTATAAATATTCTGATCTAATTCCTATGTCCTATTTTTATTTTGATGTTATAGTTTACTTGATTTTTTACTATTGTTATATTTTTATAATTTTATATTTTATATATAATTGAAAATAGGGACACAATACCGAAATTTCAAGGAAAGAGAGAAAAACAAGATGTAAAGAAGTTTTTTTTTTTGTTTTTTTTTAAACAGTTCTTTATTGAGCAATATTACAATCTGTCCAATTTAGGACATTTTTAATAGGGATAAAGTAAAACATTCATACTGCATTCACACGATATATACAAAACAATAAATTTATATAATAATAATACAATATAAATATATACAAAACAAAATCAATAAAAATATATACAAAAGTCACTCATACCTATATACAATTCACAAGCATACAGCACGTGAGTGGAGAATCTAGCCAATGATAGAACTCCAATATACATTTTACAAGAGGTCTCGAGGCCAATGCCGTTTCAACCTTCTAGGAGGATGGTAAGGATGTGTGGAACTGGATAAGGATTGAGCTAGGGGATTAGGGTGATGGATAAGGTTCTGATGGAATTTAGAGAATTTTAATGGTATAAGGTCTAAAATAAATGGAATATTTAGATCGCGGTGTAAGGTATGGTTGGATACATAATAAGGAGCATTAACTATTGTTCGGAGGACTTTAGATTGGAAGGATTGAATGCGTTTGATGTTAGAAAATTTGGCTTTCCCCCACAGTTCAAGTCTGTAGGTCCAGATAGGTTTCAGTACTGTCTTGTATATTAGCAGTTTGTTCTCGATAGATAATTTAGAATTTCTGTTCAGTATTCTGTATAATTGTCTAAATCGTCGATTAAGTTCTTGTCGTTTAAGTCTAGTATGCGGGTTCCAAGTTAGTCTTTTGTCCAGAAGGAATCCAAGATACCGGACTGTGTCGAATAAAGGAAGCGGAACGGAGTTAAAGAGAACTGGAGGGCAGGATTGTCTTCGAAGGGTAAAGGTGACATGTTTGCATTTGGATTGATTAACTTTGATTCTCCAGTTGTTGAACCAGTCTTCAATTTGAGAAAGGTGCGTTTGGAGGCCTATAGATGCAATTTCGGGATCTAAGTGAGAGGATAAGATAGCTGTGTCATCAGCGTACGTTGCTAGGAAGGTATTAGGGCAAACAGGAATATGTAAAGAAGTTTAATTAGAATAAAAGAGTTAATGGATGGAAGAAATAGAATGCTTGTTTTATTTTTGTGAAAATACTTAAGACTTCTTTGAGTCGAACTAATAAAAATAAACTCAAAATATGATTTTTCTATATAACCGTTGAGAATCATTCGGACTATGGGTCATATATAATTTTTTGTTCCGGATAAATACTATTAAATGCTCTCACGATTGAACGAGGCATTTATATACACATGTTTTTATAAGAAAATATTTTAAAGGTAGCGACGATATACCTATAAAAATAGACGATCATTCCTTTCAGGCAGAATATACATATAAATATCCGACTATAAAAGGGGTAAGATAAACGGGATACTAAACGAAACGGAGAAATCAGCAGACTGAAAGAGCGACGATAAGGCGAAAGAAAAATGACATAGATGGTAAGGAAGTGGGAGGAAGGGGTGGAATCAGTTTTTATTGAAATGAGTATGTGAAGGGGGCCCGGGGCTACGCCCCCCGGAAACCTTATCAATATACATCCTTCTTTAGGTGTTTGCCCTCCACTCGGCTTTCCGGGTTCCGTCTCTAGATTGGACTCCGCCCCTCTCCCCAGACACATATAAATAAATCTGTCCCCATCGTCATTCCACCCATATAATATCCTTTATTTATTTATTTTTACTTTCGCTTACCCATATATGCAATATATAGTAAGGAAAAATATTGCAATTGTGAAAATTTTCGAATTATAGTTTTCAACGGTATTACACTTTTTATGGTCCCCTGAGTCCTAATAACCAAGACGCGCGAAAAGGTCTGTGTGCCCGTGTCCGTGTGCGGTAACTGTGGCACGAATACGAACAATACTGAAATTTCTTTTTACTTTCGCTTACTATATATAGTAAGGGGAAGTATTGCGATCGTGAAAATTTTCGAATTCCAGTTTTCAACGGAAATACACGTTTTAGGATCCCCTGAGTCCAAATAACCAAGTCCCACAAAAAGGCCTGTGTGTGTGGTAACTCCCGGGCGGAAACGGTAAGTCCTATGAAACTGAAATTTCATATTTAAGACAACTATACGCCCGAGACGTGACAAAACTTTTTTCATTAAAATGAGCTTACCAGAAGAGGCACTTTATACCATGCATTTTGCACCTTTTTTCGATTTTCTCGAAAACGGTTCCGACGATTTTGATTAAACTCGATGTAAAATTTAATGGGCTTTAATATCATGTAGGTTTTATTTGGATAAAAATGGTCTGACAGGGCTTAAATGCCGATATTTTAAATTTTCTTCCCCTAAAGTACCTTTAATTTTGTATATTCAATAATAATAACTAGATTATCTTGTTAACGCTGATGAAAAACAGGTAAATATATAAATTGAATAAGTTCGATACCCAACTAAAGGAGAAAACAGAAAAAATATTTTTTTAATGCAATTTTTCGTTTTTGAACATAAGAGCAGTAATATACATGTATGATATACCGTTGGAAAGCTAAAGATTTTAGAAAAAATATCATCTCATACACAAGCTTTTAGAAGTTAATGGAGAGTGATGTAAAGAAGATAAAACTAACTGATTATTTAAGATAATAATATAATAGATATTTTAATAAAACACATGTTTCTATTTAAATTATATTTGATTAATTCCTTAATAATTTCACGTATTTTTATCTCTAACTGTATTTGAAAATTCTTTCATTGATTTTAAAAATGGAGGTAAGTGAAAGTCGTGTGTTGCCCGCACCAGATTTTTACGATTAGCTCAAAATAGCTCTAACGATTTTAACCATACAAGCTATATCGATGTAAAATTTAACAATCTTAAATTTCATATAGATTTTATTCTGATCGAAACAGTCCAACAGGGCTTAAATGGTGATACTAAAAATTGTATGCTTCTAATTTTGTAAATTGGAAATGTACATTCATCTAATTTTGTAAATTGGAAAAAAATTAAACAAATTATCTTGTAACTAATTATAAAATATCTGTGGTGGTCGTGAAAAAAAACTTAATAACTCCAGTTATATAAAAAATGAGTTAACTCCATATATCGCTCCCTCTGACCGTCTCCCACGTCGTGGTTAATTGGTTAAAGAAATTTTTTGGAGGAAAAATTTTCAGGTGGAAAGAAAGCTTTATGTTAATCACTCTATTTTAGGTATTACGTAAAGTTTAAATCGCTCATCTGTAAAATGAAAGATTTTGACTTAACCACTTATTCACGACCGCCACAGATATATGGTAAGGGAAAGTATTGCAGTCATGAAAATTCGATAAAAATAAGAAGGGTAAATATATAAGTTGAACAAATTCTAAATTCAACTTGTAGAGGGGAGAAAAGGTAAAAAAAAAAATGTATTGTGTACTTTATGGTTTATTGAATATAAGAACAGTAATACAGGTGTATAATATACGATTGGAAAACTAAGGATTTTAGAAAAAATATTATATTATTCACAAAGTTGTAAAAGGTAAGGGAGACTTAAATCCGATAAAACTAACTGATTGTTCCAGATAATAATACGATACATTATTTAATAAAACACCTGTTTCTATTGAAAGAAATTTAATTCATTCCTTAACCTTTTTACTTTCGTTTTCTTGATTTTAACAACGAAAGTAAGTTAAAGACGTGTTTTGCAAGCACCAGATTTTTTCGTCTGTATTTTGTATTATTGGTGGCTACTATTATCAGAAATCATGGTATTAAAACTTATAGAGATTTTTTCATGATTTGTTAATTCATTCTACTATAGTATTAAGCTACCGTGTTGTCCGTGGTCTCTAAAGAGTACTTGACATTACACAGGCTTCGGGACCACCGTATTTTACTTTTACTCACCTCTATAAGAAATATTTAGTGGGGGATGTATTGTGATCGTGAAAATTTTTGATTATGAGTTTTCGTCGAAGATAATCGATTTACGGTTGCCTGACTCCAAATAAAAAAGTCCGTGTGTGTTTCTTTATGTGTAGTGAGTATGGCTTGAAAACGATAATTTGTATAAAATTGAAATTTCATATTTTAGAAGCGTATATGCCTACGACGTCACAGCAACTTTTTCATTATAATCGGCCTATTAGAAGAGCCATTTTATACTGTTCACATTGCTAGGATTGGAGTGAAATCATAAATTAATAATATGTTGTACCTTTTGGTTTAGATATCTTTTAAAAACCTTATAATATATATCTTAAATGGAATTATCAACATATAATAGCTCCTCGCGCCTTTAGAATTTGTATCACTATAGACCTCTTTTTTTTTTGCGCGTGTGTCTCATTTAACGGATTGATTGTTTTTCTACCTTCTCGTTGACGGAGCCTGTTGAGGCTCTATACAAAACAATATAAAAAAGAAAAAAAAATATAAAATAAAAACAGGAGCCGGTTGGTATTATCAATGGACAGGGGTCGACGTACGTGGCCTGACACTCAACTGATTGTCCCTTATCCTACTGCCTCTTCATCTTCTTTACCGCAACTCCAACGTTTCTTTTTCCCTTTTTTTTCTTTTCTTCTTCAATTCCTTCGCTACCTACCACTTAGTACCTTTACTCACAAAATGCTGTTCATTAGCATACTATACTCAACTCACACTATTAGTGTACTATTTCACTTTATTTTCGTTAAGAATTCTCAGTTACATCATATCATGATGACTTTTAATGTAATTCTATTAGCTTGTTATCCGTTATGTAATTTTCACTTTCAGTTACTTATATATGAAATATATGGTAAGGGAAAGTATTGCGAACGTGAAAACTTTCGAATTCCAGGAAATATACGTTTGAGGGTCCTCTGAGTCCAAATAACTAAATCCCGCAAAAAGGTGTGTGTGTGAGGTATGTCTAGCGACAAAACGAAAAGTCGTACGAAACTGAATTTTCATACTTGAGACAACTGAGATGTTGCTGCAAATTTTTATTTAAGTCGGCCGACCGGAAGATCTTCTTTATACCATGCATTTTGCACCTCCTCAAAAACGGCTGTAACGATTTTAATTAAACTCCCTGTGTCAATGTAAAATGTAATGGACTTGATTACCAACATCGTTCTGATTGAAATAGTCTGGCAGGACTTAAATGCCGATGGTTTATATTTTCTTCCTCTGAACTACCTTCAATTTTGTAGATTTAAATAAATTAACATCATCTTGTTAGCAGTAATAAATAAATGGGTAAATGTATAAGTTGAGTTAATTTGATATCTAACGAAAGGAGAAAAAAGCAAACTTTTTTTTTTTTCATGCAATTTTTGTGTTTTTGAACATAAAAACAGTAATATAGATGTATAATATACCGCTGGAAAGCTAAAGATTTTTGGAAAAATATTATCTTATACACAAAATTGTAAAAGTTTATAGAGAGTGATGCAAAACCCTATAAAACTACCCGATTGTCGTAGATAATAACATTATAGATTATTTAGTAAAACAGACGTTTCTATTGAAACTAAATGTAATTAATTCTTTTAGGAATTGTTTTCATCACTAAATGTTTTTAAAAATTCTTAGATTGATGATTACATCGAAGGTAAGTGAAAGTCGTGTGTTGCGCGTACCACATTTTTCAATTCATTAGTATCTCGATAAAATTTATAAAGATTAATGAATAGCCGATAAAACTAACTATTGGTTTAGATAGTAATACTATAGGTATATTTTTTAATAAAACACATGTTTCTATAAAAATTCAATTTAATTAATTTTTTATTAGATTCCCTCATTTTTATCTTTAACTGTATTTGAGAATTCTTTGATCGATTTTCACAACAGAGGTAAGTGAAAGTCGTGTGTTGCACTCACCAGATTTTTATTTATTCTTATGGGACTTTAGTCCCAGGATAATAAAGTTGTTTTTCATTTTCGTCTATCACTTCAATTATTTTGCTGGATGCAAGCTTCACAATTTTGCTTGTGTAACCTTAATGTCCCCTTAATCTTTAGAATGTTTATACTAAGCCATCTCTCTGTTACAATGATCATTATGAAATATATTATGAATATAATTTGCTTTGGCTTTTGCCTTGTTGTTAATATAACGATAAGATTATTATTTAAATAGTTAATTTCGATAGTATTAATATTTCTTCCCTTTTGAAAACGAGTAAGTAATAAAGTTGCCAGAATCGTTTAAATAAAATTATTCTCTTTAAGCTATTGCTAAAAGGTATCGAAAGTTAGACACTAAGGAGGACAGCTCCCCGCCATTAAGGAGATTTCTTTTGTCCAGTTTGCTTTGAGATCGTAAAGTTTTAAATCCGTGCACCACCTGCTCTCTTCACAATCCTTTCCGTTTATTGCAGGCTAAAGTAGCCCCCCAACTTTCTCTAGTAGTTTGTCAGCTGCTCAGAATTTGTCTTCTTCTTTTTTAATTTCCTTCTTGAAATTTTCTTTGTGAATTATTTTCCCTTCCGTTTATGGTTTCTCAATTTTTTTTTTTTTTCATTTCTTCTCTTTTTCCCTTCCTTACTGTTTCTATCCTTTTATATAATTTCAAATTATCATATTGTTGAATTTTAATTCTCTTCATGACTTTTAATCAAATAGTTCGTAAAAAAATTTTGTAGCCTATTTACAATTTTTATAAGGGTTACATTTTTTTTTTTTAAAACATCATTTGTTGAAATTGACAACTGTACTTTCTAATACAACAATTAAATATGATATAAGAATAATTACATGAAACCCAATCCTCTAATTTTAAAGCAGAATGTTCGAGGCCATCTTCTTTTCAGACGCCTCGCAGGATTGTGAGGAATGGAAGAGAAAGCAAGGATTAAAATAAGTTGGTTAGAGTGGGAGAGGAGTTGTTATGGATGAGGATATCTGGTTCGGGCCATACAGCAACAAATGGAACATTTAGGTCCTTATGGATGAGTTTATTTGTGACAAAGTAAGGAGCGTTGAGGATTTTACGATGGGTTTTGGATCGAAGGATACGATACGGGAAGAATACGAGGGTTTAGTAGAACCCGATGCACAACTCCGAAAGTCCATATAGGCCTTATGTTAGTCATGTAGAGGATTCTTTTGTTGTTAAGTGAAAAGTTAGAACGTTTGTTAAGCAAGTATTGAAGTAATCCAAAGCATTGGAGCAGTTTCTTGTCGTTTCAGTCTAATGGGTTACATTTTATATTTATGTTTCAGATTTCGAAATGTTATGTATGTGTTCTACATTGTCTTGTTATTATTAAATTCCATACATTTAGTTCATAAAAGAAGAAAAATACATTAATGAAAAGAGTAGTTTACTACTGGGAAAGAATTATACGAGGTATAGATATTAGAAAAAAAAAAAAATCCATTTACAGTGACTACTTTAATTCTTTCACAGATAGAAAATTCAGTCTTCCCAATCAGGTATAAAGCATATTCCTAAATGTCTGAATTTCAATCATACAAATGGCAGGTCCATAAAAAAAAAAATGTACTATGTGTTCAATAAAAAAATGTGTTCCACCAACTCATACAGTCTACAATCACATTCAGATTACAAGACATAATTTAAGACGATATATCTCTGATGATATATAAGGTGATGATGTTTTACAATTAAATGAAACAATTCAATCCCACATCGGATTGAATCAATTGAATGGAATTGAATCGGAGACTCAGAATCAATTCCAACAAATTACCTTTACCCTTCGTCGTAAACCTGTGAAATCCTACCTTATAGTCTCCTTTAATAATATTCCGCTTGTCCTTGTTGAACAGATTCGCTGACTTGGATTCCTACTTTAATTTACAAACGTCTAAATTGGAATCCGCACACAAGACTGAAACGACAAGAAACTGCGCGTCGCTTCTGTTTACTTCAACACTTGACAGACTCTCTAAACATCTACTTAACTATACAATAGGTTCATCTATATCAACATCATAAGACCTATGTGGACTTACGAAGTTGAGCTGTATGGCTCTAATATGCCATCAAATTCTTCCCGTATTTAATCCTTACTATATACAATATCCTTTGAAAAATCCTCAATTTCTCTTACTTTGTCACCAATCAACTCATCCATTAATGTCCAGTATGGTGCTGATTTGGCCCGTTCGAGGTATCAATCCTTCCATGACAAACTCCACTCACACTCTAACCAAGTAGAGTTTACTTTATAACGTATCCGCACACAAGACTGAAACAAGAAACTGCCCGTCGCTTTCGCTTACTACAACACTTACTGGACAGACGCTCTAACCTTCGACTTATCTACAAAAGGCTCATCTATATCACCATCATAAGGCCTATCTGGACTTACAAAATTGAGCTTTGGGGCTCTACTAAACCATCACATTATTCCGGTATTCAATCCTTACAATCCAAAATCCTTCGAAAAATCCTTGATGCTCCTTACTTGTCACAAATAAACTCATCCATAAAGACCTTAACATCCCATATATTGCTGATTTGGGCCGAACCAGGTATCAATCTTTCCATGACAAACTCCACTCCCACTCTAACCCACTAGTTTCAATCCTTGTTTCCTCTCCCATTCCTGACAATCCTCCGAGGCGTCTAAAAAGAAGGCCGTGAGAACTTCTAGTGTAGATTACCTAGTGGAGTGCTGCCAATGGGCATATTCTCTTCATGTTTTTATCATGTATTTTATCTGATATCTCATTTACTTGATTTATGAACTAATTCTGTTGTAAATTTCAATAAAAAAAAATTAAACATTAATAATAAAACATGCATTCTGGACATAATCTACTTGTATGAACGTACTCTTCTTTCCCACCAAATTCCAATGTAAATCGAGAATTTAGATAAAGTTTTCACTTCTATCGGCAGTCCCTATGGCTGCCTGATTTTTTTTATTTTTTTTTAGATAAAATCTGGTTACCTAATAAGATAAAACATTAGAACAAAAAAAATGTCAAAATAACAATTTCGTAAAATGAGTTTTTCATTACCTTCATCGACGTCTCAATTATAAACACTGTTTAACCTGCGTTGTATGGTCCTAGGATTTTTTAATAGGAGTAAAAAATCCTTAGTTACGCCGTCCTTCGGAAGGGACGTTAAAAGGTGGTCCCGAGCCTGTGCGATGTCAGGTACTCGTTAAAGATCCCTATCCTAATAAAACCTGGATAGGCAAAATTTAGGACTCCCACTGTAGCATCGTCCGATTAGCCATAGTTGCATAAAAGTGATGTTAAACGAGTAAACAAAACCTGCGTTGTATTCTTAGGCTGTATTCGAACTTCGATAAAAATACAAATGTGTATTTCGCTTGTAGTGGAATTGAGGATGAGATAGGACCATCGGCCGGCAACAAGTCCCATATCAGCGAGAAGGGAGAAACAAAAAGCGTAGATCAATCAGAGCGGGGGACAGTTGGACAATCCATCTCACCCCAACCTTCCCCACAAATATTTAGATCATTTCTCTTACCATGATCATTGACCTGTGGATAACCTTCATTGCTAGATAAGATTCGACACTGGTAAATTGTTTGAAAAATACTATTTTACATTAATAAATATTTGTTATCCATTAAAAGTAGATACAATAGTGTGTAATGAATGATGTTTTGTAAATTAAAATATTATTTTCAATGTTATCATAATTTTTAATAATTCATATATCCTTAATTATATATTTTATTTAAAATTTCTTTCTCATATATATGTTACTATACACTCATTGTATTCCTCTTGTATCTTTTTAGTACTGATGATGACCTAAAATGACTTGGTTTTATGACTAGATGACGGATCTATTTTGCCCTCCTTAAGAAAAGCTAGATTTCAATGTATTTTCTAAGTTATAAATAAAGTAAAAACCGTATCAAAATCTGTTCTGTGGTTTAGAAGGAGTTCGCGGAACTCAACACTGTCATTTTATATATCTAGAGAAGATTAATATTAAAAATGTTAGCAGAAACTTCCCAAATTCCCAAAGAGTCATAACGTATATATCTTACTATTTAATGTTTCTTTATTCACAACCTAGGAAGATTTTTTTCTCTATTTTTATTTATTATTACTTTTTTTTTTTGCATGAGATTGGTTCTGTTTCATATTTCGATTATGCTCATCCAGAAACGTGAAATCTCTTATTTTATGCGAGAACTGAAATCTTTTTCTTGGCCGATCCTAATGGTTCATTATTAGAAATAATTTGTATTAAATATTACAAAAAAATCTACAATTAGAAATAATTGTAATAAATTTTAAAAACTTAAAATATTCGTTTACTTTATTTTCTTACTACAATACGTGTTTTGGTATTTGTTCAGCCGTCGAGAAGAAGTCGGTACTACTAATAATTGAACGTTATTAAAAACTCGCAATAGCACAGATTACACAGCCTATTGACTAAGTGAGTAGGTAAGTACGAAATAATAAATGTTGTAAGCGGAGATTAAAAAGAGTATAATCAGCTTGTGAGGCAGGTAAAGCAATAGTAAAGCAATAGGCTCGGAGCCACTTAGCGTAAACAGGGTTTGATTAAATAGCTCTAAGCCTTGTAATAATGTCAGCCTCTACCTCCCTCGCTGTTTACCTTACCAGCACCAGCAACAATTCGGCTTCAAATATTAGCAGCCAGTCGATTTCGTTGCTCTGTATAATGAAAATTCCAAAAGGAATTGAGATTCCACTTCACCTGTTATTGAGTATTTGTCGATCATTGAAGTAGCGGGTGTGCTATATCAGTATTTGTTCTGTATAACTATTTCGCTTCAATCAAAGTAATTTAGGCAGAAGACATCTATCACGAGAAAAGCTATTATGTAAAGCGGTGAGGTTTTAAGCAATACCAACCTGCCATCTACTGCCTTGAAAAAAATGGAGGAGGGTCAAACACCTATGGTATATAAACCTCCTTCCAGGTCTTTGCCTTTGTCGTGTGGTGTTCCTCAGGGTTCATCACTATCTCCCACCCTATTTGTTATTAAGACAGCACTTCACGGTTAGAAATAGGGTATGTGTAGGTGAGGTGAAAACAGGTCTTGTGAGAGTTTACGAAAGTAGCAGGAGAGGGGGAAAGCTTATTTTTCAAAAATAAATTTGGATAATGACATCAAATATTACTTCCAGAAAAATCATATAATGAAATTAAATATTAGTTAAAAAAAAAAAAAGATAAAAAAACTGAATGATAAAGTTATATTAAAACAAACAAGTGTATTATACTCATCATGAAAACATGTTTTTTTAATGTAGAAAATCGAATTTGAGAAATTAAACATTGTTAATAACATAAGGTAAATAAAAATAAATGATAAAATAATATGTTAAAAGTATGTGAGAGTGTATGATAATTCACTCTCACCAAACATCACGAATTTCACTACACCTACCTGAATAGTAGTAGCGCTGCCTTTTCATCTATTATCTCCCCCTCTATATCCATTACTCCTAATATCATATCGATTACTTCCAAATTTACCTATCCTCGCTCCTTTGGACCTATTAATTTTTTTTTTTCAGTGGCGCGACAGGCCGTGCAGGCCCTGGGCCTCGCGGTGTGATCTTCCGGGAGATAACACTCGCGTTTCACGATGAAATTCGTAGTGTAGGGTCATCACTCCCTACGCCTAATTTTGTGAGTGGCCACCATTTGGCTGACGGGTCTCACATACCCAAGGGAGAGGCTGCGAGTGAATCCCCATTTAATTGGACCTATTACTAGCAATCGAAAAGCTGCAAGACGATCTGAACAGAATTAGTTCTTGGGCAGCCGACCACAAGCTAAAGCTAAATGCAACTTGGATTATTTAATAGAATCCAACCCTCCCTTAAAAACCTTTCATCAATCCCAACACTTTTTCTTAATGATGATATAATAAAGTTTCACCTAACCGTTAAAAACCTACGAATCACTATCAATCAAACCTTGTTCTGGGAAAACCATGTCTTGGAAATCTCTCACCCAACATTTTCCACCTTAAAACTCCTAAATTACCTTTGTCACCTTCTTCCATTTAATAGCATAGGCTTTTGGTTACCTCCTTATTATTCACCTACTTTGACTACTGCTGTACGTTGTATAGGGGTGCATATGGGGATTTCGAAACAAAAAGGATTATTTAACTGCTTTATCCGCTTCATCCTTGGGATATCCAGGGACACTTCTGTCACCCGATTCTACATAGAGTTGAAGTGGCTTTACCCTTCCTACCGGTGTAAGTACTATCTGGCATCCTTCCTCTTCCATGTTCTAGAATCCCGCCGTCCATCCTACATTTCAGACAGGTTTCTTTTCAAATCTTCGGTCCACTGCCGCGACACTCGCTCGCTGCCTTCAGGCCTGTATATGACACCCCATCAAACCGCAACTTTCGACAGATCTTTCCTAATTCGATTCTCATCCATAAGGAACTCTATTCCTTCTTATATCCGTGGCTCCAAAACTCTTCCGACATTAAATCTCGTTTGTTCAATTACTTTCTATCCCTCCGATTTCCGAAGAATAGTTTGCTAATTACAATCAAAATTAGTAATAAAACTGATTAAAACGTTTATTTATTTATTATGTTTGGTTGTATTTTGAACATGTTGTATTATTTAAGCACAATCAATAGAAATTTTTCTTTATCAAAATTGTATACATGCACATATCTCTTATTTTGTTTATAATCTAATTCAATTTTTAATATTTTTATGTGAGGTTGCTTCTAAAGTTATTATTATTATTAGTAGTATTATTTTTTTATTTATTTTTTTTTTTTTGTTGAATTTCATACTGATATCAAAGGTTTTATTTTATTTTTTTTGTAATATTATTCTAAAAGGACTAGTCCCAAAATAAATAAAGAATTTGTTATTATTATATATTTCTCCACTTATTATAACGAAAAGTACCCAGAAATCTTATAGAAGATGATTTTATAATGAAACTTTCTGTTCAATAATTTAAACGTTTAGAAAATTTTAAATAGCGTGTCATTTTTACCATAATTGTAAGGTGATATGTATCCAGAAAAATTAAATAGAGATATTACATATAACTTTTATAAAAAGAACAATACCATAAAAGAGAGAGTAAATTTTGGTCGTCATATTTGAAAGATTTTTAGCACGTTCCCAGCTAACATCATTAATTAATTTCTTTCGTAAATTCATTCGCTATATGATCAAGGCTTTTTTTATATTTGAGAAAGTTATCGATTTATCCAAAGGGTTGAAACCTTGTGTGTTGATTTAGTTAAAATGTGTGTTTTTAATATTTGAAAACAAAAAATGTTATAAAATATTTAAATGAAATATAAATATCCTGGAAACATTTCCCTGCTCTTTTTCCTATATTTCGTAATTAAATTCCTTAACCAGGAGTGCTGCCATTGGGTAGTTCTTCAAGTCTGTATCACGCTATTTATCTTTTGTCATCTACACATTTCCTTGTTGTATTTTGAAGTACAGTTGTAAATTTCAATAAATGATGTTATAAAAAATTCCTTAATATTTCATATTAATCCATTTCTTATTAATGAAAACCTGCAGATATAGATAATTATTTTTAATCACCAAAATTAAAACTTACTAAAAAAAAAAAAAAAAAAAATGGTTATTTAAAACCTAATCCAACTGTATAGAAGATTATAAGACTGAAACGAAATGAAAGAGCATCTATTTTTACATCAATATTTAGAATTTAATGAAAATTTTTGAAGCCGTTTTCTTAAAAATGTGGAATTACATATTTTTCACATCATTTTTTTTTTGGTTAGTTGATTATGGAAAAAAAAAATACTCCTATTTACTGAAGAAAAGTACACAATGATATATTATTAAATCTAGGTCAATAAGATATGTTTTATAATTTTCCTTTCTTTATTGCATATGCATAATGAGAACTAAGGTGCTTTGAATCTATTTTAAAATTTATGTCATTTTTTATATTTTTGTATATATGTATATGTATTTCTGCTAAAATTATTTTTTTTTTATTTCTAATAATTCAAAATCAAATTAGTGATTAAGCAGCATCGTATTGATGTTTATGTTTTTTATAAACTTTTAATGGAAGATTATGGAATGATCTAATTATTTCTTATTAATGGGTGTTCTTCCGATTAATTAATATTTACTTTCACTTACTTATATATAAAATATATAGTAAGGGAAAGTATTGCGATCGTGAAAATGTGCGAATTCCATTTCTCGACGGGAATATACGTTCTAGGCTCTCCTGAGTCCAAATGATCAAGTCCCGAAAAAAGGTCAGTGTGTCCGTGTGTATGTGTTAAGTATAGCGCCAAAAACGATTAATCGTACAAAACTGGAATTTCATATTTAAGGCAACTATATACCTGAGATGTTACAACAACTTTTTCATTAAAATCGACTTACCAGAAGAGCCACTTTATACCATTCATATTGCACTTTTTTTATTATTTTCTCAAAAACAGCTCTAATATTAATGATAAAAATCGCTATATCGATTTAAAATTTAATGGGCTTTAATATCATATAGGTTTCATTCTGATTCAGTCTGACGGGGCTTAAATGCCGATATTTCCAAATTTCTTCCACTTAAGTACCTTTAATTTTGTAGATTTCAACAAATGTGGAATATCATCATATTACCACTGATAAATAAAGGGTAAATATGCAAGTTGAGCGAATTTGATAAACAAATAATGGATAAAAGTTCAATTTTGTAGATTCGAAAAAAAATTAAACATATCGTTTGATGAGCATTGCTAAAAATATATTAATATGTAAGTTGAATGAATTCGAAATCCAACTAAACGAGAATACTGCAAAAAAAAATGTTATGCAATTTTTTGGTTTTTGAACTTATAAACAGTAATGTGCATGGATAATATACCGTTGGAATGCTATTGATTTTAGAAAAAATATTATCTCATACACACTATTGTAAAAGTCAACGGAGAGTGATGAAAAGCCAATAAAACAACTGATTTTCTTAGATAATAATATAATAGATTATTTAATAAAACACATGTTTCTATTAATATCCAATTTAAATAATTCTTTGGGATCACTTGTATCTGGGTGGCTAGCATAACAGCCTCCTATGCCTAAGGTTACGGGTTCAAACCCGCAGGTGGTCCTAGGATTTTTTAATAGGTGTAAAAAATCTGTAGTTATGCCGTCCTTCGGAGGGGACGTTAAAAGGTGGTCCCGAGCCTGTACGATGTCAGGTACTCGTTAAAGATCCCTATCCTAATTAAACTTGGATAGGCAAAATTTAGAACTCTCATTGTAGCATCGTCCGATTAGCCACAATAGCATAAAGGGACGTTAAATAAATAAACAAACAAACAAATAATTCTTAACTGTTTATTTTCGTTTATAAATGTTGTTAAACAATTCTTGAATTCATATAACTAATGGAGGTAAGTGAAAGTCGTGTGTTGCGCGCTCCAGATTTTTTAATATATTTTTTACTTTCTCTTACCTGTATATGAGATATTTAGTAAGGGAAAGTATTGCAATCGTAAACATTTTTGAATTCCAGTTTTCAACGGAAATTTTTTAAGGTCACCTGTGTCCAAATGACCAAGTCTTGCTAAAAAGTCTGTTTGTGGTAAATCCAGCGCAGAAACAAAAAGTTCTATGAAACTAAAATTTTGTATTTAAAAACTATACACCTGAGATGCCACAAAAACTTTTTCATTGAAATCAGCTAACCAGAAGTGCCACTTTATACCTTGTATTTTGCACCTTTTTACGATTTTCTCAAAATCGTCTTTAACGGTCTATGTATAATTTAATAGACTTTAATATCATGTAGGTTTCAATCTGATTAAAATAATCTGACTGGGCTTAAACGCTAATATTTTAAATTTTCTTTCCGTAAATTACCTTTATTGTTGTAGATTCTTTAAAAATAACCATATCATCTTTTTATTATTGATAAAAAAAACAGATAAATATATAAGTTAAAAGAAAACGAGTAAACTAGAGATTATTTTTGTTTTTGAACATAAGAACAGTGATATACATGTAAAAAGCTAAAGATTTTCGAAAAAATATTATCTTATACACATACTTGTAAAAATTAATAAATAGTGATGAAAAGCCGATAAAACTAAATGATCGTTTTAGATAATAATATGTTAGATTTTTTAATGCATGTTTCTACAGGAATTCAATTTAATTAAGTATTTATTAGTTTCACTTATTTCCATCTCTTACAGAAGTTGAAAGCTCTTTAATCGATTAAGAACAGAGGTTAGAAAAAGTCGTGTGTTGCCCGCACTAGATTTTTTCCTGTTTAATGGACGATTTCGATTTTAAAAATTCGCCTCCTCTGTTGTAGGAGGCTTTAAACGTAAACATATGTATATATTATACTATATAAATGTGTGATGAATGATATGGTCGGTATTTATGAGATGTGAAGAGTGAGTGCGTATACCTGTTGGGAGGTAGAGGTGGTGGGAGTCGCCGGCCGGCCCCCACCAAGCTCAGTCAGTAGCGCGCCTGCCTCGTGTAGTGTTAGTGAGCTCTCTATATCATTCCTCTTTCTGTCGTCGTAGGGGTAGGATTGTCACCCTTCTCCCGGATAGCGACAGTCAGTTAGTATAAGTGTATTATATTAAATAGTAGTATATACTAGGCCACTACCTACTAGCTGTCCTCATTATATACATAGATACACACGTCAAACTATTCAGCTATGCTGTTTTTTACCATAACCATGTTTATTAACTTTAACACATCAGCGGATATATATTTTTAAATGAATACAGTAATATTATTATGGAGATCTACATTAATTTTCATGTTTCGCATACGATCAAGTGCCTTAATCTATTTAATACATGCTATACAAATGATATTTATTGAACTATAACTAGCTCTTGATCTATCGCTCAATATTACCATAAATATTTCTTTTATTATACATCAAAGCTTGTCTTGTCAAACTTGTAGAAGTTCTTGAAATTGATTTTATTTATCATTTGATTGCATCGTATCATATATATTTGTATAAATGTGTACATTTATTTTTGCATGTTTTTTATAGCGATTATATCACCACGTGTTTTGATAAGCAATCAGTGTAATTCCGCATTTCTTCTGATTGTTAAACATTTCTGTTCTATTCTATTTCCTCTTGTATTATTATTATTAATCAATCATAGTATGTATTGTTCTATTATTAAAACTTTTTCATTATGATATTACATATAAATGACGTTCATTATTCCTATAACCTCCCAAGAAACAGTTACTGTCAGCAGACATTCTTTGGCCCAATTTATTGCGCCGGGATTTAGCGCCACATTCCACCGGTAAGGTCATTATGTTCAGTAACTTTATAATATTCTCCCTTTAGTACTTTAATTTATACTGCGGTCATGTTGTTTCATTTTCTATTTAATTGTACTAATGCCCATTAAAATAAATATTTGATTACTTTATATGATGTTTATTAATTGTTTTTCAGTAAAGTAAAAGCGCCAACTCAACATTGCATTCGTTGTATTTATTTTGTTACTAAGCCGTCTTTCGTATATAAATCAATACTTCAATAATAAATCAATGTCTCAAAATTACTCAATATTAAATTATTCAAGGGTAACTAATATTATTTTTTGGATTGATAAAAAAATTGAATAATTTAAATTATTCCTAAATTTCAACAATTATGTTTGAAGAATGAATTTTAATTTTTTTTTTTTGTCTACTTTGGTCAAATCGTACTTAAAGAGAGAGAAAGACCCATCATCATTTTCCACAAATTTTACTATGTTTTATTAAATGATAATAATTAAGGATGGAAATTGTTGCCATGCCCTTGAAAAAATAAAATTTGCATATAAATGTATACTTATTTATTTTTTTATTATTAAGATATTGAATCCTTAGATTATACTCTCATTAAGTATGCTTTATGTTATGTTTTGTGTATTTAAAAATTTATGCTATACGATTACTAGTGTCGGTTAAATAGTGTTATTTTATACATTTTACATAAAATACATACTATTTACTAAATGTTTGGACACTTTGACCATTATCCTTTCCTAATCCATCATCTGAAATAACTAAATCTTCAGGAATTTCATGTTTGTCTACTTTCTGATAAAATAAAAAAACACGTTTGTTTTTTATCTGTAACAAAAAAAAAAAAAAAACCCATGAAGGGTCTTGGGCTCAGTACATATAGAGATTCGTACTGTTTCTTGACCAACGGCAGTGCAATGAGGTGATTAGGCCTTAATCGCGCTCAGCCGCCAGGTTTTTCCCCAATTATGTTGGGTACCCAATTTAAAGAGGCTGGGTCTGCCCCAGGAGGGTCTTCATACCCTAGGGTCGCCCCCCGACTGAATTAACAGAATAAATAATATTCTGCCATAGCCGGGATTCGAACCCAGGACCCGGAGCACAGCAGACTAGCGCTCTATCCACTAGACCACGCCGCTACCTATTATTATATCCCTATTATCTAAAAAAAAAATAAATAAATAAAATGAATTAGTCTAGGGAAATATTCCAAAAAATATATGAAACTCTGTCCGTAATCAGATAATTAAATTTGATAAGCATCCAAGGAATTCGGAAGTATCCCGAAAAATACTAGGCTGATGGTAATCTTATTAATGTTTGGTTATAACATCTCCATTTCCTATATATATATATATGTGCTTTAGTGATATTATTAAACAGTATTAATATTATTGGAAAATGAAGACCCAAAAATCAGGTAAAAAGTGGGTTAAAAAAAAAAAAAAAAAACGTGGGAGCCCGTGGCTGAGTGGCTAGCGCGCTAGTCTCTCATGCTAAAGTTGTGAGTTCGAATCCCGGTCCCAAAGGGGCTTTTATAAGAATGTAATTAAATGGGGATTCACTCACAACCTTCCCCCGGGGTATGTGAGACCCGTCAGCCAAATGGTGGCCACTCACAATATTAGGCGTAGGGAGCGACTAGAAAATACGTCACGAAACGTGAGTGTAACCTTCCAGGAGATTACACCACACGAGATCCAGGCCTACACGGCCTGTCGCGCCACGAAAGAAAGGAAAAAGGGACCAGCTGATCATTAATTTATTATATAAATATAATTAATGTGATTTTCTTTATGAGGGGAGGCTGAATGTTTATTATTTTTTTTTTTTTTCAATATATCCTACTACCAGATTTGAAACAATGTTTTAAAAAATCAATTTGATAGTTTCCTTTTTATTTAATTATTTATTGAATCATAAACAATATCTGTAAATCTACATTACAAGGAAAAATTGTTGCTTTGTATGCCGGAATATTAGAGGAAAATGTTTTTATTTTAATATTTCATCTCTTGTGGGTGCTTCCAGCGGCTGGTTACGACGAAATTCAATTTTATTTTATATTCAGTATTTTTTTTTATTAATTTTATAAATTAATAACCACTTCTGAAGTGTTATGAAAACAATAAAACAGGAAAAAAAAGTTTTTTTTTGCTACTATCGCTTAGCAGTTTATTGATATGAAGGTGTAAACACGTCATTAAGTTGTTAAGCAAAAGTAAGTTTGGTTCATGTTTAATTGCGAAAATAAATAAGAGAATATATGGGATTGAGAGTAAGTTTTTGGTCTGAGTCAAAAACATGTAATATTAGAATGTCAAGATGTACAAGTCTTATCATTAAATATTCGTGAAGAACATTGATGTAAATTTTTTATAATATATATTAGTAGAATTACAAAAAGATTTTTGTTGTTGTTTGGAGTTTTTAGGCGTAAAACCCAGGGGTCATAAACGCCTATAGTTTAATTAAAGAAATAAAAAATAGAAATTAATAGGCTATACTTATAATAATAGTAATAATAATGAGATAAAATATTATATAAAAATGAAATTAATTTAAAATACTATATTTTATTAAATAATAGGTGACTCCTCAGAAACCTAAACAGCGCCGAAATATTATATTCATTGTCAGAGAGTATGTAGGATATATTAGGACTGAGTCCAAATTTGCTTTAACTTTTCCTATAAAAAGGGCATTCTTCTAAAATATGACTGATAGTTAAGATACTATCACAATGTTATTACAAAAAGGTATAGTTGCCATTAGCCTAATAACTAATTCACACTCTCTTGTTTATGATAAAATGTTCCAAAATAAATTGAAAATAAAGCTCACGAGTCTACTAACGTATTTTGTTAATTATGGGCCCTGCAGAGACACTGAAATTACATTACGTCCAAGTGTTGGACTTATTAAAATATAAACTGTTGTGAGCTCAGCTGTTTTTAAGAATGAAATATCCGATTTTGGAGTTTCTTAATCGTTTTATATGGTAGAAGCTTATTTAGAAACCTTCTTTCTTGAAGTTAAGGAAACATTGTGGTTGTAGTCTGAGAAAAATTCGAATCTAGCTTGAGACTGGATACGATGCGTGTGATTGTAAAGGATTGTGACGAAGTATGTTGAAAGGAAATCGACCTTGAAATCCTAGAAACCTTGTAGGGAAATGGAATCTCTCGGGAAATATCTTACGGTGTTTCAAATGGATTCATGACTAAAATTTGTTTAGAGAATATATAGGGATGTATGACTATATATATCATTTAAAAATATGTATGGGTCAATCCATTCGAAATCGGCTAGACCTTGCCGCTCAATATTTTGGATTTTAATGATATTTTGCTAGTATTTCTCTATCCTTTATGAATAAAAAAACCGTAGATAAATTGTTTTCTATCAAAAACTTTTAGTGTTGCAGCCGTTTTAAGTCAGCTTCACGACTGGAAGTATGTGTTGGAAAAATCTCTCTAATTCTGGTAATTTTGCGGACAACGGGTCAAAACACAATCGCTAACAATAACACAAGGATGTACTTTATATGTTGGTTTATTATTTTTAATAATGAACATTCGTAATCGAACAAAAAAAAAAATAAAATAAAATAATCTCCCCTCAAATCCGAATAACGAATAAAAAAAAAATCCGTTTGTCCGCCGTCCGCCGTTTTTCCTAAACAATAAATACCAAAAAATTTGCTTTTAGTGCCATTAGATAGAGAATTTGATTTCGGACTAAATGAAAAAATTGGGTGCGGGCAACGCACGACTTTCATTTTTAAATGGAATTTCTGTAGAAACATGTGTTTTTAAAAAAAAATCTATTATATTATTATCTAAAATAATCAGTTAATTTTATTTTATTTTCATCACTCTGTATTAACTTTTAAAAGCTTGTGTATGAGATAATATTTTTTTGTAAAATCTTTAGCTTTCCAACGTTATATCATACATGTATATTACTGTTCTTATGTTAAAAATGAAAAGTTGCGTTAAATTTTTTTTTTCAGGTTTTCTTCTTTATTTGGGTATCGAATTCATTCAAATTATATATTTACCTGTTTTTCATCAGTAGTAGCAAGATAATAAAGTTATTTTTATAGAATCAACAAAATTAAAGGTACTTAAGAGAAAGAAAATTTAAAATATCGGCATTTAAGCCCTGTCAGACCATTTTAATCAGAATGAAACCTACATGATATTAAAGCCTATTAAATTTTACACCGATATGACGAATTTGATCAAAATCCTCGGAACCGTTTTCGAAAAAATTAAAAAAAAGGTGCAAAATGCATGATGTAAAGTGGCTCTTCTGGGAAGCTCATTTTGATGAAAAAAGTTTTTTAACGTCTTGGGCGTATATTTCTCTTAAATATGAAATTTTAGTTTCATAGGACATATCGTTTCCGCCCGGGAGTTACCACACACACTCAGATCTTTTTGCGGGACTTGGTTATTTGGACTCAGGAGACCCTAAAACGTGCATTTCCGTTGAAAACTGGAATTCGAAAATTTTCACGATCGCAATCCTTTCCCTTACTATATATAGTAAGTGAAAGTAAAAAGATTCATTGAAATTGGTTAACAACTAGCTTAGATATTGCTATTTGAAACCAGTGGTAGTGTTATTATATGATGCTTTGAATTAGTTCTTTTTATATTACCTAATTGCCTATCAACAGCCATATAATCAGTTATACCCTAATATTGTTATTTGGAAATAATAAACTATTGTGTAATAATTCGCCGCGTTTTTTTCCTTACAACGCATTAATTTACAATTGATGAAAGTCGTTGAAAAAAAGTTTATAAAGGAAAAGAGACTCACCTTTGATTATTTTTCCATACAAAGCTTAGTCACAACCCTACTTTCTGTAAAAATTTCCATCCTCAGAACTTAATCCTTTTTTGTATATGAATTTTCAAAAATAGCAAAAACTCGTTTTTAGCAAAGTTTACTCAAGTTTTTTGTCAATTTTTTTTAACCATTTTCTTGGCTACTTAGCTAATATTTTGTTAGGACCAAAACTGTATATGGTACTATCATCACCACTCTAGTTTTTGTTTCGTTCTGAAATATGTAAAGTTACAGGGGTTAATATTTTTTAAAGAAAATGTTATTTAAACAGCGAAGAGGATTTTATAACCCGGAACAAGCTCAGTATCAGTCACCAAATTTATGTCACTTATAAACATTGTATAGGTGTGTATCCTGTGTTAGTTTCATAATTTGTAATTCAGTCCTTTTTGAGATATTTCCGTATAATCTCTGCAAAAAATGGGCTTTTGTTATTTTTGAAAATTCATATACAAAAAAGGACTATGTTCTGTAGATCGAAATTTTTACAGAAAGCATGGTTGTGACTAAGCTATGTATAGAAAAATAATAAAAGGTGAGTCTCTTTAACTTTAATTCAATAATTTATTTTTATTATTTTCATCCCATTTCTTCATTTTTAAATTATTGCGTTGTAAGGACAAAATATAAAAAGCACATCCTTATCTTATTGTTGGTTTCTGTTTTGACTCGATTTCTGCAAAATTACCAGAATTAGAGATATTTTCACAACACGTTTTCATTCGTGAAGGTGACAGTAAAAGTATTTGCCAAAAAAAAAAAAAAAAGAAATGTATCCCCAGTTTTCTATTCATGAAAGAATAAAGAACAATTGGTGAAAAAATCATTAAAATCCAAATTGTTGAGCGGCAAAATTAAAGAAAATTTGACTATCTCAAATGGATTGACCCGTATATATTTGGTAAGTGCGGCCATCACCTAAAAATTGAAATAATACTTTTTACAATTACTTGATTGCCAGTAAAATTTCAGCTGTATTATCGTGGCGTGGATTATCGGCAAACCCGGTGATAAATTAAATTCCTGGAATCATTAATAATTTATCTTTGTACTCCTGGTTTTGACCTACCTGCTATTTAAGATTTCATTGCTGACAATTCGTATGAAAACCATTGATTATGCTTGTCAATGCGATGAATTTGATGTCTTCAGGAATATAATATATTTGCATACAATGAGGTCATGGTTTCCTGGAGGTCATAACATTCCTCTCGTGTATGGAACCAAAATTAACATGAAATCCTCACTTTTCCATGAAATATTTCAAATCATAACTTTAGATAAAATTTATATCATAGAAAAACATATTAATAATCTTGTTTTTCAACACAATCTCAAGGTGTTGGATACCCTTTTGCATTATGTAATGTGGATTTTTTTATTTATTTTTTTTTGTTCCCTTTGTGGTTTTCCATCACCTTCATCTCCCACTATCCTCGGGTTTTCAATATCTTTAAGGACCTCAATAATCTCGATACTTGCTGGCTTTCATTTAACAATGTTCAGCTTCATAATAAGGATAGATAAAATGATACTTTCGAATTGGGATTCTATCGAAAATAAAACATTTTTGCCAAAGTACTAATTTGTAATTAGAGAAAAGTCGAGAGCCAAAAAAAAATCTGACTAGCAAAAGCCTGTTCAAACTTAAATTTGATCCAAATTCGTAACCCTCTCACGGAACTCGTTTGGTGGATAGTCGCAAAATCTCAACAAAAAAAAACCCAGTTAGTTGGCAAGTAGTGTAAAAAAAGTATAGACTTCCTTAAGGTGCCTCTGTAACGCAACGTCTTTGAAAATACTTTTCATATTTATAATATTGTTTGTTTTTCCCAGAAAAACATGTACCGAATTTTAGCTAACTTTGTGCTTAGGGGACTTCTGGAAGTTAACAAATGTTGAGTATCGAAGGATACATGTGTGTGCGTGTGTGTGTGTGTGTGTGTGTGTGTGTGTGTGTGATATTACATACACCTCAATTTTTTTTTTTCTTAATGCTTTAAATAATTTTATTCTGTGATATTAAAATCTGCCCTAATTAGGACATTTACAACTGTATTATTAAACGGATGTTATGTTCATCCCTACAACATTCTAAACACCTGCCGTATTGTGCAAAAATATTATTTTCCTGGAAAAGAAAAAAAACTGCAGGAAATGAAACAGATATGCACAGGATATATGTGCGTGTGTCATACTGAAACCTCAAAAACTGTATTATTAAACAGATGAAATGTCCATCACTACGCTTTCTGATGACCCTCGATATTGTGCAAAAGTATTATTTTCCTGCAAATTTAAGACTAAAACTTTTGCAAATGACATAGTATAAAATTCCAATTACGGCTGATATACTCAGTTTAATTTTACTAGGTAAATGTAATATTTTTTTTTTTTTTTTTTTTTACATATTTCTTGATATTTAAAACTGTAATATATACATCAAGTAATTATGTTGGACATAGTTAACTGACGTGAAATACATATAGAGAAGCTACCCATTGGTAGCACTCTAAAAATATTTTAAAGTAGAAGGTCTGGAGGGCATCTTCTTGTCAGATCCTTCTTGTCGATGATAGAATTGAAACTAGTGGATTAGAGTGTAAATAGAGTTTTTCATGGAATGTTTTGATAATTGGATCGGGCTAATTCAGTTACATATAGAACATTAAGGTCTTTATGGATGGGCTTATTCGTGACAAAGTAAGGAGCGTTGAGGCAGTGTAAAATTAAAATAAGTATATCAGTGAAATGTTGGAATTTTTTTATGTATCATTTTCCATGCCATCTGGTTTCTGTTTTTGAAGATGATGAATAATACTTAAGATTTTTCTTTATTATGGTCCGATTATAAAAAATCTTACTCAGATTAATTTAAATGATCTGTTATGAACGTAAGCTGTTTGAAGGTTCTCTTGTTTTCCCTAGCTGCAACAAAGGAATCTTCTCAAAGGCAATATTGAGAGTAGCCGTTGGAGTTAGGTAAGATTAACGGTTTTAGTTTTAGTTCGTCCAGTTGAGCTTCTGCGAAAGGTCCAATTTACGAGAGCACTGGGTTTTCGCTGTAACTACTTACTTAAAATACGACTTCTAAAAACGTCAACCGACTTTATAAAAATGAAATACGAAACATTGCCCTGACAAGCGTTCCTAATCTTTTAAAGAGACGTCAGCTCCACAATCGGGCTTTAGCTTGACGAGATGCTTTTCAAGTGCTCATCAAATTCAGTCTAAACCGAAAAAAACATAAAAATAATAAATTAAAATTTAAGAGAAAAAATATTCATTATTATAAATATGAAAATATATTAGTTTTATTCAACGAAATACAGGTTTTAGGGCCCTTTGGTCCAAATGGCCAAGCCCCGCAAAAATGTTAGTGTGTGGTAACTCCGTAAACGATAAGTCCTATGAAACTGAAATTTCTTATTTGAGACAAATATACGCTCTAGATAATACAAAAACTTTTTCATCAAAATCAGCTAACCAGAAGCCACTTATACCATAAATTTTGCACCTTTTTACGATTTTCTCAAAAACAGCTGTAACGATTTTATTAAACTCGCTATGTCGGTGTAAACTTTAATGGGCATTACATTATGTAGGTTTCATTCTATTGATATAATCTGAGAGGGCTTAAATGCCGATATTTTTCATTTTCTTCCTCTAAAGTATCTTCAATTTTGTACTTTCGAAAAAAGTAACCATTTCATTGTTGTTAACATTAATTTAAACCGCTAAATATTTAAGTTGAACGAATTTGATAATAAAGTAAAGAGAAAAGGCAAAAGTTCTGATTGATATAATTTTACGTTGCTTAAATGCCGATATTTTAAATATTCTTTCTCTAATGTACCTTTCATTTTTTAGATTTTATAAAAATAACCATATTATTACCATTGTTAAAAAACAGGTATATCGTAGTTGGACGAAATCGATATTCAACTAAAATAAGAACTGAAAAAATATTTGTTTAATGCAATTTTTTTGTTTTTGAACATGAGAACAGTATAAATATGTATAAGTTACCGTTGGAAAGTTTATGATTTAAAAAAAAAAAATTATCTTGTACACAAGCTTGCAAAAGTTAATAAAGAGTGATGAAAACGTCGATAAAACTAACTGATTATTTTAGATAATAATATATTACATTTTTTAATAAACACTTGTTTCTATAGAAATTCAATTTAATCAATTCATTAATGGTTTCACAAATTTTTATCTCTTAACTGTATTTGAAAATTCTTTAATCGATTTTAAAAACGGAGGAACGTGAAAGTCGTGTGTTGCCGCACCAGATTTTTGTACTACAATAAGATCTGTCGTATTTATGTTCCGAAATGAAGATAAAGTTATTATTTTAGTTAAGCATTCCATTATTAATAACATAAATAAAATGTACATAGCCCATCCTTCGGAGGGGACATAAAAATATAATCCCGAGCCTGTGCGATGTCAGATACTCGTTAATGATCCCTATCCTAATTAAACCTGGATAGGCAGTATTTAGGACTTCCACTGTAGCATCGCCGATTAGCCCCAGCAGAATAAAGTGACGTTAAATGAATAAATAAATAAATTTACTATTAATTTTAAATATATTTTCTAGAAGTAGTTAGGTTTATGTATATATGGGTTTATACAAATGTTGTAATAGTAGTTTAAAAATTATTTTTCATATTCCAGACTCCCAGAACGGGTTCAGGGATTCCTGAACGTTTTCCTACTGAAGTAAATTTGATATATTTTTTTCTTGATGTTTTTGTCGTTGTAGATTGTTTTTAATAGTGAGTAAAATAAAATTGGCTCTTTTGTCAGCTGATTTTGATTAAAAGTTGCGGGAACATCTCAGGCGTATAGTTGTCTTATATATGAAGTTTCAGTTTCGTACGAATTTTCGTTTTTGCGCTAGGCTTACCACACACTGACACACACACACACACACAGACCTTATTCGGGACTGGGTTATTTGGACTCTGGAGACCATAAAAAGTGAATATCCGTTGCAAACTAAAATTCGTAAATTTTCAGGATCGCAATAGTTTTCCTTACTAAATACTTCATACATAGGCAAGTGATAGTAATAATTATTTCATGACAGTTCAATTATCTGTTGGGGAAGTATTGTTTTCCGGATGGCTGAGCAGATGGATATCTCGTTAATTACCACTAACTAAAAAAATGCATCATTGGCTGTTTCTTGTGAATATTTGAATTATCGTTGGTTTGTACCGTTTAATCAAAATTTCTTGAAACAGCAATATATCACTTAAAATTTGTAGAACGAAAAAAAAACTAATAATGATATTTATCATTAATGCAATAAAATCTCTTGAAACACCAACATATTACTAAAGATTTGTAGAACAAAAGATAAAAATAGTATGACTTCTTTATTCCAAATTTTCTTGATTATGCATTTAAATTACTTTTTTTCTCCCGTGATTATTTTTTTTTTTCAGTTTTGAAACTATAAACTATTTTAGACTATTTACTTCTGAACAGTGCACAATATCCGATCCTTCTTACTTCTTGCTACAATATTGCCTCAATATTAAAGAATCGAAACTAATTAAGTTATAATAACGTTATTGAAAAAGTTTCTTTTGGCTAAGTAGTAATTGACTTCCTGAGAATTGATTAGTAATTAAAGCAGAAAAAAAATAGCAAACATTTTCCAATCAGTGCTATTTCAGAATAAATAGTACTTTTAAGTATGAAACTCTTTTGACGTGGTAATTTGATAAAAATATACATTAGATATTAATACCATTATCAAGTTATTTATAAGAAAATAAATTCAAAGTTATTTCCGATACCCTTTAATAATTGTATATATGGCGATACAATTATTGAGTATTGAAATTCAAAGAAGGATTATAAGTATTGTACATTCACTACGAACCACCGTTCTGCACATTTCGATAGATCGTATCTTATCAGATCTCTAACCTTATGGAATTCTATTTCTCTTTTTATCCGTCAATCCAACTTTCTTTCTACCTTCAAATCCCGCTTATTCATTCATATCCTGACCACCCAGTCATAGCGGAATTGTTAATAAAGCATTATTTAATTCATTTTTTTTTTATTTGCTTATATCTGTTCTCTGTTAGTTTTAGTTAATTTGTTTATATTTATTGAATTGCTGTAAGATTCTGAAGCCCATTTTATTTGTTACGTTAATTTTATTCTTGATGGGCTTGTCCCAGGAGGATAAGAATTTATTTATTTAAGGTGTTAAATTATGTGTTCAGTGGATGCATGCTTCGCTATTCCGTATTATGTAACCAAATAACCAGTGAAATCATTCCTTGGACAAATATTATTTAATCTTAGTAGACTTTGAAAACTACTATACTTTTCTAAATATTATTTTGGAGGAACTTTATTTCAACCCTTGCGAGGTGATTCCAGCGTGAGTTTCATCACCAGTAATTGAGACGTTGATTTCCAAAAGGTACTAAAGGACATTTTTTACGAAATTGATTTTTTTACATATTTGTATTCTTATCTTTTAGTTCTATCTAAATATTCTATTTGATGTTATCTAATGAATTCTCAAGTCCTTAAAAAACACGATTTAGAAATGCTGTCATTTTCTAAAAGTACTAATTACGCATTTATTTTCGTTCCAAATCATTCTAAAAAAATTCATTTCATAACTTTAATATGATGTTATTATTATAGTAAAAAATAATTCTAAATTTCAAGGCAAAAAGACCCAATTAGGTAGTTTAATAATATAGTAATGGGAGAATTTTCGCGCTTCCTGTAAAATTTCCTAGAATGGATATAGTACCTTTTGGAAATCAACGTCTCAATTTTGCATTAAAATCAAGAATTGTATTTTCACTATATTAATAACATCATATTAAAGTTTTGTAATGAAATTTTTAGTATGAATTGGAACGAAAGTAAATGCGTAGTTAGTACT
Organism: Piezodorus guildinii; assembly: GCA_023052935.1. Lineage (NCBI taxonomy): Eukaryota > Metazoa > Arthropoda > Insecta > Hemiptera > Pentatomidae > Piezodorus > Piezodorus guildinii. The sequence goes on from CM041292.1 coordinate 145,149,997, forward strand.
TTTAGAAAATGGCCGATTTTCTAAATCGCTTTTTTTAGGGACTTGAGAGCTCATTAGATAAAATAAAATTGAAGATTTAGATTACAAAAAGTGATGAGAATACAAATATGTAAAAAAATCAGTTTCGTAAAAAATGTCCTTTAGTACCTTTTGGAAATCAACGTCTCAATTGTTGATCCACTCTGCATTAGTGATAACCTGATTAAAACATTTGTTTTATACATGTTATTAGTGTGCTTTTTATTTGTTATTTTAGATACTTAGAGAGTCTTGTAGTTATAGAAAGTGGTGTGGCTATTTTCAGTACTAGGCCACCCACTCCCAATCCCTATAATTTCATATTCAGTTTCCAGTTACTCTTGCATGACCTCTGCCAGGTGTCTATAACAGAATAAATAAATTAGTACATTTGAGTCGAACGCTGATTTAATAGTTTCTATTGGATCCAAAATGAACATGAATATCTTTAAAAATTGTCCATTTAATGATCCTATGATATAAGTAAGTATTTTATAAAAATCAATTGGGTTTACTGATGATTATAATTGAAGACCTATTTAATTTACTTAGTCCCATTTCCGATATATGATGATTACAGACAACATTACCTACCAGACACTGAAAACTTTTATAGTTCTTAACTCACTCAATTATTGTCCACACAAAATATCAGATACATAAGAATTTATATTTAACTAATATCGTACGAATAAGAGCCTTTATTATTGAAAGTTGACCTGTACGTTTGTATAATTTTCCTATTATTGTTATAAAATACCTGTTTGTGTTTTTTTTCTTTCTTTTTTTTTTTTTATTATTTAAAATCAATCGCAAAAGCAAATGTCTTGAAAACATTTTTTTCCTATATTTTTTAAACTTAATGTTTTGTTTTTTTAAAGTTATATGTACATTTGTACTATTCTTTTATTATAATTTTTATAATAATTTACTCAGTTGTGTAACTTTATTATGAGGATGAATAACTTTTTTATTATAATATAAACAGCTTTAGAATATGTCATAGAAAAGGTGATGTGTACCGAGAAAGATTAAAATATGGGTGACAAGATTCCGGTTTTGGGGTATGCCGATGATCTGGTACTGCTAGGTGAAGACACGGAAACCGTACAACTAAATACAAGTTTGTTAATAAAAAACGGTAAAGAAATAGAACTCGAATTAAATACCGATAAGACGAAATATATGATTAGTAGCAGAAACGGTGTCGATCTTGGTGATATTGATGTATCAGGGCATACTTTTGAACACGTAGAGAAATTCAGGTATTTAGGTTCAATTATAACAAGAAAATATGAAATCCAGGAAGAAATAAAGTCCCGGTTAAAGGTGGGAAATAGGTGTTGTTATTCAGTTGCTAAGTTACATACGCGGCTTCTATCTAAAAACGTTAAGGTTAGAATTTATAAAACTATTATTCTTTCGACGGTTTTTTACGGATGTGAAACGTGGCCGCTTACTTTGAAGGATGAACAACGGCTTAAGGTTTTCGAAAATAAGGTTCTGCGTAAAATATGTGGTCCGAAGAGATATGAGGCAACTGGGGAGTTTAGAAGGTTGCACAACGCGGAATTGCGGAACTTGTATCCTGTGAATATAATTGAGTTGATTGCATCGCGGAGACTCAAAGGGGCGAGTAAAGTTGTTGGGCTCGATGAGGAGCGGATTTCGAGAAAGTTGGTATTCGCTGATCCGACTGGTAGGCGTCCGAAAGGTAGGCCGAAGCGTAGATGGGAGGATTAAGGCTAATCTCAGGGGCTTGGGCTTGAACGGTGAGCATTAGACGAGTCTGTGTAGGCGGAATTTGGTGGTATCGGCATCGATCCTCCGGTTTGCTAAGCCTATTATTATTATTATTATTATTATTATATTAACAATGACCAATTCTATTTGCAAGAGGGATTTCCCCAAAGGTAAATAAATAAATAATGATTATAATCAATAATTTCTATTAGTAGTGCAGCGTAGCTACAAGAAGGGCAATACTGGATGTATGTTTGTTTTATGTGGTATGTTAATATTTTAATTTACAAAAGGCCCCAATATCCCTTTTTATCTTCTTCATCCAATTATATTATTTGATTACTCAAAAACTATACTTCCTCTTATATGATCTCCATTTAAAATGTAATTTACCTGGGTACATTGACGAGTATCATTACATTGTGACGGGCCTGATGGTTGCAAACACACAGCTGGTGGAAGCAAAGAGGCTATGTGAAATGGATATGTCACTGCTTCAAAAATATTTATATTTTTGTTCTTTTAATAATTATTTAATGTAGTCATATAGTAGTGTAGTTAACTTTATATATCTCTCCGTTTTGTCTTTAATTTTTAATTTTAATTGTCTTAATAAGCAGCCAACTCTTATGGTATCTATTTTAAAATCCACGATTGGTAATCCATCTCTCTTAAAACATAAAAATCTGATGCACGCAACTCACGACTGTCTCTTACTTCGGTTGTTGAAATCAATTAAAGAATTTTCAAATACATTTACAAATAGAAATAAATTGTAAAATAATTGATTAAATTGAATTTCATATGTTTTATTAAGTAATCTATTTTATTATCAACAACAATCAGTTAGTTTTATCGGCTTTTTATCACTCCCCATTAACCTTTACAATTCCCTGTATGAGATATTTTTTTTTCTAAAATCTTTAGCTTTCCAACGGTATATTATTCATCATCTATATTATTATTCTTGTGTTTAAAAACGTAAAAAGAATATTTTTTTCACTTTTCTCCTTTAGTGGTTTTCTTCGTATTTTCGTTTTCGCGCTAGACTTGCCACATACGGACACATACACGCGCGCGCACGCACACACACACTCACTCAAACCTTTTTTTCGGTACTTGGTTATTTGGACTCAGGGGACCCTAAGTCGTGAATTTCCGTTGAAAACTGGACTGAAAATTTTTACGATCGCAGTACTTTCCCTTACTATATATTTCATATATAGGTAAGTGAATTTAAAAATGTCTATATAAGAGATGTGGTGGGAATGAAATAGTCTTAATTTAAATAGCTGTTATTATTTTTGATGTTTTTCTATTCAGAAATAATTAACAATTGTTTATTAATCAGCACTATTGCTTTTATACTTGCTCAATGCTCCTACCATTCTGTCCACGTAATTATCAATTGCTATGAATATTGATCCTACTGATTAATATTTAATTCGCTACAAATAGTTAATTTTGCATCTCTTATTTTCTCTTGAATATTCAAAACCGTCTTGCCTCTTGTATAGAGTTCGGTATTTCATTAAGCCAGTACCGGCTAGAGGGAACCATCTCTGATTGTCGTTGGAATTATTGTAACGCGATGGTGGTTTTGTTTCATCCCTCCACCGCCGCCGCTTACATTTGCTTGTCATGCCTGCATTGCAATGAAATATTAAACATTTTAATCGGGCCCTTGATTTATGGTTCATGTTAGCTGCCTGTTTAATTACTGTCATGAATTATTCATAGTTTGAGTTTGGTATTCGTTTCTGCGCCGGGCTTCAGTCCTGTGTGTGCTTTCCAAGATGGCTTATCGTCTCCCTTCGTCTTTCCTCTCATTTATTAGAAAATACCGAAATAAAACGACCGCAAAGTAGTACTTAATTTTCTAAGGTTTGAAAACTTATTTTCCCCTTAATTAGCATTATTAACAATTTGCATAAAAAATTCCCACGTTGATAAAAATAAAAATAATACTTAGTCAATCCAGAAGAACACATCTGGGTGTATTTATAGTCTGACTTATTTATTTCATTTTTTTAAAAATCTTTTCGGCCAACTTGGGACCACGCAACTAATGCTTTCTTTTAGCCCTTTATTGTCTCATCCTTTCTGCATGTTTCTGTTTCCGCTTTTCAGTCCAATTCTTGCCTGTTTTGCACTTGGGCTTTATCTGGAAACTCTGGAGTCCTTCCAGTTTCTTTTTCAGAGGATCACGCTCCTTAACATCTGTCCACACCACTCCCAAACTCCTGCAGATCCTTTTCCACCTCCGTGAACTACGCCCCCTTGATCTTCTTTCCCAGAAAGTAAGTCAAATTCTATTTGTCATTTTTGCTTGGCTCACGTGAGCATAAACTTCGATCCTTCTCTTCCGCATAACGTCTGTTAGGTTTTCTACATACTTAAAGAGTTTGTGGTTATTTCTTTTCCTATATATACCATTTTCCTTTATTGGGCCTTAATGAAGTCCGACTTTAATTTTTTTTTTTTACAATGACAACTTTCAACCTTATCAAAAACAAAGAATGATAGCAACAAATGATATAGCAATAATATACTGTGAAGTATGGGACACTGTTACATTGATATCGGATGTTTGATATGTCCTGAATACTGTTACTGACCGCAGAAAATATTTAAAGTTTCTAAACTAGTCTAAACTCCACTCTGGTTACAAAACTGCGGCAACTTGAAATTATTCAGGTATTGTTAGTACAACTCCTTATATATTAGAATTTTTTTTTCTTTTCGCATGAAATAATGAAAGGAATGTGGTATACCCTGTATTTTTTTTAAATCCGTAGGTGGCGAGGTAGAAACATATTCTAAAACAGTTCTAACCTACCCTAGGTAAGGTCTATTGAGGAGCTCATACACTGTTTATTTATTTTAAACTTCTTTACTTTTAATCATTTATGTTATATATTCAGTTATTGCTACAACTTACATCTTTATTATCTCTCTCGTATGCTAGGTAAATTTAACGCATTCAGAACTATGTAATAAATATTAAGACTCATTTATGTCTACAATACGTGATTAAAAAACATAATGCTTAATAAAAAATATGCTTAGTTGTCTGATCTAAGAAACTTGGAGTGTTTTAATAAGAATTTAGGGGAATAACATTTATTTGTTTATACTTTCCATTGCTCTTCAAAACGTATAAGGATTCAACGATTCACAGGGATGTAACTAAGAGGGAAAATATCAAAAAGTATCATATAAAATAGTAGAAATATTTGGTTTATTTGTAAGAAATAGCATTATTTATAAATTAAAAAAAAAAAAATAATAATTATGAAAATAAATTAAGAAGTTGATAGTAGTTAATAGTTGACAACATTGCTTAATAAACTACTTTATGTAAACTAATTTATTTTTGAAAACTATAAAATTCACTTACGTTAGAGGATTTTTTTTTAACAACAGTTTTTTTTCTTTCTTTATTATTGGAGTGGCATGGCCTAGGGGATGGAGCACTATTCGACTTTAGGTCCCTGGTTCTATTCCCGGCAGTGGCAGAATATTATTTATTCTGTTAACTCAGTCATGGGATGACCCTTGGGTATGAAAATCCGCTCGGGCACACCCAACAACCTCTTTATAGCGGGTTCTAAAAATGAGAAAAAAATTGCGGTTGAGTGTGATCACCTCATTTCACGACCGTTGGCATAGTAACAGTACGAATCTTTATGTGCTCTGGGCCCAATACACTTCAAGTGTTGTAAGGGTACATGTTTTTTATTTTGTTTTTTCGTTCAACAGATCGTTATTAAATGGTTTATTAATTTAAAATAGTTTTAAAGTTTCGTATAGAGCATATAATAGAGTATATATATATAATATATATATACTATATATATATAATATATATATATATATATATATATATATATATATATATATATATATATATATATATATATATGTACATCTTGCATCACGATGTACCTCTCTCTAAATTTAAGCTTTATCATGTTTGAAGATACTGACAAGTAGCTTATTGATTATATCACAGTTATTGGTTTGGAAATCAAATAATTTTGATTTTCTTTTATATTTTGGTTGGTTTGTATTATATAAATAGTAGATAGGTACAATACCGTTTTCTGCCCAACTTCAGAATTAGTAAAAAACCAACATTAATCAGATATTTTTATCACATCTAATAATGATGTGAATTCATCCGTACATAGAGAAAAGGTCGTTTGGGATCAATATAGAAGCTTGCATTAAACGAGAGGAGAGAGAAATGTGGGCACCGTCTCAATTTGAAACACAAACGTTTGTCAAGACAGAGTAAACAAAATTAACAAGGCTCAATGCCGTTCCGATTGTAATAGATTAATTGGATCAGAACTATTTCAATTGCTAATTCTTATGTAATATAAGGAAACGTTTTTAGGACCCGATTGTCTCCAGATTAAAAGAAGAAAAATTAAAGATTATAACATTTTTATTTCGATCAATATTTTGGCCGTTTTATAGTATAAGTTAGAAACTAAAAGTAATAATATTTGCCGGGATACTTGAAATAACAACATTAAGCATATAATTTAATTAAAATAATTCTCTTTAAAACAATTTTTAGTTCTCATATTTTCTTGGTTTACTTAGTTGGAAAAAATACTATAAAAAACCTATAATTAGTTATTATGAAATCATAGGAGCAACTTTACATTTATTTTTTCAAAATATGACTTTGAATAAAATGTATTTAACTATATATTACTTTCACTTATCTATATTCATTATATAGTAAAGATACTAAAGCTCTCCTATGTATCTTGGGTTCATTAAATTTTAAAACTGATTGATAACAGACTCCCGAAACTATGCTTTCATACACTAGAGGAAATGCATACACGCAGAAATAATAATCTGTAATGAAGCTGGTTACACCAATTATACTCTTTGTTATGTGCAGTATATAGTTATCATTTAACAACATTGATTACCATTTTAAACCCAAGGAAAACTGCACATTATGTAATCTTCACGAAAGACAGGACTTATTCCATATTTTCATTTGATGTCCCATATGCGCACCATTCCGTACCCATTATATTCTTAATGACTTATATATGGATATTATTAATTTTTCCGACATCTTCTCCACCGAAGACATTACAGATTAAAAAAAACATTCATTACTACGCCTAAAATTGTTGCCAAATTAGAACCTTTATAATAATTTGTTTTTCATTGATCGGGTTTCAATGTATTATGTAATGCTTGTTAATTTTTTTCATAAGTCTTATTGTAATTTATTACTACTAAATGTATACATGTTTAAATATGTTCTTGTATTTTACATTGTAATGTAATCAGATCCGTATGTATGGGGCTTCATTCAGCCTGAAATCAAATAAAGTTATATTCATTCATATTTAAGTTATAGGGAAAATAAGTATTTTTTAAAATTGTTATTCTGCACTTTTCTACGTTAATATTATTATAAATTATACAAAAAATGATCTTTTACAAAATCTGCTGGTAATATTAAAAAACCTATAAGCGAATAGTATGTGTGTGTGTGTGTGTGTGTGTGTGTGTGTGTGAATATATATACAGCCAAATCGACTCAAATACCTAAAATATTTCAATTAATCGTTATTCACATATATATTGTATGTCTTTCATATTATTAAGTTTTTGCTATTGGAACGTTCTATCTTGTACTATTTACACAACACATGTTTTTTTTTTGTTTTTGTTTTTTTAAATCGATGCCATAAATTAGAAACAGGGCCGTACAGGATCGTTTCTGTTAGGGAATGAGACCGCCCACGGGCAATCGCATGTGGGTGGCTCAGTCGAGCCAGCTTTCTCATGAGGTATTTTAGAAACGCCTGTAAGACTTTTACTGCTTTTTACATCATACAGCAAAACTCTACGTAATTAATTAGTGCTTTTCTATCAATTATTTTTATAATTTGATAACAGGAGTTTAATTATAGTTAAATTTTAGTTGATAATTATTTTTGTTTATTATTTTCAATAATGAACCTTCGTAAAAAATAAATAAAAATACCCTTTCTTCTCAAAATTTGAGGGCTTGCGTTTCAAGATATGTATAATTCTTTGTAAATCAGAAAAGAAGTAGGTTATTTTTATATTATTTTTATTGTCATATTATTTTGTTCACTTTTTTCATTGTCACAATTATTGTTTCTATTATTATAATGTATTATATTTTTTTTATTGATTTGTTATTTCTATGATAATATGATTAATATTTCATTAGATGTACCATACTCTTAAAGCATTGTATGAAGTTTATTTATTATTGGTTGTGTATTTGTACAAGAATATTTCTTTGACAAATAAAATTATTAGAATATATATAGAGAAAAAATATATAGTTTTAAAATCAGTACACCGCTATTAATTATGAAACAGTAAAAAACACAAGTAAAAAAAAAGAGAACAATTTTATCTATATATAAACCCACATCACAGTTTTTTTTTTTTTTTCTGTAGATAGAGAAACTTGGGGATAGATTTTTAGAATCAGTAAAGCGCGATAAACAGAAAAAAAAAAAATAAAAATGTGGATCTATGTGTGTGGATATGTATTTAAGCCACAAAGTATAATAGATGTTATTTCACCAAAACTCGGTTATTATTGAATATAGAGAAAAATCGAAAATATTTTCGAGATCAAGACACGGCGATGAACAAAGAGAAAAAAATATCTTACATGGTAAAGTCACAACTTATAAGAAATTCGATTCCATGAGAACTCGGTTATTATTGATGATAGAGAAAAAAATACAAGGAGTTCTGGAACCAGGAAATTTTATTTGAATGAAAATCGAAACAAAGGATAAAGAATTAGTAACGAAGTCTGGTTTAAATACTTTTGGTTTATTATTTTCAAAATCTTTGTAATTGAACAACAAAAAAATACTCCTCGCCTCCTCAAAATTACGGAGCTTACGTTTCCCTTTGAATTATTTATGGTTTTTCATATTAGCTAATTGCCTATAACCATTTATACTCTAATATAGTTATTTGGAAATAATAAACCATTGTGTTATGATTTTCAGCGTTAATATGAAATGGAACCATATTGTCTGCTTTTTGTATTATTAAATTACAATTAATTGAAATTGAGAAATCTTATTAATTGTCTGCTAGTTGTACTATTAAATTACATTTAATTGAAATTAAGATATCGTATTAATTGTGTTAAAAACCTATGGGTCGTAGTATTTAACTTTATTACAATTATTTATGCTGACCTACAAATTATTTAAATAAATTTGTGAACTCAGAATATGAATCTGCAGCCTGAATAATTCATAAAATCCATATATCTAATCCTGTTTGCTTTTATATTATCCATATTTTATGTATTATTTTGTATTTATATATTATTTATTCATATTTTATACATTATTTATATATCCGTAGATTTTTCTGTTAACAATACATTGCGCCGGACATTGATTAACCCTTATGTATTCATCGATCAACCCGGAAAAATTATGGTCATTTTGGTCCAACTTTTGTTGGCAATAGATCTATTGTTTACAGAACTGTTCAACGTAGTCATTCTTTAATTAGTGTTTAAAAAATATTGTTTAAATAAACAATTATAAAATGTTCGTGCTCGTCGTCTGAGACTGTAACAAATTAAAATAACTAATAATTGTTACGTTAAATAGTAGTTTTTACAGTAAATATCATTACTGTCAAAATTTCTATAAGTGACAAATAAAAAAAAAAAATAAATAAAAAATCATGAATGGGAATTCGCAAATGGGTGATATTTATAATACTTACAAGAGGATCCCAAATGTGCCTTACTGGTTGTGAAGATTTTTTTTTTTTTTCATTTGAACTTGACATAAAACCATTAGACTGCAAAATATTAGAGGCCAAAGCTTCCTATGAGTTGGGGAAAAAAAAATCGAAAAACACATTTCATTTACTATCTCTGGTTCTAGTGAAGGTTGAAAAATAAGTTTAGTGTTAAAATTACCTTATTTACAATAGAAACAAGAAATATAAAAAAAAAAAAAATTATCAAAAGAGTACTTTTAAAAAGGTTTCATATAAATGTTCTAGATTAAAATTCCTTACTCCTAAAAACAGTTTTTATAAAATAGTATAAAAGTTTTCATTAAATTGATAAACAAAATTCATTGCGAAAAAATTCCCTAAGGTTACCTTTTGAGGTTTTTAAACACAATTTTAATTTTTTTTCCTGCCTCAGATGTACAATGCAGGAGCCTGGAATTCGACCAAAATTTACAGTGACGTAAGGTTTTTAAGAAAAAAAACAACACTTTCTAGGATTCATGCAAATACGTTTCATTAAGCAAAAATTACAATTAATCTAGCAATCTGTAGCCGTCGCGTTTACTTCTTCCCAAAAGTGTATTTTTTTTTTTTAAATGTTTTTTTTTACTTTTTCCTAAATTAAGTGAATATAGGGGAGCTTGGGCAAGTTCTTGTGGAATAAAATGTGGCTTTAGTATACAATTATTGTGGAAAACAGTAGGTTATGGATATGTTTTCTTTAATTTACTGATTTTTTCCTAAAAGAAATTTATATTGAGTAAAAAAAGCGCCAACACAATAATTGTTGGCAAAATGTACTTCTTTTTTTTTTTATCATTTAATACAATTAGGTTCCTAAACAGTAGGTACTAGCGACAAATGTTATATACGGAAATATAATAAAAATTTTAACGCGTACAACACTAGCACAGTTTTTTTTAAACAGCATGTCAATATAGCTCCAACACTGAATGAATGTAGCTAAAAGTAACACCAACAATGCTAAAGCGTGTTAGACCGAGGGTAAAAAAGATATATACATGAAGGTTACAGACCCCCAACCAAAAGACATACATGTCAAAAATATCCTTCACATGTATCAATTTCGTCAAATGCACTTCTTAATTAAAGATTTAGTTAGATTTTTGTTTGTTGGTAATAAAGTGGCATTTTTCATTTTAATTTTCTGTCTCTTCTTGCGTCCATTTTACTTGGTCTACCATTAATCTTCTGTAGCTGAATCGGAGTAAATTCACCGTGGATCTGATAGTGTTTAGTTCTAATAGTCGGTTACTATTCACGTTGGAAGTGGGCCAGGATCGCTGAGGGCTTCGCCCGCATTATAGCCAAAACCTTCCCTAAAGAGAGTTAAATTTTCTGCTGCGATTGTATAAGTTTGGGATATTTATCAGGCCTTAGTGACAGCTTTACTGTAGGGGATATTTTTCATACTTAGTTGGGGCACGGTTCGGTAGTCGTCTGGCGTCTTACAATAATCTCCTTTATCCTGGAAAATGTTTCTATAGATCGATGGTAGTGCCATGATATGTTAATTTGTGTCCTAAAAGTAAAAATCTGGTGCGGGCAACACACAACTTTCACTTACCTCCGTTGTTAAAATCAATTTAAGAATTTTTAAATACATTAAAGATACAAATTAATTGTTAAAGAATTAATTATTTTGAATTTCAATAGAAACATGTGTTTTATCAAACAATCCATTATATGTTTACCTAAAACAATCAGTTAGTTTTATCGGCTTTTCATCACTCTTCATCAACCTTTTAAAATTCCGTGTATTATATAATATTTTTTATAAAATCTTTAGCTATCCAACGGTATATTATACATCTATATTACTATTCTTGTTTTCAAAAATACAAAAATTGCATAGAAAATATGTTTGCACTTTTCCCCATTATTTGTTTATAAAATTCGCTTTACTTGCATATTTACCCTTTATTTATCAATGGTAATATGATGATATTCCAAATTTGTTGAAATCTACAAAATTAAAGGTACTTTAGAGAAAGAAAATTTACAATATCGGCATTTAAGCCCTGTCAGACTATTTCAATCAGAATAAAACCTACATCATATTAAAGCCCATCTAATTTTACATCGATATATATACAGTTTAATCAAAATCGTTAGAGCCGTGTTTGAGAAAATTGTAAAAAGGTCCAAAATGCATGTATGGTATAAAGTAGATCTTCCGGTCAGCTGATTTTTCAAAAAGTTTCTGTAACATCTCGTGCGCATAGCTGTCTTAAATTTGAAATGTCAGTTTGAGCGGACACACACACACACAGACCTTTTTTCGGGACTTCGTTATTTGGACTCAGGGGACCCTAAAACGTATATTTCCGTTGGAAGCATTTTCACGATCGCAATACTTTCCCTTACTATATATTTCATATATATGTGAGCGAAAGTAATAATTCATAAATAAAATTTTAATACTAACTTACTTTCTCACATTGTTTTATATATTTTTTACAATATTAAAAACAATTTTTGGAACAAATCTATATTTTTCATAGTGGTTAAATTGTCCGTGATTTTAAAGAATCTTTTGATTTTTTCCTGCAAATTTGTTTAATATACGTTATAAAAAGTTGCTCATCATCCCGGCGAATACATATCTTTTATAGATTAGGATGTTTGCAACGTCAAGATTTTGTGTTTGAAAAATAACACTTATTGTGGTTTATATGCAACCGAAGTCCATATCATTGTTTCACTGATAAACTCCAGTAGACTATAAATAATGTTGAGCAAGTTATGTTAGATATCTTATTGTAGTGTGAATATTAAATGATGCTTTATTATAATTTTACTTGCTTAGTCATTTACAGAATTTTACAGAAACTCAAGTATAAGATGTGTCGATAAATGTTGTAGTTATTAATATTAATATGTTCATTTAGTGAAAATTCGGCAATTTTTATTATTATTTCTACTTCTTCATTTTAAAAGTACATTATTTGGAAAAAATAAGTTGTTGAATCAGTAAAAAATCAACTTTGGATTTTAATAAAAATGGAATAAAGTTAATTGTTGCAGTAATAAATAAATGACAGATTTTTGCGTTTCCTGTACAATTGTCTAAAGTGGATATATTACCTTTTGGAACTCGTCTCAATTGTTTTTCCCCGTGAGGGAGTAATAGAAAAGATACTTTACTATCTTAACGTTTTATTCTAAACTATCAGCTAGAATTATTCTTGAAGTATAATTTTTTGGAATTTAAGGAACATAAAGTAATGAAGTCGATCATACCATACTTATTTAAATATTATTATTTTATAAAAAGAAAAATATTCAATTTGTATTAACAGTATTTCTATAAGTACTTTTATTTTTTATCGTTCTAAATCAGGTTATTTATGTGATAAATTATATAGCTCAAGTCTTAAGAATCATGACTGTACACATTTTTCAGTTTTTATTAGGTATAAGGCGAAGAGGAGATATAAAACGTCAGTCTGCTTTTAGAGTTGTAAAGAAAAAGATTCAAGAGAAGAGGGTGAGTGTGTAGGGCGGTGAAGTCAGTTCCCATCTGAGTCAGCCTCCATTCGATCCTTTACCAAGTCCTTCAGAGCTTTGTACACTCTCACCAATTGAAGTTTATTTCAGTGATGGCATCTTAGATCTTTTCGAAAATTGCATTCTATACAACTAATAGTCTCAATAAAAAATAAAATAAATTGTATTACCTTACATTGAGTCACAAAATTAATTTATTTATTTATTTATTTAACGTCACTTTATGCTACTATGGCTAATCGGACGATGCTACAATGGGAGTCCTAAATTTTGCCTATCCAGGTTTTATTAGAATAGGGATCTTTAACGAGTACCTGACATCGCACAGGCTCGGGACCACCTTTTAACGTCCCCTCCGAAGGACGGCGTAACTAAGGATTTTTTACTCCCATTAAAAAATCCTAGGACCACCTGCGGGTTTGAACCCGTGACCTTTAGCATGGGAGGCTGTTACGCTAGCCACTCAGCTACAAGTGATCCCACAAAATTAATGGTTAAATTGTTCATGTGAATCCTCTTTAGTTTCTATGGAAATAACTGAGGGCGTATGTAGGAATATTGTTAGGGAGTCAGGTAATTTATATAATTATTTCACACACACACACACACACACACATATATATATATATATATATATATATATATATATATATATATATATATATATATATATATATATTTTTATTTGTTACTAAAATTTTCGGTAGGAGGCGCGGCATGACCTACGTCCATGATACAATAGTAAATTATATGTATATATATATATATTTCTATAATTATGAGATTTCCAACGTTGTATTATAATATATTCATAATTAATACGTGTCTTATCAGTCCATCAGTCTTAGAGTATTTGTTGTGGTGTAAGGAGCTCTCCGTCTTATCTGGTAACATTTGTTATATTTCAATAGAACACTTATAATTTTCAACTTTTCAAATCGATAATTCTCAACAGTTAATTATATAGTGCTTATATAGTTATAAAAAATCGTTGGCATCATTAATAAACTTTATAAACTACACGAAAATTATAACTTCATATAGTCAGTGCCGTTGAGTGGTAGCGGTGGGGATAGCTTATCTACGAAGTCTAATCCTGCTTCTCTCCAAATAAACACGCTATAACATTTCGTATTATTGTTGCCGTTTTCTCTCACAGTTCAATTTAAATACATTAAAATATATATTTATATATATATATAAAATAGAAGAAATGGCTAACTGTAAAATTTGCTCCAAATCTGTCGGAAGAGACGAGAAGGCGAAGTTGATCTGCCCTGTTTGTCAAAATATTTTCCATATAAAGTGTGTCAAATTAGATGCCACTGATCCAGAGGCTTATAAAAAGTGGGTTTGCCTCGACTGTGAAACGACTTCGCGACCAACGTCGGCCCACGAGCCCGCTACCATGATTAACCTATTAATGACGCTCACCGAGGAGGTTAGAGAGATGAAGACTCGGCTTCAAGGGATCGACGATTTAAAAGACATTAAACAAACCCTTGAAAAACAGTCCGAACTCTCGTTCGAAAACATGGAGAAGCTTCAAAAAATCGAAAGCCTCCTTGAAGAACAAAAAGCCTTAGCGGAGAAGTTATCATTGGAAAATAATTTATTAAAAGAAAGAATCTCCGTTTTAGAAGACAGGTTAAATATCTCAGAGCAAATTCAATTAAAAAATACAATTGAGATCAGAGGGATCCCGGAGAGGCCAGGTGAGACCGTGACTGGCACCATAGTCGGCGTCGGCGCAGCTCTGGGCGTGAAGCTGGGCCCGGAAGATCTGGACCACGCTGTACGCCTCAAGCCCAAGGAAGCGGGAGCCGCGGGACCATCATCGCTCGATTCGTCCGGCAAGCGGTAAAGGACGATTTAATTCGACAAAGAAGAATTAAAAGGGACCTTTCTACGCGCCACCTGGGTTGGGAAGGAAATAATAGCCATTCTATCTACCTCAGCGAGGCGATGACACCCACTAATAGACATCTTTACTGGCTGGCCCGGCAGAAAAAGGTGTCGTCCAAGATAAAATATGTATGGTTTAGTGGCGGGCGCGTCAGGTGTAGGAAGTCCGATGGTTACCCGGCGGTAATGGTAAATAAACCATCTGACTTAGACATTTTTATTTGATTCATGATTCCCAGTCACTACAATATTGTATTAATTTTATTTTATTTTTTTAAAAAAGATATCTTATTTTTTTTTTAATTTTGCTCTAATCTGTCTAAAAGGTATAAGTGCCATTTATTTTTTAATTTGGATTATTTTTTATTTACAGTGTTATCATAGCTATAATTTATTTACACTATTCTTTTTTATCTATCGCTACCGCAATCTAAGTGTTTTATTTCCATGTAACTCATTTTTTTCTAAAACTTTAAGTCAACATTTTCATTTTTCCTCACAAAATGCAAATGCCACTTATTTTTTAAATTGGATTATTTTTTATTTACAATGTAGTTACAGTTATATTTTATTTACATTATCTTTTTTTAACTATGGTTATCTAAGTATTTTATCTGCATATAATTTATTTTTTTCCAAAACTTTAAGTCAAAATTTTCATTTTTTCTCACTTCAACCAGAGGAAAATTTATTTAGTTACACAGTTAAGAATTTATTTATTTTCTTATTTCCTTCTGCATATGATGGATATTTTATTTTTTATGCAATAGACTTATTAATTAGCTATAATGAAGATTTTTCTATCTTTATTTATATTGTAAATATTTTACTTTCTTATTTAATAGTTTTATCACTTTTTTATTTTTTTTATTTCCTAATTATTTATGTATGTATCATATTTTTTGTATACAGAAGAATGTCTTTTCATTTACATATTATTTTATTTTTTGAGAGGCTTCATTTTTATTTTCATTTTTGAAATAGAAAACACTTTATTCTCTTACATGGAAGATGTTTTATTTACTCACTTTATATTAGAGATATCTATTTTTATTTTGACCAAACCTCATTATCTATTATTATATTTTAGCAGTTGTGATTATCATAGAAATGAAACTAAAACGTCTTATCTGTACCATTTATACTTGTTTTGTTTTTTCATTTACTAGTTCTTTAAATTGTATTTGTTCCATTTATTTTCTCTGTAATATCGATTTTTTATATTTTTTATTCTGGTATTTACCTCAGCATATTTATGTTATTTTCATATATATTTTATTTCGACCTATAATGAAGAATTTTTTTAACTTTATTTATTTATTTATATAGTAAATATTTTAATCTTTTATTTTATAGTTTATCATATTTTCATTTTCTAATACTGTTAGTAAATACCAATTTAGTTATCATATATATATATATTTTTTTTTTTTTTATCTAGAAGACATTGAAGATTTTTTTTATTTTTTATTTACTCACTTTGTATTAAAGATATATATTTTTATTTTTACCGAATCTCATTTTTACATATTATTATATTTTATTAGATTCCATTGTCATAGAAGTGAAAAAAGGACAGCTTCTCTGTACCACATTGTTTTGTTTTTTCATTTAACAGTTTCTTAAATTATTTTTATGTGATTTATTTCTTCTTTCTACTATCGTGGAATTTTTATTTGAGTTTTTATTTTTATTTTGGTATTTATTTAATCATATTTCTGTTATTTTTATATGTATTTTATTTCGATCCAAAATAGAGTGCTGGACGAAAAATTGTTATATCCTATCCTTCAGTCCTAATGCTTTTTTCAGTTTTTCCTCTTCTCAATCCTCCCATTATGACTAATATCCTAACTTCCTGTCACATAAACGCACAATCCCTCTTAGCCCACTATGATGAATTTCAAAAATATTTCCTTGACAACTTTTATCATATAGTAGCCGTCTCCGAAACATGGTTAAAACCATTTATCCCTTCCTCTCAGGTTTCCCTTCTAAACTACTGTTTCCTACGACATGACAGACCTGATCGCACGGGAGGTGGAGTCGGGCTGTATATTCACGATAGCCTGAAAGCCAAAATCCTACTGAAGTCCCCTCCTAATCCCCTTCCTTACATAGAATACATGTTTGTTGAAATTTCAACCATCTCCTCACACTTGTTATACGCCGTTGTCTACCGACCTCCTCGTGTTCCATTTGATGACCTCTTCCAATCCTCCCTTGTCCAACTGGTCTCAGCATATAATAATATAATTATCTCTGGTGATTTTAATACTAACATGTTATCTGAGTCCAGCGACAAATCCTTCCTCACCGATTTAATATACTCCCTCAATCTGTACCTCGTTCCTTATCATCCTACTCATCATTCTCAGTATACTGATACCTGGTTAGACCTACATATTTCTGACTCTCCTGTAAAAATTATTTCCTCATCGCAGCACCTCGTTCCTTTCTTATCATCACACGACCTTATCCATATTACTTATGATCTACCTGTCAAATCCTACAACCCAAGAATCATATCATATCGAAATTTAGACCTTCTTTCCTACGAATCTCTTCAACCTGATCTGGACTCAATCCACTGGGACACGATATACTCCGACAACTCCATTGATCCTATGGTCTCCACTCTTACCTCAAACCTACGATCCATACTAGACATCCACGCTCCCCTGAAAACCAGAATCTTACGCCGTCCCACTGCGCCTTGGCTCACCCCCGAGATAAAGGATATGATGAAGAGAAGGGAAGCGGCGAGACGCAAATTTCGACGCACCCGTTTGCAAGAAGACTATGTGTCTTTCAAGAAGCTCCGTAATGAAACCCAATGCGCAGTGCGACGTGCTAAATCCCTCCATATCCATTCTGTCCTTTCCGATGCTCCTGATAATAAATCCAAATGGAAAATCCTTAGAAAATTGTCATTTCCCGAACCCAATAACCCCAGTTCTTTCCAAATCACGCCTGACGAACTCAATAACCATTTCATATCCTTTGCTTCTGATTCCTCGACAGCTCCTGACATTACTTACCGAAGCTTCAATCCCAACAGTTTCTTCTTTTCTCACGTGTCCTACGACGAACTACTCAATGCAATCTTAAAATCCCGTACTAACGACTATGGACCGGACAATATTCCAGTAAAACTAATAAAATCCAGCCTCCCATCTCTCATACCGGCATTATATCATATTTATAATTTCTCTCTGCAAAATTCCACTTTTCCTTCTTCCTGGAAAACCGCCCTCGTCCGACCACTAAATAAAGTTCCGAATCCTGCCTCACCGCAAGATTTCCGTCCTATCTCTATTCTCTCCAACCTATCAAAACCGCTCGAACGCCTTGTACAAACCCAACTATCATATTTCCTTGAAGAAAACTCTCTCCTTAGTCCTCTCCAATCCGGGTTTCGACCTGGTTATTCTACCCAATCCGCTCTCCTTAAAATAACACAAGACCTCCAAAATGCCATTGATCATCAAAAATTAACTATACTCATCCTCTTAGATTTCTCAAAGGCGTTTGACACGGTTGACCATAGTATCCTTCTTAACAAACTCCAAAATCTTCCAGTATCCAACAGTGCTTTACGCTGGTTTCAATCCTTTCTCTCCGATCGTTCTCAGTATGTAGTAGTGCCAGATCAACCTCCTTCCAGTACCCTACCTCTATCCTGTGGTGTCCCTCAGGGATCGTCTCTATCTCCTACCCTATTCGCTATCTACATTAATGACCTCCCTCTCCATATCAATCACTCTAAATACCACCTCTATGCTGATGATTTCCAAATATACCTCTCCTTCCCACCTTCCGACCTATTACTAGCTACAAAAAAATTACAAGAGGACATAAATCAAATAAGCCACTGGGCTGAAGTGAATAAGTTAAAATTAAATGATGAAAAAACAAAAGCAATTGTAATAGGATCCCCTCACCTTCTGAAAACCGTTCCTCATATTCCAACCTTGTTCCTCAATAGTAATCCTATAAAGTTCCACCCTACTGTCAGGAATCTGGGAGTAACCTTCGATCAATGTCTATCCTTCAAAAATCATATTTCAGAAATCTCTCGACGTACCCTTTCAACCTTAAAGCGACTGTATTCCCTCCGTCACCTATTTCCGCTTGAAACCCGAATACTCCTCGTTACCTCCCTAATATTCCCCCACTTCGACTATTGCTGTACGGTATATGGTGGTGTGTCTGGGGATCTCGAGGTAAAAATAAAACGCTTAATCAATTCCTTTGTTCGCTTCATCTTCGGGGTCCCTAGATACACCTCTGTATCCCAACTTTATGGAGAGTTGAAGTGGCTTAACCCTTCCAATCGTCGCAAGTATTTCCTTGCGTCATTCCTTTACCAAATTATCCAATCCCGCCGTCCATCATATATTTTTGACCTCCTACAGTTCAAATCCTCTGTCCATTCCCGTTCTACACGCTCCAGGCCTTCGGATTTATACAGTACGGCCCACAGAACTGCACATTTCGACAGATCCTTTCTCATTCGATCCTCCATCCTATGGAATTCTATCCCTTCCTCCATCCGTCACTCCAATTCTCTTTCTACCTTCAAATCCCGCATATTTGATCACTTATTGCACATCCAGGCTCAATAGAATTCTAAATAAGCTTTTTATTTATTTATTTTTTTATATATATTTTTTTTTCATCTCATTTAAATATGTATATTTTATACCATTAATTATTAACTTGTTTATATTTAATTAATTTACTCTAAGACTCTAAAGCCCTTTTTTTTGTACATTTTGTATATTTGTTCTAAAGGGACATGTCCCAGAATAATAAAGAACTTATTTATTTATTATCAAACCCATACCTGTTGAGAACTTTAAACGTTTATTTCTGTAAAAACGTCGTATTCGAATTTACCACAACCTTACTACTTTCCCTTTTTGTGTATATTTCATATATAGGTAAGTGATAGTAAACAATATATTATTGTGTAGTTTGATAAATTCTTTGACGAACTGAACAAGAAAAAGAGTAATATTTTCCAATATTATAGATATGGTTTGTAGTATAGAAGAATTATGTACATTAACCTTTCTTGTGGTGCAACGTACGTAATATACAACTAGAAAGCTATAGATTTGTTATTATTGTTTTAATAACTGTTCGACATGACGCGGTTCAAAAGGTTTAATTTTATTAATATACTAGAATCAGATCGGCTTAAAATGAAAAAATGATTTTTGTGTAGATATAATTCGTTCACGATGACAAAAAATATTTGTTTAATATTAAAACGGATTGTATATAAAATTATTATCTTTTCATTATACATTATCTTGTTTGTAGGGTTCATGTAGTAATATAAACAGAAAGTAAAAATGAACTTTGACATGGGACATAGTCTTATTAATAACATTGATGTACAATACATAGCTTTCTGGCGAATTAAATTGAAATGATTGAGTTATTTACACAATTGTAAGTTATTTAATTAATAAAGATTTATATAAAAGATAAAATTTATTATATCTTATTATATTTATACGATAAACATCAAAGGGATCCTTTTTACTTTTTATTTTATTAAGAGATTCCTTTTCTAATTATTGTCTGTTTTAATTAATCTTTCTTTTTTGTTATTTGCATTCCAGCCATTAAGAAAATATGAAACTTTCCTCAATTTGTTTAATTTAGTTTATTTTTAAATATAAAATTTATCAAAACATAATTAATTTTTTTTGTAATTTAAAAGTTTATGTTTATGATTTATTTTTTTTTAAAAAGTGAAAAATTCGTGGTATAATGTGACTCTTCTGGTTATGACCCCTCTCCTTTTATTTAATAGTTTTTTTTTTAATAAAGCTTCTAAAATATGAAGTTTAATGACTTACCTCTTACACACAGAGAACTCGTAATTTGGGCATTTGGACTCATGGGGCCCTAAAACGTGTAATTCAAAAGTTTTCACGATCACAGTACTTTCCCTTACTATATTTTTCATATATATTGGCATGTGTAGCGGGCGGAGTACCTTTCGTTGCCTAGCAACCTGATAACCTTAAAATTAAAATAATTACGAGCTAGCCGAGGTGCTTTCAACTCGGTATATATCCCGCGCCTCATTCCCTGGTCCAATAGAACCCCGCATAAACTAAAAAGGTTGTATGAAAAAAAATTATATATGTTGTTGTTATATATATATATATATATATATATATATGTATACATATTATGTTAAGGTGTAGGTAATAATTATGATTCACTTTGTTTTTTATTTACTTAAAGGCGTAAAACCCTGAAGTCATAAACGCCTTTAATTTCACTTAAATCATATGAATATATTGATATTAATAAAATAATAATACCTAATTTTGATCTTAACTAGCGCAGAAATAGTGAAATAATAATTTGATTTAAATGATTGACGTGAATAAAAACATTTTATTTATAGGTTTGAAACGGTTACTTTTAAGAATCCGAAAACCAATTCTGCTGATGCTTCATTGCCAGCAAAATTTCTGCCTAAATTTGAAGATGTCCTGTTCTATCGTAGCGTTTTTCTAAACGATTTTAATTTAATCCTGTCTATGTTTATAAAATTATGTTTACTTGAACAATAATATTTACGCATTCTAAAAAAAAATAATTAGTTGAGATATTTTTATGCATCAGTTTCAACCGAAATTTCTTTATATTTTAGACTGTGTTGTTTGCTCCAAATGGGAGGAAAAAAAATTGTTTTTCGTCTTTCAATGATTTTCTATTTCCGAAAAAGAAAATCCACTGCACAAACGATAGCAAAATCTGCAGTGTGTTTGGCGATGTTGCCTTAGAAGAAAGCATCGTCCGTAAGTGATTTGATCAGTTCAGAACCGGAAAATTTGAAGACGCAGAGGACTTAGGTCATTCTTCAACTGTTGATGACAAAATTCCAAAAATTACCTAAAAGATGGCTACAATTAATAGATCAAAATAAATTATATTTAATTGATTTAAAATATTTACTAGTTTTTGTTGAAATCGTCAGTAAAAAACGCTATGAACTTATTTTTCCATCCAATTTAAAATCACATTTCTCAAAAGTTTGTTTTAAAGAGAGGAAAGAGTTGCTATACAATATGTTTGTATTGTCATATCTGCAAAAAGGTTGTAGCGGAGTGGGTACCCTAACCTTCAGTTAATCGTACCACTCGTAGGAATAAATCGCGTTAGCCACTTGGTCACATAATTTGTCTAATTCATATTTTTGGTTGTGAATATTTTTGGTATGTTCATTAAATTTATTTGATGAGGAAGATGGTTGGGGGTGCGGTCATAAATTAAAAACACACATTTAAAAAAAGTGTTATTTTAATTATGTGCCGACGTTTCGGCCTACAATGTGGGCCTTCATCAGGGTTGACTCGACGTGAAGGCGTTGCCTAAAGGAGTCTTAAAGGATGCTCCTTATCGTCATTCGTTATTACCTAATCTTCATTTATCATCGTCATCCGTTATTACTTAAAATCTTTTAATCTTTACCTCGTCACTATTTCTTACAATTTTATCAAATACTCATAGACTCCTTTAGGCAACGCCTTCACGTCGAGTCAACCCTGATGAAGGCCCACATTGTAGGCCGAAACGTCGGCACATAATTAAAATAACACTTATTTTAAATGTGTGTTTTTAATTTATGACCGCACCCCCAACCATCTTCCTCATCTAATTTCTCAACGGTCAACAAAACTCCATCATTATTAAATTTATTTGTATATATTTTATAAAATGTGTGCCAGGTGGCTAACCAAAAAGTAACCTTCCTGTAAATAAAACATATGTTTTTTTAATGTTGTTGATAAAGCTTGTATGAACATAATAAATGCGCTTTTTGGTTATAAAAGTTTTAATTACTAAATATGAATTAGACAAATTATGTGACCAAGTGGCTAACGCGATTTATGCATGCGAGTGGTGATGTTGCGGAAATGGGTACCTAACCTTCAGTTAACTCGTACCACTCGCAGGCAAAATTACAGTATAGCCACTTGGTCAATAATTTGTTAATTCATATTTTTGGTTGTGAATATTTTTGATATGTTTATTAATTTTTATTTTGTATATATTTTATTAAAATGTGTACAGTGCTAACCAGTAAAAGTAACCTTCTGTAAATAAATACAATGTTTTTAATGTGTTGATAAAACTTGTATGAACATAAAATGTGCTTTTGGTTATAAAAGTTAATTACATATGTAAAATTATTTTACGAATTCGTTAAAAGGTTTTCATTTTATAAGATTCAAATAGTACTGCTCTGACAAGTTAGGCCTAATCGCTTATATGTTCATATATGAAAACGAATTCCTAACTGAGGGAAAAACATGATTGAAACGTTATCGGGCGGGAGTTGGGAATGTAGAGCGAAGTTGAGGTTTATTTTTGAAATTTGTTTGCCATTTCCCGGAGGCTAGGTGGGGGTTGACAAGATGATAGGCTATCTCCTCCCTCAATGCTAACTGCCAGCCTCAGTCCGACTTTATCTCAAGTGTGACGTTTGTCCTGTTTACCTTTTCATGCCCTCCCCCTCACGGCCACGTATGAATTTTTATGGCCCCTTTAGAGTTGGCTTTCGCTTCTGAGCTGCTTCCGCTCGGTCTTGCTCAAAGGGAACACCTTGTATTTGTTATGTTATAACTGCAAGTGTAACTTTAAACACTTTTTGAGCACTGATTACTTAACCCTGTGTTTAAAGTATGATCGACGTGATGGTCAAAATACTTATAATTTAGTGGTGAAAACTATTTATTTACCTCACTTTCGACCTACGTTTAGAATCTTGATCAGGATTAAAAAATCAATTATTAGAAACTGTGTAGATATTTTATAGTTCAATAACAATACAAATTATTTTATTAATTCCAGATAACTATATTAGGGCACAGCTGTTTATAATAAACTAAAATAATGGAGTTACTAGCGTATATATAGGCAATATCTTTTTATTTTTTTTATTGCGCTTTACTGATTCTAAAACTCTACACATGTTTATCTCCATCTTTAGAAATAACCGAGTTTTGGCCGTATTTATGGGTACAATTTGAATTTTTTTCTTTTCTTTTTTCTCTATTTTTTTAATAATTATTCGAGTTTTTTTAGTTAAATATAACTAATAATATTTTCTCTATCTTCAATAATAACTTAGTTATTGAATTAAATCACTTTTAATCGGCCGCCATTTTAAAAATAACCAGCTGATATCAACGTCTTGGTGTTAACATCGTCGCTGTCTGCCATTGTATTTTTGTGGCGAATTTAATAAAATTGGTCTAGTAGTTTTGAAGAAATGCCGGGGACGGCAGACAAATGGATTTTTTTTTTTATAAGTTATTTGGGATTTACGTATCTTGAAACGTAATTTTTTTTATGGCGATTACAGAGGTTTATTATGAAAATAATAAACCAAAACAACAAAGATTTGAAAGTATTGATTAAAAGTTAGAACAGAAGGAACAAAAAATTAATGAAGCTGTGCATTCACATTTCAAAATGATTAATTAGTAAAATTAGAAATACATTTAGTTAAACCGATGACTTCCTGCCCCCTTCAATAACATTACCCTTACTCCTGTAGAACAAACCCGATACCTAGGTCTCCATCTTGACAAGCGCCTTGGAATCCTCACACAAAAATGAAACTACAAGAAACTGCTCGAAGATACCGATTACTACAACACTTACTAGACTAACGTTTAAAACTTCCAGTATATTACAAAAGACTCTTTTACATCACTATTATCAGACCTATTTGGACATATGGAATCGAGCTTTGGGGCTCTACGAAACCATCTAATTCCTCCCGCATCAAGTCCTTACAATCCGAAATCCTTCGCCAAATCCTGAATGTCCCTTATTTTGTCACAAATCAACTCTTCCATAATGACCTAAACATGACTTTTCTTCATTCTGCATATTTAATCATTGTATTTTTTAATACTGTGTATGTAATTAGTTGACCGTTGAGAATTACTGGAAGGAATTAGTCCGGGTGGCGGTCATTAAATTAAACAACTAAATAGTTTCAACTATTTTATTGTTTGCCAACGTTTCGACCCCTTTGTGGGTCATCATCAGGGCGCATGGTGGGAGAATGAAACTACCATGCGTCATTCTCCCACCATGCGCCCTGATGATGCCCCACAAAGGGGGTCGAAACGTTGGCAAACAATAAAATAGTTGAAACTATTTAGTTGTTTAATTTAATGACCGCCACCCGGACTAATTCCTTCCAGTATTTTTGAATACAGTTGTAAATTACAATAAATAAATAAAATTAAAAAACATTTAGCTAACCATAGTATATTAGATTAATTAAGGAGATCACTTTTGTGTATTGTGTACCAATAATCCTAAATAGGAAAATTTTATTAACACTTATTCTGTGAAAAACCTTTTTAATTTTGTCACTCTTTTTATAAGTGAATAAACAAAATATTTTCATATTTTTCAACTATATTTATCTAAATTTTTCTATTTTTAATTTTTTTTTCTTTGTTCCAGGTAAGTTTCTGCTATCTTCTTGTTTTTCTGGAAGTAGATGAATGCTTGTAAGTTTTTTACCGATATTACTCATGTAATTTAAAATATATATATATATATATATATATATATATATATATATATATATATATATATATATATATATCTTTAATATTGGCGAAACCGGCCTTATATGCCATTATTGGCCGCATTATTTATTCCAGTTAATGTTTGTTGTTTAATTTCAACCATTCAATTATATTCTACTATTCTAAAATTATTGAAAAACAATTATTTTTGTTAACACATAAAATAATACCCCTGACAATAGGCGACCTTATACGTTTGACTGGTATTTTATTGTGTGTTATTGTTGGCACTAGATGCTCTTACAAATATTTTGAATTCCCTCTCTGTTGTTATGTTTATTACACGTGTATATTTGATGTCTTTGATTGTTTTATATCATTAAAATTCATTAAGTGTAAACCCCTTCACCTCTGCGTCTCATCCATATTCCTTTCTTGAGTTGGTAAATGAGCAAATAAATATATGAGACGCTTTACTTTTATATTTCTTTCAAGATTTGAAGTGAATAATAGTGTAGCGTAAACTGCAACGAACTGTCTAAAAAAGTGGTTCCCAACCCAACATTTTCCCGGACACCTTCATGCAGTCATTTTAATGGCAAGAACCCTGAACCCTGGAGTATTAGGTTTTTAGTGGGCTACACTCTATCACGTACATTGCGTGCGAAATACGTCTACCGGAACGTTATATTCTAGAAAATAGTACGTAAAATTACGTTCTGGGTTTGTGCTAAATCAGGTACTCGTTAAAGATACCCATTCTTATTAAATCTGGAGAGGCAAAATTTTTGGCTTCCACTTAAATATCGTCCGATAGTCACATAAGCATAAAATGACGTTTGATGAACACAAATAACCTACAATTTTAAACTTATACAAGGAGGTATTTATTCAAATAATAATAAATAAATCAAATATTGTTCATTATCTTCTGTAATACATCATACATCTTTTGTTATTTTATTTCATTATTTTCGAAATGTTGATTTAGAGGAGGTAAGGGCGAAATGAATACAGCTTGGTACAGTACCGCCTCAGCTTGAATGAACCACACACAGATTCTCTATAAAAAGTTGGTAATCTCGCCAAGAGAGACAATATGAGGAGCGCACAATAATCGAGATAGAAGACAACTGGTGAGAGGTTGCAAAGGATTTGAATGAATGAAAAGAAATTTTATTCTGGGACAGCTAGTCCCCTAAGAATAATATAAATGTACAATATAAGATTTAACTTTTGGCTATGTAGATTTGCAAATAGATGATTTGTCACTGTCAAATAAAATAATCTTCCTACTATAAACAAAACACAGAAAATAAAATAAGAAAAAAAATAGGCTTCAATTAAATATAAATAGAACTAAAATATAAACATGTTTGAGGCAGTGAAAAATCCATTTCACATAACCTCTTTGCTCCCACCAGCTGTGTGTTTATAACCTCACTCCCTCACACACATCAGGCCTGTCACATTGAAATTTGACCCATAAAATTTTCCCGTGTAGAGCGTTCTATTCTTATTAAAAGCCTTCACAAATATTTTACGTTAAGGTAACATTTTAAATCTCGTGGACCCTCTGGACATCGTCTGTGGACCACTAGTTCCAAACCACTGGTCTAAAGTATAGTAAATACCATGTTTTGTTATTGTGGATCAATGGATGCTGTAAATTAATTTTTTTCGTGTAGTGAAGAAGAAGATAGTGTTGCAGTCTACATCTGGGTTCCAGCCCATTGTGGAATTTTAGGCAATGAATAAGTCCATCAACAGTTTTCGATTTTTTTTAGTCTCATGTTACCCTTAACGTGTAATTCAGTTGATAAATCGATTTCGAAAATTTTCACGATCACAATATTTACCCTTGCTATATTTTCTATACATAGTATATCAGACGGAGTGATCTAATAGTTCATGCGCGTTGCCCTGCAACCTGATAACAAAAATTTTGGATAAAATAATTACAAGCTTGCCAGAGAGCTTTAAAATCGGGTATAAATCCCCAACCCTCACCCCTGTTCCTAGCAAACCCCCGCGTCGAGTAAAATGGTGAAATAGATGTGAACAAAAAAATGTGGAATTTATGGCAACGAAAAAACAATTAAAACTGTTCGATAAATATTCCATAAAATGGACCACTAGCACGAGGATTTCTAGAAAAGGAGAAATTATTATATGATACTTGGTATTGGACACTGCCAATTCACCCATGCTCACCTTCTCAGAAACCTGGATGCACCCATCTGCGAATATTGTTACAACGTTTTACAAACAGTCAAACATATATTGTTAGAGTACTCCTATTAAAAACAATAAGGCGAAAAATGAAAATGGCTAGAACCCTTAAAGATATATTACAATACTGTGGTAAAAATGTTTAAATATTTAAAGGTCCTAAACTTCTACAACAGAATATATTAAGCCACTGTTGCCAATTACCCTCCAGTGTAGAGGCAAACAAAATTTTTTAAAATTTATATTACAAAATCTGAAAATTTTTCCGATTTTTATAATTAATATTTATATTGCTAGAGCGGCGTGGTCTAGGGGATGGATCTGTGGCAGAATATTATTTATTCAGTCAATGCAGCCGGGGTGCGAACCGTCTGGGGCAAACCCAGCCTCTTTAAGGTGGGTACACAAAATTCGGAAAAAAAACCTGGCGGCTGAGCGTGATCAATGCCTTATCAGCTCATTCCACAGCCGTTGGCCTAGAAACAGTACGAATCCCTATATGTACTGAGCCCAAGACCCTTCATGCGTTGTAGAGGTACAGGTTTTAGGTTTTATTAAGGTTTAGGATTTAGGTTTAAATGTATTTATATTAGAAATATATAAAAAATACTTAAATTTATTTTGATCTAATATAGGGAAAATATATAATGGCAACCGAAATGAACAGAATGTCGTTCAAGTTTTAGCTCATTAAATCGTATTACTTAATATTTAATTATCGATCAAATATAAATGAAATGCTTTCTAACAAATCATATTTTTTAGTAATATAAAGAAAATTTGATTATTTAGGATGCGTATGAGATAAAATTAAAGGTTGATAGTGGAGATGGCGGGTGGGGGTAAGATGGCAGTGGGTGGAGGTCGCCCAAGGCCGCGTCAGGTCGGTCCCTCTCATCTTCCACATCGGGGTCATCTTCTCTCCATCTCTATCCAGTGGGGATATTCGATATCCTTCTTATTTTGGAGTTCATATATTTACAAGGGCGTATGCAGGATTTTCTTCAAAAAGGGGCCAAGGAGGTTGAAAATCATTAGGGTGGTGGGAGAAGTGAGTTAAAAATAAAAGTTATGCTATCCAAGCTTTTACTTTTCTTTTGCCCCATCTTTTCTTGAATATGGTGTGCTCTGCGGAAGTGAAAACAATTTAAAAAAAAAAAAAGGCAGATAATTTCTTTTTTCTATCAAAACGCCCATATATAAAATATTATACCCCAAACCTGGGCTGCATAACATAAAATAGCTGCAGCGACAGCATTATATACATATAGCTTAAATGATAACGCTAATTTATTATTGCTAGAAAATGTTTGTTAGTGGTATAGATACTGAAACAAGAGGCGCTGAATCTTTCATAAAAATGTTTATTTAATGATAATTTCGGAGATAGAGTGACACCTGGGTACATATATTCATTAATAACTATTACACGTTCGCTATTTAACCGCCATCTCTCATTTCTCGTTAACCGTCCCCCTTTCCTTAATACAGCTATTTGTGTTTTTTTAGATTAAAAGTTAAATTCAACATTTTAGAATACCTACTGAATCTGTTTATCATTTCTTAAATTATAAGATTGTGATCCATCTTCGTGACAATTATTTTCTTGAATGCTTCACTGAACTCTTTTCTCTTTTCTTCCGTCCATCTTCTTGAACAGGAGTTTTATACAGTTCACCACAAGTACGGCGTTCTATAAGAATTTCTGGTATTCCGTCCTCTTTTTGCACAAAGGCTGCGTAATCTCAATCCTCTATGTTTCCTGTATGATTTTTGCTGTGTATCCGTGTTTTAACTGAATCCCCATAACCTTACTTAAAATGTTCTTGTTCAATCTCATCGTCCATCCTTTGCAAGTGTCCTTCAAACCTGAGTCTTCTTACCCACATTTCTGTTGTTAAGTCAGGGATTTTACTGTCAATTTCTCTGAAGGATTGCTGCCTATATCCTTTAGTTTGGGTCTATTTATTTTCCTCAGAATTCTTACTATTTTCAGCATTTTCTCCAGTTTGGGAAAGCACTCCATTGGTTTTACCGCTGTGCTGTAAAGCCTGATTTTTTTTTTTTGGGGTGTTATATGTATATGTAAATGAAAATTATTTACTTCTTTGGAAGTAAAAATAGTCCATCAAATTTAGAGTGGGGAGGAGTGGAAAATCTTATGGAAGAGTCTATGTCTCATCGTGTGGCTTGTGTCTTGACTTGACGTGTGATGGTGTAACTATTTTATTAGGGTAAATCTCTATATTTAAACCGCTTCGGTACAAGTGACGAAACTTTCTCAAAATCGTTAACTAAATTTGATATCTAAATATCCAGTTAAAGTAAACAGTATTTTTAATTATTTGCCCAAGGTGCAAATTAAAAATAATTAATGGAAGGAATTAGTCCGGGTGGCGGTCATTCAATGAAACAACTAAATAGTTTCAACTATTTTATTGTTTGCCAACGTTTCGACCCCCTTTGTGGGTCATCATCAGGGCGCATGGTGGGAGAATGGAAACTGATTTTCCATTCTCAGCCGTTTCCATTCTCCCACCATGCGCCCTGATGATGACCCACAAAGGGGGTCGAAACGTTGGCAAACAATAAAATAGTTGAAACTATTTAGTTGTTTCATTTAATGACCGCCACCCGGACTAATTCCTTCCAGTAATTCTCAACGGTCAACTAATTACATCCACAATGATAAAAATAATTAAGGTAACAGAAATAAAATGTGAAATTAAATTGTCATAAAAAAAAAATTTGAAAAAAAAATTGCTACACAATTGTTACAACCGTTGTGTCTTTCAATAAATGCTTTTTCAAAAATAGCTGTAACTATTTTTTTATGAATTTAACGTTTCGAGCACATTGCACGTTCTTTTCTTTCCTAATATTCTTTCCTGAAAGACATCTCTGTTACAGTTCCTAATGTAAATATAATATAATATTCAAATGGAGCAAATTATGATATGATATGTATCATAAATACCATAATCAGTACGATAGTTTAGTGATTTTTTTTTTCTTAAATCTGATTTGTTAGAGTTTCAGCCTTGTATCGTATTGTATTTTCGATTTAGCAAGATTTTTCGGTTTATTATACATACTATTCGTAATTTTTCAATTTATTAAATCTTTTGAATAGAAAAGTATAAACTGACAAGTGTTAAAAAAGCCTAAAGCAATAAGTGTGCTTTGTCATCGTTAGTTTCATACCTCAATTGAGTAGGTATGTGTTTGTCTGTATATGCATAGTTTTGTAAATGGTGTGTCTGCGTATGTGAAAAATCGAGCCGAAAAATGAAAAGGTTCGGGTGTAATCACGTTAAAAATTTATATATATATATATATATATATATATATATGAGGAATATCTGCTACCTTTTCGCCCAAAAAAAAGTAGCTAATAATTTTAGAACAAAATATATCCAATAAATAAAGTTGTAGGAATGGGGTTAAATTATGAACATTTAATCTTGTTAAGCTAATAATTTTAATTGAAAACTTAATAAATAAAGTCTTTCTTTAAATTTTAGGCGTGTTAATATTTTAAAGGTTTCTTGTTAACATATTTTTTTTGTTGTATTATATTGTCAGTATGATAGTTAAATCTTCATCGGTATTTTCTTCCCTTGATCTTATATAGACATTTTCCTCGTGGATTTATATTTTGTTTATTTTTATCTAGGATGAAGTATATTATCCATACTTTTTGTCGAAATCTTTTCAAACTCTATACCTTAACTACGCTAAGAAGACGTGTATTCATCCAAAAGAAAGCAATGATGTGACCCCGAGAGACTTTTTGTGAAGTTTTTCCTGTACTTTTCGTAGAAGATCTCTTCAACTGTTTGGATATGTCTTTTCCCTTTTTTCCTTAACCTATATTTCTTTATTATATTACGATTTTTTCCTGCAATCTGTGTGTTGTACACAATGCGAACAGCTTTCTTTTCAACACAACAATGACAAGTGTCTTGCTGAGCTTGTCAAGGGAGGGCTGCAGATGCAACTTCTATTCAAAGGTCTGTTTTCGCTTTTTATCTATCAAGATAAAAAGCGAACTCAATCGGACTTTTTTTTTTTTTTTTAAGAGCCGATTTGTCAGAGTTTCAGCCTAGTATCGTTACGATTTTCCATTTAGCAAGATTTTTCGGTTTATTATTTGTACTATTCGTTTACTATTGAATAGAAAATTATGAAAAGACAAGTGTTATAAAAGTCTAAAGCAATAAGTATGGTTTTTCCTCATTAGTTTCATGACAAAATTGTGTGTGTCATCCCCCCCTCTCAAAATTTGAAGGCTCACGTTTAAAGATACGTTGAACCCAAATAGCAAATTAAAAATAAAATCCGTTTGTCTGCCGCCCGCGGAAATTCCCACAAAAATACTAAGGCATGCAACGATGATCCTTACACCTAGACGTTGATATCAGCTGATTATTTTTAAAATGGGGGCCGATTAAAAGTGATTTAATTTAATAGCTCAGTTATTTTTGAAGCTAGAGAAAATTTATATTATTGTTTTCTAACCAAAAAAAAACAAAAAAGGCGAAGAATTATTAAAAAGAAAGAAATAAATTGAAAATTTACTTAATTTTTTTAAGATAGAGATTAATATTTATAGATTTTTGGAATCAGTGAAGTGTGATAAAAAAGACAAAAAAAATTGGAATCTTGCCTATATATACGCTTATAAGTCCCTTATTTTCGAAGATAAAGAAAACATTTATTAATTTTTTTAAACAAAAAAACCGCGATCAATTATAAAAAAGAGAAAAAGAATGAATACTTACCCATAAATGCGCCCATTACTCATAAATATATAAAGATAGAAAAGAACATGTATGGAGTTTTAGAATCAGTAATGCGCGATTATCAGGAAAAAAAAAAAAAAAAAGTAAACGATCTATATATTCAAGTCACAATGTATAATAGATAATATAAAAATGAATCGCCTTTTCCCTCGATGATCGCATCACGTTTGAACGGCTTGACCGATTTTATTATTCTTTTTTCGTTGTGTTTCCAAGAGTCAGGTGAAGGATCTTAATAAAGAAAAAAAGAGAGAAGTTACTTTAGTAGTTAGGTTTTTTTTCTTTTTTCTGAGGTAATCTCTTTATCTACATTTATAAAACTGAATCCTCCTTTCCCTCTGAATGAATCCCTGAACGGCTTGACCGATTTCGCTGAGACATAGTTAAGACAGTACATTGTCAGTCGGTTCAGTTAGTATAAAATAAATTAATACATATATTTACAAAAAAAAAACCTTTGATAGAAATAAATACAAAGTTAACAAATAAATTAACATCAAAAGACAATCATAACTATATACAATATTTACAATCTGATAAAGGAACTCCAGTCTGGACTTTTCCCCCCACTTGTAATGTATATAATTCCACCAAAACTCGGTTATTATTGAAGATGGAGAAAAATGAAAAGATTAGCAGCTATAAACAGTTATACTCTGATATAGTTATTTGGAAATAATAAACGATTGTGTAATAATATTCAGCGTTTTAATTTTATTGCGGTATTAAACATTTCTTAGGGAGAGTGAGATGGGAAAGAGAGGGCTGGGAATGTGTGATAAGCGGGGAGTGACTATCTGACATGGAATCCACGACCTCCCCCCACATACCTGGCCCGCGACCTGGAGGTCGTTCCTGTATTCAAATCCCATCTACTCGCTCGGATAACTCCTTACCTCCATCTTCTTTATATCACCTACTAATCTTTATCTCAACGAAATTAATTCATCGTATTAATTTGACGTTTTTGTATGTATATTTATTAGAACGAATTACCATTCGCTCAATTATGTGCTCATCTCGCACACAGAATATCTCAAATGTGTTTTACCAATTTTAATGATTTTTTTTAGGTGAAACTAGACATTAAAACTTAGACGTTGCAAAATAATAGAGGCAAATGATCCCCAGAAATCGAGTAAAAAAAATTGAAAAGTTTGTGAGCGAAAAACACATTTTATTTAATATCTCTGGTTGTAGTGAAGGTAGAAAAATCTGGTGCGCGTAACACACGACATTCATTTACCTCCGTTATTAAAATCAAATTAAGAATTTTTAAATACATTTAGAGATAAGAATAAATTGTTAAAGAATCAATTTAATTAAATTTCAATAGAAACATGTGTTTCATTAAATAACCTATTATGTTATGATATCTATTATATTATCTACAACAATCAGTTTTCTTTATCAGATTTTCATCACTCTCCAAAAACGTTTACAATTTTGTGTATAATATAATAGCTTTTAAACGGTATATAATACCGTAATTACTCTTTTTATGTTCAAAAACACGAAAATTACATTAAAAAAATATGTTTGCTCTTTTCTCCTTTAGTTGGTTATCAATTTCGTTCATCTTTAATATTTAGCTGTTTATGCTTATTAGATGATATGGTTATTTTTTTCAAACCTACAAAGTCAAAGGTACTTAAGATGAAGAAATTTTGAAATATCGACATTTCAGGTCTGTCAAACTATTTCAATCACAATGAAACCTAAATGATATTAAAGCCTGTCCAAAAAAAAAAAACTGATCCGTTATGGGAATATCCTTTTATAATTTTTGCTAAAATGGAAATGGTTTTAGTTAAAAAATGTGTAACTCTGATTAAGTAAAAATCTGATGCGGGCAACACACGACTTTCACTTACCCCAGCTATTAAAATCAATATAAAAACTATTAAATATACTTCAATTTAAAAAATATTTTTTTCGTTTTTCGTTTGGAACATATGATTAATATGAATTATATAATATTAAATTGTTAGTCAGTTATACGGTTATTCCCTATTCGACACTTTATATTACCTTTTACAACTTTGTGTATCAGATAATATTTTTTCTAAAATCTTCCTTCTTCCAGCGGTATATTATATTTCTAAATTACTGTTCCTATTATCAGAAAACCAAAAATTTCATTTAAAAACATATTTTTGTTCTTTTATCCTTTAGTTAGTCACCAAATTCGTCCAACTTGTATATTTAGTCGTCCTTTATCAATGTCATTAAGATGATATGCCTAATATTTTAGAATGTACAAATTCAAAGGTACTTTAATGGAAGAAAATTTGAAAAGCCCTGTCATACTACTTCAATCGGAATGAAACCTACATGATATAAAGCCTGTCTAATTTTACATAAATTTAGCGAGTTTAATTAAAATCGCTAGAACCGATTTTAAAAAATCGTAAATAGGTACAAAATGTATGGTATAAAGTGGCTCTTTTGGTTAGCTGATTTTGATGAAAAAGTTTCTGTAACATCTCGGACGTATAGTTGTCTTAAATATGAAATTTCAGTTTCATAGAACTTTTCGTTTTCGCGCTGGACTTACCACACTCACACACACATACACACACACAGACAAACAGACCTTTTTGCGGGACTTGGTTATTTGTACTCAGAGGACCCTAAAGCATGCATTTCCGTTGAAAAGAATTCGAAAAGTATCACAATCCAATACTTTCCCTTAACATATATTTCATATTTAGGTAAGTAAAAGTCAAAAATAAACCAAATTTAGATTGCTTTAATAATAATTTTAATTAAAACGTATTTATCAATTTCTCAAAATTAGTGAAGAATTAAATCATTTAAAACTTCCTGAGTCTCAGTTTGCACTTTAATGTTTAGTTTCATATAATAATCCGCTGA
Source organism: Piezodorus guildinii (assembly GCA_023052935.1). Classification (NCBI taxonomy): domain Eukaryota; kingdom Metazoa; phylum Arthropoda; class Insecta; order Hemiptera; family Pentatomidae; genus Piezodorus; species Piezodorus guildinii. The sequence goes on from CM041292.1 coordinate 145,185,506, forward strand.
TCGTCTTGAAAAATATATTAGATGGAATAAGGAATCTGTTTAATATTGATTTCTTTCTTCCTCTCTTTATTTATTTTTTTTTCATTTTATTCTTTTTTGAGATCTAAAATTAAATATTGGCAAACGGAACTATTTCAATGATTTTTTCCCCAACCCTCGAATAGAAGTAATTTAAAAATTCGATAACCTTTTGTTCGCGAGACTAAGGCAATGCAGATTTAATTCTTACCAGGGCTGTTTTTTAAATTGAGTTTTTCAAGTAATCTCTAAGGAACGTTAAGCTATCTATATTTTCATCATAGGGAGATTTAAAATTCTTAACTTATTTTTCTAAGATTACTTAAAAATTACCAAATCAAAACCAAGCTCTCTTCGAAGATAGAAAATTCACTAGACCACAATATTTTTAACTTGTTATTTATTTTAATATTTGGTTTTTAGTCGAAAGCGGAAAAAAGTTATAAATATATTTCCTTTTATTCCTCTGGGAATTACGGAAGAACTTAAAATCAACTAGTGAATAAGTTATTGGTTTTTTTTTTTTTTGGTTTTTTTTTTTCTCATAAAGCTAAAGGTTCATAAATCACTATATTTTTAATGCACTAGATACTTTTTATTATGTGATTTATGACCGTTTGAATAATGTTACTGAACTCGACAATTTCTACATATTCTATTTTTTATCTATCTTGCTTAAAGCATATATTTTGTTTCATTCCATACATGACATATGTATATAGTAAGGAAAGTATTGCGATCGCGAAAATATTAGAATTATAGTTTTTACCAGAAATACACGTTTTAGGTTTCTCTAAGTCCAAATGACGTATACCAGATATGTTACAGCACCTTTATTTAAAATCTGGTACGCGCAATACACGGCTTTCACTTACCTCCGTCATTTATATCCATTTAAGGTTTTCATTTTTAATTAAAAAAAATTAAATATAAATTGTTAAAGAGCTAATTACATTGGATTTTAATAGAAACATGTGTTTTATTAAATAATCTATTATACTATTATCTATGACAATCAGTTTGTTTTATCGGCCTTTCATCACTTTCCATTAACCTTTAAATTTCCGTCAATAAGACAATATTTTTTCTAAAATCTTTAGCTATCCAACGGTATACTATACATCTCTATTACTATTGTTGTGTTAAAAAACACAAATATAGCATAAAAAAATATGTTTGCACTTTTCTCCTTTAGTTGCCTATCAAATTCGCTCAACTTGCATATTTGCCCGTTATTTATCAATGCTAATAAGATAATGTACATTGTTTTTTTATATCTATAAAATTAAAGGTATTATTTTTGAAAAAGAAAATTCCAAACTTGGTACTTAGCTGTTTATATTGTTACATTAATCTAATACCTGAGGTTTGTATTTATTTTTATTTTCATGTTATTGTTTATTTTGATTTTCACTTTTTCATTGTTTTATTTTTGTATTACAATTTTATATTATTTATTATGTCAGCGTAATGAGTATCAAGATTTTTGGTATCTGTTTAAATTGTTATTTTTTGGTTATTTAAATTGCTTATAGTACTTTTCTATTTTTAGTATTTTGTGGAGTTCTGCGCATGCGCTAGATATAAACAGTCACGTTTTACATCGTTCTCTTGGAACTTCAATCTTTGTGTAGTCACTGCATGTTTTTTTCGATTTGAAATCAACCATGAAGTAGCTGGACAACAGTGGTCTACATTGGTAGTAATCCCACAGTGAGTACTGTTTTTATTTAGAGTGTCTAATAGTGAACAGTGTAGCCGTGTGTATACGAGGCCTTATCACACTCATAGCGGCCATAGGGAAGCCCCCACTCCCACGACTTTACGTGGACCACGAGCTCAGTGTTCCGCCAGCTCTGGTAGAGGCACGTTCGTGTGTTGAACATTATTAAATTTAACACGCAGACGTAATTTTATTTATTTATTTTTTTATTTATTTTTTTTTTTTCTTTTCCCTCGTCTTTTTCTTTCTTCTCTAAACCACCTACTTATGCGAAAATGAGATATTTCCATCAAGTAATGTCCAGCAAAGTTACCAAAAGATCTCGATCCGCTGGGTCTACCAGGGCCTCTAATAATCTAAATTCAGCACTTTCAACACCTCAGCATTCTCCACCAGCTAAGACCCGTTCACGGCGTAATAATAAAAAAAATAGTCCACCAGTTACTCCCACAAATGTATCAGATGAACCACAACCAGGCACTTCATCCCAGGGTTATCCGAAGAATCTCCTTTCTTCACGCCCAACCCATACCAGATTCTCCAATCTGATAAAGATGCTATGGAGTCAATACCAACGCCTAGAGAGCCTCGGCCTCCCCGATGTTCGTCAAAATATAAGAAATTTTCAATTGCTCTGCACCCAAATAAATAAAATTATTGATCCCGGCACTTACTCGTGCCTTAGCAGAAGTACTGATACTAAGATTTCTCCGGAAACAGCAGACTCATACCGGAAAATCGTTAAATATCTGACGGACACGAAAGCAGAGTTTCACACCTACCAGCTTTGGCAGGAGCGCTCCTTGCGGGTAGTCATTAGAAATCTTCATCCCTCAACGCCTGCTGAAGACATTGAAGAAGAATTGACGGCACTGGGTTTCAAGGTTCGTCAAATAACAAACGTTATGAAGGAAAATAGATCCGGCACCGATGGAACTAGGAAGATAGATCTACCCCTCTTCTTCGTTGATTTAGAACCCTCACCTGGAGTTGAAAAGGTCTACGATATCCAAAGACTGTATTACACCAAAGTAACAGTTGAAAAGCCGTACGTGAAGAAAGAAATGGTCCAATGCCACAACTGCCAGGCATATGGCCATACCAAGCACTATTGTCATCACTTGCCACGTTGCGTGAAATGTGGAGACCCCCACAAATCTGATGAATGCATCAAATCAAGACAAACTCCAGCGGTGTGTGCGCTATGCCTGAAAGGACACCCAGCTAATTATAAAGGATGCCAGGTTTACAAAAATCTAAAACTGAAATTTCTGAAACCGCAGTCCACAGAATATTCCTCTACTCCAAGAAGAATAACTTCAAACCTCATCAACTCTAATGTGTCCTTTGCCCAACTTCTCGGAGGTGGTGAGAAAAATAAGATTTGTGAGGCCCTGCCGCAGGAACAACCAAAACCTCAACACCCCCAGCCCCAACCTCAATATTCTCTTCCTCTAACCCAACCCGAGCCCCAAAAATCCCATCAACATCAAATTCCACTTATTCCTCCTCCATCTAACGCAACAGATATCACCAGTCTCTTAACATCCTTTATCACTGAACTGAAATCAGTCGTGACTCCCCTACTATCTCTTCTAACTAACCTCGTATCCCACCTCATCACTTCTGCAAGAAATCCTTAAATGACCTCTTCCGAACCTATATCCCTACTCCTTTGGAATGCCAACGGTATTCGAAATCACACTAACGAACTAACAGTCTTTTTACAAGAAAAACATATAGACATAGCCTTAGTAACAGAAACCCGACTCACCAACTCACGGCTGTTTAACATCCCCAATTACAACATTTACCGAACGGACCACCCGGACGGAACCGCACATGCTGGCACTGCTGTCATCATCCATCACTCCCTCTCCCATCATTCACACCCCTTACCGGTCCATAATTACCTACAACCTACAGCTGTAACAGTCCGAACCAAGCTCTTTAACTTAACAATTGTTGCAGCATATTCCCCTCCAAAAATTCCATTTTCCGAATCCCAATTCAATTCATTCCTAAATTCCTTGGGACACCACTTTCTTGTAGGAGCAGATTTTAATGCAAAACACCAACAGTGGGGAGCCAGAACCACAAACTCTCGCGGACGAATCCTGTTGTCTGCACTTAATTCTACTCGCAGCAATATCCTTCCTCCGGATTCTCCTACCTACTGGCCAACAGATCCCAACCGCAATCCTGACCTCCTAGACTTTTTCATTCATAAAGGTCTAGGCCCACTAAATTATTCCATATCTCGCCTCGATGACCTATCTTCAGATCACAGTCCAATACTCCTTACCCTTTCATTATCGCCCATTCCTAAACCGTCTCCACCCTCATTCATCAGAGGGCCAGTTCATTGGGACCTATTCCGTCAAATCTTAACCGACAATATTGATCTCAGAGTATCCCTCAAATCCCCTGAAGAACTGGATGAAGCTGTTAATACCTTTACTACCCTAATCCAACAAGCAGCTTGGACTTCATCTTCCCCTCTCTCTTCCACAAAATCCCGATGTAAAAATTCTTTACCTCAAGAACTCCTGGACCTTATCCAATTCAAGCGCCGTTCTAGGACTATCTGGCAGAGGACCAGGCATCCTGATGACAGGAAATCATACAATTATTATTGTAAATTAGTTAAAAATAGATTGACAACCTACAGATCCCAATCCTATAATTCCTATCTTTCCTCATTATCCACTTGTGACCATTCCCTCTGGAAAGCAACTAAAAAAATCCTTAAATACCATCATATCTCTCATCCTCTCAAACGTCATGATGGTTCCTGGGCCTCGTCAGATGAGACTAGAGCAGACGAATTTGCTAAACATCTTGCAAACACATTCACTCCTCATCCTGAACTTAATCCTACCCACACAGCTGCAGTTGAAGACTCCCTCACCTCGCCGATTCCTCTCTCTTTACCTCCTAAAGCTGTCAACCCCTCTGAGGTCAAATTCCTAATCGATAAACTTAAACCTCGAAAATCTCCGGGATTTGATCTCCTCACTTCCCAAATCATTAAACAACTTCCAAAAAAGGCTATAGTATTCCTGACCTACATATATAACTGCATCCTCCGAACAACCCATTTTTCCTCTGGTGTGGAAACACTCAACCATTATACTTTTCCTTAAACCGGGCAAACCTGTTAATCATACCTCATCCTATAGACCAATCAGCTTGCTCCCTATACTTTCCAAATTATTTGAGAAAATCCTTCTGAAACGCATCCTTCCGTTAATCCAACTCGACAAAATCTTATCTCACCAGTTTGGTTTCCGCTCAGGCCACTCCACTGTTCACCAAGGTCTTCGAGTTGTTGACCACATATCCTATGACCTTGAAAGCAAGCAATATTGCACAGGTGCCTTCCTGGACATAGCACAAGCATTCGACCGGGTGTGGCACGATGGCTTGCTTTTCAAACTAAAAACCCTATTACCCCAAGCCCTATATCTAATCCTTCAATCCTACCTCTCTAACCGCTCGTTCCGAGTCCGTTGTGGTTCTGAATTCTCAAGTTGTTATCCGATAGAAGCCGGTGTTCCACAAGGTAGTGTCCTCGGTCCTATACTCTACATCTTATTCACCTCAGACATTCCCACCTTACCCGAAAACTTCCTGGCAACATTTGCCGATGATACAGCTATCCTCTCATCCCATCCAGATCCTGTTACGGCATCCTCAAACCTCCAATCACATCTCGATCTGATTGAAAAGTGGTGCAATCATTGGCGCATCAAAGTCAATGAATCAAAAAGCAAGCAAGTCACCTTTACCCTTCGACGCAGATCCTGCCCTTTTGTCCATTTTAACTCTATTCCTCTCACCTTTTCTGACACAGTCAAATACCTTGGTTTCCTCTTAGACAAAAGACTGACATGGAACCCCCATACTAGACTCAAACGACAAGAACTCAATCGACGATATGGCCAGCTATATAGACTACTAAACAGAAAATCTCATCTCTCAACGGACAACAAACTCTTAATTTACAAGACTATTCTTAAACCAATTTGGACCTACGGACTTGAACTGGGGGAACAGCAAAAGTTTCGAATATCAAACGTATCCAATCCTTTCAGTCTAAAGTCCTTAGAACAATAGTAGATGCCCCATATTATGTCACCAACAAAACCTTACACCATGACCTGAATATCCCATTTGTCTTTGAGCTAATCCCCTCCAAATTCATAATCTTCCATCAGAAGCTTACTCACCTTCCTAATCCCTTGGCACACTCATTATCCAGTACCAAACATCCCTATAACCCTCCTCGTAGGTTGAAGCGACAGTGGCCCAGAGATCTTTTGTAATTATGTTATTGGAGTGCTGGCAATGGCCAGCTTCTCCACTCATGCCCTGAGTGTATGTGGCTCTAGCGCCCTCGCTCAGCCTCCACTGGCTCTCAAGACCAGTGACGCAGCTGAATGAGAGGCGCTGGGATCTTCTGGCATTGTGCCTCGACATCCACTAGTGGATCTCGAGGTTTGATTCAGTGATCCCAGAGGCAGCTTGTAAATATTGTAAATAGGTATGAATGTGAACAAGATTGTTATTATTATTTTCTTTATAGTACTTATTTAATTTTGTGTATATTTTTTTTTCTTTTATTTGCTTAGTCTTTATTAATTTTTTTTTTCTTTAATTTTATTTACAATGTACATATGGTATGAATGATTTATTTTATCTCTAATACTCATTGCCCCAGAAGGTGGCAGATTGTATTATCTCTTAATAAAACAAATTAAAAAAAAAAAAAAAAAAAAAATTTTAGTATTTTTAGATGTATCTAATATTTTTATATTTTCAAAATTAAAATGTTGATATTTTTTAACATAAGAACAATAATGTTTGTAAAGCTGTATAATATACCGTTGGAAATTACAGATTTTAGAAAAAAATATCATCTTATTATCCACCGTTCTGCACAATTCGAGAGATCGGTTCTTATCCGATTCTCAACCTTATGGAATTGTATTTTTGTTTCTATCCTTCATTTTAACTCTCCTACCTTCAAATCCAGCTTGTTTATGCATCTCCTAACTAACCAGCCAAAACATAATTGTAAATAAGGCTCTATTTAATTTTATATTTGTATTCCTATTTTCTATTACTTTTAGTTAATCTGTTTGTATTACTCTAAGACTCTGAAGCCAATTTATATATTTTGTACATTTTATCCTAAAGTGACTTGTCACAGGGTAATAAAGAATTTATTCTCAATAAAGCAATATTATAAAAAAAAAAAAAAAAAAAAAAAAAAAAATAGGTACATAAAGTTGTGAAGAGTAGTAAGGACTGTTGAAAAGCGGATTAAATAAATAAATTAATAAACAGATTTTTTTGACGAAACACGTGTTTTATCAATACTCAATGTAATCACTTAATTTCATTTCATTCCTTATTTTATTTAGAAGGTCTAAAATTGATTCTAACAAGGGAGGTAAGTGAAAATCGTTTGTTGCGCTCACCAAATGTTCTTATTCTCTTAACGATTGCTACCCATATGTTTACTTAATTTAGTTTCCTTAATATTGCCACCGCATACTTAGGTTCGATTAAACCACTCTCATTTTAACAAGAACTTACTCCCTCCTACTCTCGGTTAAAATTATATATAAACTCAGATTTATTGGACAGTAATTCCCTTCTGAAGATGAAAACTGCCGTTGTCGCTAAGTAATTTATGTCCGAAACTGGTGCACGCCAAGCCATAACTTGAAAGCATGAACATCGCCTTGTAACATGGAAGTCCCATGTAACTGTGTTGTTACATAACGCAGTTTGTTCTCAGCCACTAAAACTGGAACTTTATTGGGTTTAATTCCATCTTATCTGCAGTACTATTTTACATAATTTAGTCCTATCTCGACTAGTCTCTATTAAATTATATTTCATGATTAAGAACCGGATTTATGTGCAACAACAGAACATAAATATATGCCATAACTCTAATAGGCTATATAATTTACCATCAAAAGTATGATCTGCTTTATAGTTTGCAACCATATTGTTTGACAAGGTAATGACAATATATTGTGAAATAAAGGCCTAAAAATAACAAATTACATTTATATTCTTTTAAAATATTAACATTAATTACTTTCCATGCAATCGTAAACATTAGTAACATCGTTATAATATAATTGTATAATACAGAATAACATCGGCTGATTTTTTAAATTTTTTTATTTATTGATGTTTACAACTGTATTATACAAAACATTTAGTAAATAGGCTAAAAGAAAATAGTCGTGAACAAGACATGTAGGGAAGCTTGCCATTGAAAGCACTCTAAAACTATTCTAAACAAGAAGGTCTCGAGGCCATCTTCTTTTCAGACGCCTCGGAGGATTATCAGAAATCGCAGTGGAAGAAATGATTGAAACTAGAGGATTAGAGTGGGAATGGAGTTTGTCATGAAAGGGATGGTATCTGGTTCGGGCCAGATCAGCAACATACGGAACATTAAGGTCTTGATGGATCAGTTTATTCGTTACAAAGTAAGGAGCATTTAGGAACTTACGATGGATTTTGGATTGTAGGGAGTGGATAAGGGAAGAATTCGATGGTTTATTAGAGCCCCAAAGCTCTACTCCATAAGACCATATAGGCCGTATGTTTTTCATGTAGAAGAGTCTTTTGTAGTCAAGTGAAAGATTAGAACGTTTGTCTAGTAAGTGTTGGAGTAGCCGAAAACGTCGAACGAAAAGCTATTTCTGGTCGTTTCAGTCTTGTATGAGGGTTCCAAGTAAAGGAGTTTGTCAAGGTGGAGTCGTAGATATAGATTCTGTTCAACAGGAACTAGCGTAATGTTATTGAAGGACACTGTAGGGTAGGATGTCATAGGTTTACGACGAAGGGTAAAGGTAATTTGGTGGGATTCGTAAGAATTTATTTTAATTTTCCGATTCTGGCACCATACCTGAAGGTCTCTGATGTGGGATTGGAGAGTTGGAGAGGCAATAGTTATATCAGTATTGACTGATAACACACAAGTGTCATTCTGCTGATGTTAAAGAGGCATTGTTAAATTTTTTAAAATGCTTTTTTTTTGTGTTCCACTTAATCTTTTATTCGCGTTTTTATAACTTCTATAGAGTCTTTCCGTCAAAAAACAACTACAAAATTTTATGAAGCATACAATTGTTATTGATGAATTTACTGCTTGCAATCTTGGCGTAATTTAGAAATAAATTTGGTTACATGTACTATATTTATTCTGAACGTTCAGAGGTATCTAATATTCCTTTGTTTATTGGTTTATAAATAAATAGATTTAATAAATTCTAATTCATATATTTTTTAAATTTTTATTAAACCTCCATTTTTTAAACTAAACCTAAAAACTTTAACTAATATCCTCTTCAACGTCCTTCTAAATTATTTCTAATTGCATTATCATTCAGATTGAAGTATTATTTTATCCTTTTTCAACTTTTTGAAATTTTTTAATTATTTTTTTTTTAATATTTAGGTATAGCACTTTCAAAGAGAGCTTATTGATTTGAGCCTCGCAATATCGGTGTATTTTCCGTTTGATTGTAGGCTCGAGGAGGCGGTGTTTTTAATTTGTACTTCAATTAGTCGTGTTCATTACAACCACTTTAATTGGTGCTTTCACTAATTGCTTTTTAGTGGACTATTTTAGTAGAAGTCTATCAGGATTCCAATTTGATTATACCTCTTGATAGCTTCAACATGCGAAATCATTTTGGCTCAATTTTAATTTTTCCGGCAGGAAAAGTTTAATATCAAGCTTTTTTTTTTTTTAACGGTGTATTGATATTTACAACTGTATTAACAAAAAAAATATATTAAGTAAATTTGATAGTTATATAATACAATGACATGATATACATGTAGAGAAGCTTGCCATTGAAAGCACTCTAAAAATATTTTATACTAGAAGGATCTGGGGCCATCTCCTTTTCAGACTCCTCGGAGGATTATCGGGAATTGAAGAAGAAGAAGAAAGTATTGAAACTAGTGGGTTAAAATGGGAATGGAGTTTGTCATGAAAGGATTGATACCTGGCCCGGGCCAAATCAGTAACATAGGGAACATTAAGGTCTTTATGAATAAGTTTAATCGTGACAAAGTGAGGAGCGTTGAGGAATTCACGATGGATTTTTTATTGTAGGAATTGGATACGAAAAGAATTTGATGGTTTAGTAAACCCCCAAAGCTCTACTCCGTAAGTCCACATAGGCCGTATGATAGTCATGTAGATGAGTCTTTTAGTGGAAGATTAGAACGTTTGTCTAGTAAGTATTGGAGTAGCCGAAAACATCGAGCAGTTTCTTGTCGTTTCATTCTTGTATGAGGGTTCAAAGTAAAGGAGTTTATCAAGGTTGATTCCTCGATATCGGTTCTCTTTGGATTGTATGCGGGAAGAATTAGATGGTTTAGTAGAGCCCCAAAGCTCTACTCCGTAAGTCCAGATTGGTCTTATAATAGTCATCTAGATGAGCCTTTTGTGGTTAAGAGGAATGTTTGATCGTTTGTCTAGTAAGTGTTGAAGTAGAATTAAAATGACGAGCAGAATATTAAGCTTTGAATTTAAAAATTTGGTTTACTAGAGATTCAAATTAGGCATCGAAACCCTTTTATTTCAGAATGTTGAATACCTTGATATTTTAAATTGGTTGAGAATCTATTCATTGTAATTAGAAACAACTATTCAATAAAACATGAAATTAATCAATTTAATTAAATGTGTTTTTATTATATCTATATCCTAATCAGTGCTTAATGATTTTAAATATATCAGTTTCTAAGCTTATTTTAAAATTATTTATTCTCTAATTCTGATTTATTCAGTTTAGTACTATCAATATTTTATTAAATCATTAATTTAGTGCTAGTTTTAAACATTCAACTACGATTCTTTAATTAAATATATATAAATATGTCATTATATATGGTCTTACTCCTCCAAAACGCCTCGACCGATTTTATGAATTTTTTAAATGTTTATTTAGTTATGAAATTCGGCCATAAAGTATATTCATTTATTCGTTTTGTGATTTGATTTTCCCTATACAGAATGTTTTTTTTTTACGTTTTTTTAATATATATATTTTTTATTGCGCATCAAAAATACCTATAATTCTACATTTTAACCCTCCTTCCCTCATCCTTGCATTTTGTAAACGCGATTTTAGTCTTTTTGTAGGAACAATATCAAAATAATTTAACTGTCGTTCGAATTACATAAATCTGGTTACGGCAACACACGACTTTAACTTATCTTGGCCATTAAAATCAATTGAAGAACTATTTAATGAAATATAAAGTTCAAAGTTATTTCTGATTGAAAAAAAAAAAAAGGCGTTTAGAATGAAAGAATGAAACTAAAATTATCGAAAAAATATTGAAAAAAAAGTAGTGATTGAACATAACATAATTAGGTAACAGTTAAACAATTTATGTAATAAATCAACTGAATACTTGTATCGACAAAATTAGATTAAAACTATGTCTTAATGTAGTATTTAAGACTCTTTGTAAATATTTATGTAGCTCATCTCTATCTATCTTCTATATAAATACCCAAAGCTGTAAAATTTAATGGTGATAAGCGTAAAGCCGATAAAACTAACTGATTGTTCCAAATATATTATTTAATGAAACACGTGTTTCTATAGAAAATAAATTAAATTAATTTTTTAACCTTTTTACTTTCGCTTAACTATATATATAATCTCTAACTGTATTTAAAAATTCTTTAATTTATATTAACAATGGAGGTGATTGTTGATCGTCGGTTGTGATCACCATAATTTTTTTATATAGTCGAATAAAGCTGTAAAATGAATTTTGTAACGTGGAATAAATTTAATATTTTCAACATTATACATATAAATACCGTAAAGACAACATTTTGTTAAATCCTTTGTATGTTGTATACAAATAATTCGGTTTAGGTTAATGTACAGATCTACTTCGTGAAAAGTTTTGCAGCGAAGAAGCAGGTTCTGAAAGTAGGGGTTCTCGGTTTGCAAATCGCATTCCTCAGTAAGTTGTAGGAATGTGGTTATCCACTATTTTGGATGCGAGCAATTACTAACTTTTTACCAAGCCACGGGTCCAGGTAATGTACTATAATTAGGAAGCCTGTTTGAAAGTTGACCGTCCTTTTTATTGAGAGCTTTTAACAATCTTCTACCTCCAGGGTTAAAGTTTCTACATGATAAGGAAACCAAAAAATTAATGAAGCATTTTTCATTAAATTTTTGTGGTTGTAAAAGGTATAATAATTATCTATTTAATTTTAGAAGTGTTTTGATTATTGTTAAAAATCCCTAAACGTAAGTAAATGTAACAGCTACTAAAGAAAATTTTTTTTCATTATTATTAATTATTGAAATTTACAACTTTATTGGTTAATGCATCAAGTAAATTAGCTGTCAGATAGAATACATGAAAAATGACATATATAGAAAATTCCCATTGGCAGCACTCCTCTAAAAAAAAAAAAAATAGAAGGTCTCGAGGCCTTCTTCTTTTAAGATGCTTTGAAGGATTGTCGGGAACAAAAAAAGAAACCAGGATTGAAACTAGTGCGTTAGAGTGGGAGTGGAGTTTGTCATGGAAGGATTGATACCTGGTTCGGGACAAATCAGCAAAATATGGTACACATAGGTCTTTATTGGTGAGTTTATTCGTGACAAAGTAAGGAGTATTGAGGATTTTTGATTGTAAGGATTGAATACGAGAAGAATTTGATGGTTAGAATGTAGTGTAAAATTTGAAGTCATATTTTTCTCATCTGTTCTTGTTTCATGTAATTATGAGCTTTCATTGTCAAAAATTTATATGTTTTAAATTATAATTTTTATAATATAAGTTCTCAAAATAAGGTCTATATTGCTAGAAACGGCGACTTAACTACGTCATGCATTCTGTATTTCTGAGTATACTGACGTTTTCTAAAGTATGATATTTTCCAAAATGGTAACCGTCGGTTACGGGTCCAAAATGAGAGGGCCAACGGCTATGAAATAAATGACTATCGTAAAAGGGAACAGAAATCCATTGCTGAGCCAGAACTGGGATTGCCGAGATAGCTGGAAGAAATGTTTACAACCTAATAAAAATACGTCCTTTTCTTGTCATAAACTGCTTATAACTACGCGAGGGTGATTCGTTCATGTTTATTATAACTGCAAAGATCTAACGACAAAGACTCTGGAAATAGCGTGACGTTTTGCCCCATTTGCTGGCAGAATAACGATAAAATAAGCCACACCGCAAGATCGGCCATTCTCATTTTTGACCTTTCAAAGCAATCCAAGGAAATACCGAAATGGACGTAAGAGATGCATCTTAAATAATCCACTAGGTTTAATTTTCTATAAAATGTATCCTTCTACGCAAGTCAAGGAAAAATGTGTAGAAAACTCTGTGGCAGGGACATGCATGCCGTTTGTATAAAAGACCCCGTAAAAGCTACGCTATGCTTTCAACACAAATCGGAGCCTTTTCATGTTCATAGCCTTCTACATATCTGATATCTGAATACATATTTATGAAATAAAAATAAAAGTATTGTTAGGTTTTATATATTTATATTATATATATATATATATATATATATATATATATATATATATATATATATATATATTGTTTATGCAACGTTTTGAGAATTTATTGTTCTCATATTCATTCCTGAACACGGTGTAATCCTTGCCAATCCAAAAGATCCTAAATACCCCTTTTTTTTTGTCACCTATAAAATAATTCATAAAGACCTAAATATCACATTAGTTGCAGAACTAGCCCGAATTAGATATTCCTCCTTTTATTCCAAATTACCCGTCCACTCCAACCCACTCGTCCGCAAACTCTCATTACCATCTATTCCTGATAACCCCCCGAGGCGGCTGAAAAGACGATGGCCTCGCGACGTACTACAACAAATAAACACTGTAGTGCTACCACTGGGTAGTTTCTTCACATGCCTGTATCACGCCCACTTGATTTATTTGCTAATTTACTTATTGTATTTTATTTATAATACAGTTGTAAATTTCTTATAAATAAAAAAAATATATATATTTGTATACAATAATTATTAGATGATGTCATTGTTAGAGAGACAGAAAAGAATACATTGAACAAGGTATAAGGACAGTTTGACCTGGTTTATTAGGGTTTTCTCGTGATTGCAGCTATGTTTATCTATATATAGTGTATTAACACAGATACAGCTGCTCTTCAATACAAAATTTCCTAATATACCAAATCTAAATGCCCTCACCACTCATTTCAGAAAAACGGGATATACATTCAAATTCCATTCACCCGAAATTATACATTATGAAAATAAACAGCTTCAAACGAAATTTTGAAGAAATTATTATCATAGAAACATATAATATATATATATATATATATATATATATATATATATATATATATATATATTATATGTTTCTATGATAATAATTTCTATATGTTTATATGTCAATATGATAATTATATATATATATATATATATATATATATATATATATATATATATATATTTTTTTTTTTTAACCCAAATGTTTTTATTCAAACCTGTCAACATCGTGGGTCAAGTAAATGCGATAGGGGTAGGTTTTGAACTTGAGGCGTGGTAGGCTTAATGGATAGAACAATACCCAGCAGCATCTCCTCCTTGCTTGATAACTATTTATGACAGAAGGTCCCCTCATCCAACTTATTTTCAGCCTTCGACGGATGTTTTGAGATGCTTCGATAGTGGCCACGTTCTGTATTAATGTGTTAATATGTCCGTGAAAACATTTGTAGAGGGTATTAATCTGTTCTGACTGCTGACGTACCATGGATAATTTTTTATAGTTCTGAAAGTTAAATTATAATTTTCATTTAAAATTATTGTCTTGCTATATAGTACCATGGATATGAATTAATTTATAGGTAATAAATAAATGATCTCTGATTGTTTAAGCATTCTACTTTTAGAATGCTTATATCTGCAGTTGTTACAATCATTATGAAAAGCGATGCGGCTTCTATCAAATGTTAGCAAGTACTACTGGATGGTAAAAATAATAATAGATAAAAAAAATAACATGAAATATTGGTATAATTTATTAGTAAGTTTTATTTTTATTTAAAATTACCTATGCTTCCAATTTTTTCCTTCTCTCTTCCACCTCCTTTAACCTCATGGTCCAGCCTAGGGCGACCCTTTCCTCTTCTACTCCATTGTTATTTTGTTACAGAATAAAATGAACTGGAAATATTCACCAATAGCCCAGTAATATAAGCCATAAAAAGGGTTTTCTTCGAAATAATTAAGACACACAATCTCAAGACCAATCGTGATGGCATATTAAATATTTAGCCATTAAAATCGGTTTAAAATATGTTCGGTCTTCTTTTTCCTAAATGATTGGAAGACATATCAGGAGTTAGCCGATGAACATTCCTCTGATTTTGTTATGCTAATCATTATAAACTATAAATACAATCAAATATACATTTTAGTGAATTAAAAACACTCTACTTACGTAATATGTGGGATGTGGTAACTGCTTTCGTTTTCGCTACAAAAAAGATGTTCTCTCACACCTCCACATCATCAAGAAAAACGTTAAATTCTTGCAACTTAGAGACAGGTACATTAAAGATAACATTAATAATGAAATAATAAAGGTTCCTATGAAAGAAATAATTATATTTTAGAAAATAAATTTTTTTTTAATATCTTATAAACTAACTGATCGTTAGTGTTCAATGTTATGTTAAAAATAAATATCTTATTTATCATGAAACGTAGTCCAATATACGTATGCAGTTATTTGCGAAATTCGGCTCTGACCTTCGATTTACAATATTGACGCAATTACAATATATTTACAATTGTAATATATGGTACGATGATTAACAGCAGTATTGAAGTAAGATGGTAGCTACTAAAAAAAAATAAAATTCAAAAAACCGTGTACGTCTTGACATTTTAAAAGTAATCCTGTTAGAAATGTTCTGTATCATTCTCACATATTCTTCCATATTCATCATCTTGATTTTCATCTCGCAAATGTTTTATTCTACAGCCTACTCTTAATAGAATAGAAATGCATTTGTTTTTGTTTTCTTTTTTTTATAATGAGTGCCGAGCTGTACCTTAGTATAGTGTAATAGAGCTGTAATGTACAGACACTCTAGATTTTAATCCCAGCATCTAAAATACATTTCAAAACTATGAAATTGTGAATTCATTTTTTATTGAAGACTAAATATCGGTTTAATAACGAAGATTTTTTTATCAAATAATTGGCACAGCATAGTATTCAGCTTAATCACAATTTTGATTTTGAAAAACCTACAATTTTGGAAATAGAAAAACTATCGAATCTATATAAGTATATAAACAAAAATATAAAAAAATGCCATAAATGATAAAATAGATGCAAAGCACCTTAGTTCTCACTATGCATATGCAATAGAATAATAAATCAGTGCGTACTTTCTACAGTAAACAGGATGATCCTAATCCATAAGGGGCAAAAGAATATGTGAGTTTAGATGCGTATTGTTCCTTGGTGGTAATTTAAAAAAAACAAACAAATTTAACATAAATTATTGACAAAATTTTAATTGTTTGTTTGTTTATTTATTTAACGTCACTTTATGCTACTATGGCTAATCGGACGATGCTACAGTGGGAGTCCTAAATTTTGCCTATCCAGGTTTTATTAGGATAGGGATCTTTAACGAGTACCTGACATCGCACAGGCTCGGGATCACCTTTTAACGTCCCCTCCGAAGGACGGCGTAACTAAGGATTTTTTACTCCCATTAAAAAATCCTAGGTCCACCTGCGGGTTTGAACCCGTGACCTTTGGCATGGGAGGCTGTTACGCTAGCCACCCAGCTACAAAATTTTAATTAAAAATGAATATTTTAATTTTTAAACAACTCAGGTAAATTTAATTTTTATGTAACATCGTTATACATATATTTGATAATGTTTTTAATTAGTATATAAAATATTTATCTTTTGATGTTAGTTGATAATTTGTTTATGTATTTTAGTGAGTCCTGATGATGGGGAAGGCCCCCGAAACGTTGACTCGTATAAAGTTTATTGAAATAAACTGTTTTTGGAAGACTTAAAAACCAACTAATTATTTGATATCATATTGCAATCTTCCGTTTAACCTGTTTTTATTGTGAAGACTTTTTTTTCCCTGCTAGTTATTAATTCATGCTCAAGATGGATTTTGTAATATCTTAATCAAGATTACAATTAGTGATTTTGATACTTTTTACAGATACCTTTATAGTAGCTTTAAATAATATAAGGTAATATTAAATTGATAAAATTCATTTTTCTAGCAAATATTTTGTGAGTTTCAATTATCATTATGGAATCGGATCATTTGTTGACAAAGCTGGGGAATCGATGGTGCACAACGAGAGACGAGAGACCGGTTTGTGATCAAACACGGGTATTACCTGCCCCTATCATTGTTTGGTCTGTTCCTGCAGTGGGTTATTAAAGGGGCACATGATAGGAATTGAGATGGCTAGGTTAGGGGGAAATTCGGTCATATGCAGGCATATCTGCTAAGGACAGTGATGTTCTTGGAGAAATTTAGGAAGAATAGAAGAAAAAAGTATAGATAGAAATATGATTATGCAATTTTTCAATATGCAATTTATAGTTCCACTTAATAGTCCGTTCGGTAACAACTATCTTTAAAAATGAGGTATTTAAAAAAAAGTTGTAAATGGTCATTTTATAAGGTTTTATTTTATTTTTTATAAATATCTATTACTAATATTGAAGAGTATAATTATTATGAATAAAAGATTTGGAACTTTCTCTTCTTTTTACTTTCACTTACTATATATTGTAAGGGAAAGTATTGCGATCATGAAAATTTTCGAATTCCAGTTTTCAACGTAAATACACGTTTTAGGGTCCCCTAAGTCCTAATAACCAAGTCTTAAAAAGGTCTGTGTGTGTGGTAACTCCCGGGCGAAAACGAAAAGTCCTATAAAACTGAAATTTCATATTTATGACAACTATACGCCCGAGATGTTAAAAAAAAAACTTTTTCATCAAAATCGGCTAACCAGAAGAGCCACTTTATACTATGCATTTAGCACCTTTTTACGAGTTTATTAAAAACGGCTCTAACGATTTTGATTAAAATTTAATGGGCTTTAATATCATGTAGGTTTCATTCTGATTGTAACTGTACGACATGGCTTAAATGCCGATATTTTAATATTTCTTCTACTAAAGTACCTTTAATTTTGTAGATTCCATAAAAATAATTATATTATCTTGTTACTATTGATAATTAACAGCTAAATATGCAAGTTGGACGAATTTGATTAGCAACCAAAGGAGAAAACTGCAACAATATTTTTTCAATGCATTTTTTTTCTTTAACTTAAGAACAATATTTTAGAAAAAGTATTAATTTATTCACGAGCTTGTAAAAGTTTATTATAAAGAGTGATGAGAAGCTGATAAAACTAACTGATTGTTTTAGATAATAATATAATAGATTTTTTAATAAAACACATGTTTTCCTTGGAAATTCAATTTAATTAAATCTTTATTAGTTTCTCTCAATTTTATCTCTGCCTGTATTTGAAAATTCTGTAATCCATTTTAACAACGGAGGTAAGTGAAAGTCGTGTGTAGCCCGCACCAATTTTTTTTTTTTTTTTTTTTTTAATATCAAGTACTAATATTGAGGAGTATACTTATTATTAAAAGATTTGGAACTTTCTCTTCTTTTTTTTTTATTATATTTTTATTTATTTTTACATTAATAAATCCTTGAAATCCAAACATATTTAAAGTAAACGACGAAAGAAACAAAATTAACCTAATGAGACATGTAACAGATTTAAGAAAAGAGAAAAAATTGACATAAATAAATACCTTAACAGATTTGTTAAAAATAATTAAAAAATCTGGTGCGGGCAACACACGACTTTCACATACCTCAATTTTTAAAATCAGTGAAAGAATTTTCAAAAACAGTTAGAGATAAAAATACGTGAAACTATTAAGGAATTGTTGTTGTTTATTCGTTTAACGTCACTTTATGCTACTATGGCTAATCGGACGATGCTACAGTGGGAGTCATAAATTTTGCCTATCCAGGTTTTATTAGGATAGGGATTTTTAACGAGTACCTGACATCGCACAGGCTCGGGACCACCTTTTAACGTCCCCTCCGAAGGACGGCATAACTAAGAATTTTTTACTCCCATTAAAAATCCTAGGGCCACCCGCAGGTTTGAACCCGCAACCTTTGGCATAGAAAGCTGTTATACTAGCAACTACGCTATGGGTGACCCCAAATATTAAGGAATTTATTAAATTGAATTTTTATAGAAACATGTTTTATTAAAAAATCTATTATATTATTATCTAAAATAATCAGTTAGTTTTATGTTCATTGCATCACTCTCCATTTACTTTTAAAAGCTTGTGTATGAGATAATATTTTTTTCTAAAATCTTTAGCTTTCCAACGATATATATACTGCTCTTATGTTCAAAAACGAAAAATTGCATTAAAAAAAATATTTTTTTTGTTTTCTCCTTTAGTTGGGTATCGAATTTATTCAATTTATATATTTACCTGTTTTTCATCAGCGTTAACAAGATAATATAGTTATTTTTATTAAATTTACAAAATTAAAGGTACTTTAGAGGAAGAAAATTTAAAATATCGGCATTTAAGCCCTGTCTGACCATTTTAATCAGAATAAAACCAAAGCCCATTAAATTTTACATCGATATAGCGAGTTTAATCAAAATCGTCGGAACCGTTTTCGAGAAAATCGAAAGAAGGTGCAAAATGCATGGTATAAAGTTCCTCTTCTGGTAAGCTCATTTTGATGAAAAAAGTTTTGTCACGTCTCGGGCGTATAGTTCTCTTAAATATGAAATTTCAGTTTCATAGGACTTACCGTTTTTGCCCGAGAGTTATCACACACACACAGACCTTTTTGCGGGACTTGGTTATTTGGACTCAAGGGACTCTAAAACGTGTATTTCCGTTGAAAACTGGAATTCGAAAATTTTTACTATATATAGTAAGTGAAAGTAAAAAGTGAGAATATTTTAATTTATTATAGAAGTTTTCTTACGATACAATTGAGACGTTTATTTCCAAAAAGTACTTAAGTATATTTTTTAGGAAATTCATATTTTGACATACTTGCATTCTCTTCATTTTATTTTACCAAAATCTTCTATTTGATTTTATCTAATGAACACTCTAGTCCTCTTAAAACACGGATTAGAAATGTTATTATTTTCTAAAGGTACTAATTACACATTTGGTTTCGTTCTAAATAAAAAAATGCATTTCATTCCAGTTTAATATAGTGTTATAAATATAGTAAAAAAAAAAATCTAGATTACCATGCGAAAAGAATCAAATAATTTTTCACTGAGCTTGACACCTTTATACGCCCAGTTGAGCCGCGATGGTATCAACTCAATTTTACTGACAGGGTACACGTTCTGAAATTCCGCATGGTTGTAACCTTAATTCCTTATACCTTAGCATAACAGCCACGTGTTGCCTAGGTCCTGGATTCAAACCCGCAGGTTCATACTTTTAATCCTATTAAATAATCCTTAGTTACGCCATCCTTCGGAGGGGACGTTGAAAGGTTGTCCAGAGCCTGTGCGATGTCAGGTACTCGTTAAAGGTCCCTATCCTAATAAAACTGGATAGGCAAAATTTAGGACTCCCACTGTAGCATCGTCTGATTAGCTACAGCAGCATAAAGGGTCTTTAAATAAATAAACAAACGAACAAACCTTAATTCTTAAGTCGCCTCATCTCTATTTGAGCCAAATTTCTTACGTAGTACCAGATTCTCCAAAACCTTAAGGCGTTGTTTATCCTTTAAAGTAAGCGACCACTTTTCACTTGATTTGACACACCAATTATAGTATATACCAACTGTGTAGTAGTAGTAGTTTTATAAACTCTTACTTCCAAGTTTCTTGATAGAAGCTGCGAGCTAAGTAAATTCGTACCAGAATAATAATACACATTGCCTGCCTTTAAACGTCACTTTATTTCAACTTGGATTTCTTTTTTTCTTGAACCTAAATACTTAAATTTCACTATATGTTCAAGTCGTGTATCCTAATATTTCAATATAACCGCGATTTTCTTGTTTTGATAATCTTCCTTTTTCTGCAGAATACTATTGAATTTAATGGATTACGCTAAACTGGGGAAACTCATGTCTGGGCAAACAAATCCTTATTTTGAAATATAAAGATAAATAAAATAGATAGTAAAACAATTTAAAAAAAACAAACAAGGTTTGGTTATTTAAATTTTCCGTGGCCCTTTGGGATACTCAAGGACCGCAGGAGGCGATTTGCACTTTAATTACCACTGTCTATTCAGTTTATTGCTAATTATCATAGGAATGTTTAAAGCAGTCCAAAGTACACTCGACCGCATTAGTGCAGCTTGCTTGGGATTTATGACGTGCATAATTAGTTAAAAGATTTTGTTTGTTAAAAGAGTTGGATCTACCAGTGCGGTTCTTTACTGGATAAAACATTCTGTTAGAAGAAATTAACAATTAAAGAATTTTACATCGTTCTATTATCTTCATTTCATAAAAATACAGCAATAAATTAGCACTTCTTGGCTCTTATAGTTATAACATTAATAAAACAATTGAATAATGTTTCTGGTACAAAAAAAATCAAAATCAAAGCAAATGGAAATGCCATCAATTTTGCAATAATATAAGATGATTATTTGTAATCATGCAATCGAAACTAAATTTTAGATTAAAAAAAACTACTAGTTTTAAATACGCTCTATTTAATAGTTATTGTTGTTATTTAGCTCTTAGATATGTAAGAACTAAATCTATACTTAAAAATACTAACTCTGTTGACTATCGAGATATTCTTCCATTAAAACCAACATCCTAACACTAATCCCCAAGCCACACAAATAGGACAGTATCTTAATTCTAGCCAGCGTTTGGAAAAAAAAGTAATCAAAATGAAATATCTGTTTCCCACGCACCAGTCAGCTTAGGGAACTCTTAATTATAAAAATAAGCGAGAACTGTAACCTGTCGAATCTGAGCCCATATCTTAAAATTCATAGCTAGAGGGGAGAGGGAGGAGGATAAAAATGTTTTTATTCAGCCGATTTCATGTGCCGGGACCATTAACACACACACCACTATCAACGGCGCCACATTACTTTGCCTACGATTGTCTGCTGGTCTTTCGGGCTCTCCTATCGTCCTACCCACGCATTCAGACCGTCTGAGAATGATATAGGAATAAAAAGATAATTCGAATATCTCAGGCATTGTTCATCATGCTAAGGCAACTGTAATATCATACCGATAAATGGTATTCATTCAAATGTAAACAATAGGAGAATAGTTTCCCCACCATTACCAATGCAAGTATTTCAGCTTGGATATGGATATGTAAATGTAATTTTTAATTCGTTTTATTTTATTTTCAAGTTTTTTAACTTATAAAAAGAAGAAAGAAAAGTTAATTTTACTCTCGGACCTTCAGTCTCCTAAGAATAACAGAAAAGTACAGAAACTGAGATTGAAAAAAAAACAAAAAACGTATATATATATATATATATATATATTATATATATATATATATATATATATATATATATATATATATGAATATATATATATATAAAGTTTTTTTTTTTTTTTTTTTTTTCTTTTTTATTCGTATGTATTACAAATATATATAAAGTAGAGATATTATAATTTTTCTTCTTATCATATAATGAGATCATATAGAAATACCAAAAGAAAGAAAAAGAAAAAAGAGTTATTTACACATTGGTAGTGGTCCTCATTTTAGAATGGAATATGACCATTATTCTAACATATAATATATATATATATTAAGTAGATATATTATAATTTTTCTTCTTATGATATAATAAGATCATATAGAAAAACCAAAAGGAAGAAGAAAAAAAAAAATAAGAACCACTATTTTAGAATGGAATATGGCCATTATTTTATGACTCACTCGAGTAAGTCTTGTTGAGGTACCGTCTGAACGGGTGAGACTGCCGTTGTAGACCCGAATCTCCTCCCAACGTTTGCAAACGTATTTCTTCACTAGCTGTAATTTATTTCTGCGTTTATTGGCACATTAAATTTCCCTAATTTCTAAATTATCTTTTCTTAAATCGGTTTAATTAGGTTAGATTTAAAAAAAAAAATTTATCAAATCTGTTAAGGTATTTATTTATAACAATATTGTCTCTTTTCTTAAATCTGTTTCATGTCTCATTAGGTTAATTTTGTTTCTTTCGTCGTTTACTTTCAATATATATATATATATTATATATATATATATATATATATTTTTATATTTTTTTAGTGATCAAGTACAACATTCGTAAAATAATAATACATTATACATGTATCAATAAAGAATCAATAAGAATATGAACAAAAGTCACTCATACCTATATACAATCCTCAAGCATACAGCACGGGATTGGAGAATCTAGCCAACGCTAGGACTCCAATATACATGCTTACATGAGGTCACTGCCGTTTCAACCTTATAGGGGGATGGTAAAGGATGAGTGGAGCTGGATAGGGATTGAGCTAGCGGATTGGTTCTGATGGAATTTGGAGAATTTTGATAGAATAAAGTATAAAATAAATGGAATATTTAGGTCATAGTGTAAGGTTTAGTTGGTGACATAATAAGGAGCAATAACTATTGTTCGGAGGACTTTGGATTGAAAGGATTGTATGCGTTTGATGTTAGACAATTTGGCTGTCCCCCACAGTTCAAGTCCTTAGGTCCAGATAAGTGTCAGTACTGTCTTGTAAATTAGCTATTTGTTTTCAATAGAAATTGGAGATTTTCTGTTTAACAGTCTTTATCTGTAGTTATCATTTGGAAGTACTGATCTTCCACTTATAGCTCAGCGTAAGGAGTGGTTTATCGGACAGAGGTAGATTTGATGTTGCTTCTTCGGACCTCTTTCAGATCGGATTACATTGGTTTCATTATTAGCTCTTAGTGTTTTTTCTTTGTTCTTTTTGTTGAATTAATAGGCACAGTTTCTATACAGGTAAAGTTGATATATATAAACTAATTGAAGATAATTTCTTTTTTTATTTCCTGAGAAGGGAACGGCAGGTTCCAAAGAACATCCGCCACGAGGATGGATGGATAGCAGGTGCAGTCAAAACAGAAGCTATTGATAGCCTCCTTTACGCTGGCCCGCTCGCCCAGACTCTGTGACGCCCAGCCAGGGATCGAATGGCCTCCAGGCCTCGCCATGGAATCATTGCATCTTGTTATGCACTTGTGGAAAGTTACAGCTATAGGTCGTTACAGCAATTGTAAAATAATCCTATTTTTTTTTTTTTTTTTTTTTTATGGAGTTGAGTTTAGGGTGCGGTCATCAAATAAAACACTATGTGAAAGATGAACTTATTTTACTGTGTGCCGATGCATCGGCCTACGTTGTGGGACTTCATAGGGGCTAAGAAAAACAAGATTACAGTAAATACAATTAAAAGAGGAAATGATAATGGATTGGGTGCAATAAAATATGTGCAATAAAATATGGAAACTAACATTAATTAAAGTTTGTTATTTGTTTTCGTGCAAGTAAATGTGGTTCCTTTCCCCCATTCGCCGACCATATTTTATATGATCAAAGCTTTACTAAACTATTAACATCCAGTTCCCTCCTTTTATCTACAGTCTTCTTCAATTTCGTCCAATCACTTGCATTACATTCCTACCTATAGAGCAAAACTTTTTGATTATTCCTTTCTTGCCATCTCTATTACTCTATGGAAATCCCTACCTACTCATATCCGCCATGCTTTTTCTATATCATCATCCAAGCCCCAACTGTTCTAATACCTTACCTGATGAAAAACAATATGAAAGAATTTGATAGCCAACTGCAGTTGAAAACAGTAAAAATATTTGTTCAGGTAGTTTTTTTTCTGAATATAAGAATAATAACATGCATGTATAATATACCGTTGGTGCAATGTAACGACTAGTGATGAAAAGCGGATAAATCTGAATGATTGTAGTATATTATAATTTTCATTGTTAGATTATTTTATCTTAAACACACGTTTCTATTAAAGCTCAATGTAATTCTTTAATATTTTTTAACTCTGACTGTATTTGAGCTTTTTTAAATTGATTTCGGATTAAGTGAAATCTTGCGTTGCGCGCACCAGGTTTTTCTCCATGATCAGAACAGAACATCCTATCTCCTAATGTTTCACTGAGTTTTTTTTAACAAAACCTTTTCGAAACTTGTTTATATCTGAGCTCAATACCGAAATCTAGGAGTCGCTCCCTATAATATTAAAATAAATGTTTTATAAATTAAAACTGTGGCGGTCGTGAATAAGTGATTAAGTCAAAATCTTTCATTTTACAGGGGAGTGACTTTAAGTTTGACGTAATATCCAAAATAGAGTAATTAACATATATGAACATACAGCTTTCTTTCCACCTGAAATTTCCTCCACCAAGAAATTTCTTTAACCAATTTAACACGACGTGGAGACGGTCTGAAGGAGCGATTCGTGGAGTTAACTCATTTTGGATATAACTCGAGTTATCCAGTTTTTCACGACCGCCACAGAAAAATTAACTAATGATTCCTTCGGAAGTGTAAGTGCAAGGATAATGTACAAAAATATTACAACAGATAATTATCTACTGAGGAAGAATGCATTTTACACCTAACCTTACACTAAAATGTATTTTAACGAATCACAACGCTATACATTTAATTTTTTAATAAGAGACAACAGGAGGAAAAGAAGGAACACAATGATAAAAAGAAATTTGTCAAGTCAGCGGAATTTGAGAAAAAAAAACATGTCTAATCCGTGAAGCATTAGGTTATAGAAATCAGTATTATCCTAACAAGTCTGTTGGAATAAAACGTAAGCATGGATATATTGCAGTAAATATATGCATGCATATGTTGAAGCTTCTCCATTCAAGTTCTTAGCTTCTCATATCGCCTCACTCCACCTTCATTCGTTATGATTTGTTCTTTTCAAGTGAGAATCGTATTCAATTTTATTGTTCATAATTATGGCTATGTTTATCTATATATTATTTTACTGTTAGTTTTCTCTTTTATTTGTTTTCTCAATTTATAAGTCACTAATACTCATTGTTAATTTATTTTATTATAATTATGTGGTGGCATGTGGAAGGTAATACATTTTCCTCGTAAACTTATCATTTTTCTGTATTATAAATAAGAGAATGAGATAAAAAAAAAAGGTTTAATGTTTATATAAACCATACCTTCATTGCTTTTCCTGAAGACACGCTCTCCGATTAGTATATACAATATTAGTTTAAAAAAAAAAATGAATATGGACACTGATACAAATTCTGCACATTATTACATTTTGTAAATCATCAAAATAAGAAATATTTTATTTATATAACTGCTTTGTATTTTCTTGTCTCCTTAAGATAACATATTAGGGAACTGATGAGTGAGTTTTCGAGCCTTAGAAAAAAAAAAGACAAGAAAATGATACTTAAGTATCATTTTACATTAATAGAAACAAATTAAACAATGATTTTGATGTTATTTTATAATTATGTAGATTTTATTTATTTATATTACAAATGACCCTCAAGACTTGGTAACAAATCCTATTTGGTAATTATGTTGATGCATTTTAATTAAATTAAATCTCTATTTACAATTTTTCATGGAATAACATGTCCATTCTACTAAAACTAGCATCTTGATAAATGTAATTAGGTTCATTACCAGAAAATTCATGCTTGTTTAATAATTGTAAGAAAGAAAATTAAAAAATTAAATTAAGAAAAATATCATGCCCGTCTTTCGGTTAAAGGTTTTTTGTTGTTGTTGTTTTCGGAAAACGGGGTAGATGATACTGACCCCGTCCAATGCGCTTGAATTGACAGATTTTTTTTTAAAGGCGTTCAAATGGAAGACGGGTTACATGGTAGACGTAGGATGTAAGATGAAACAGCCTTTTTCAATTTGCCTAAAAATCCGTTGACATTATCGGATCAGGGAAATATTTATAAACTAATTAGTGCCCCACATGTGCATAATGGAAATTAGTTTCATAGGAAATTCAAGCGGGTTTAAGTTAAAAAAGATGTAACGGAAAATTTCGGAGATATGGTCTTTCCAAGTGTTATGTATTGAGAATACTGAGGGGTTTAAATTCTTTATTGGATAATTATTATATGAACTAAATAAATATTAATAGGATTTGTCGGCAAATTCCATCTTCGCTAACCGACTAAAGTGTCCATAGGTAACCTTTAGTAATATTGTATGGTTTTGATATTAACATTGTAGTTTTTGCTGGTCATAACGAGTTATTCAGTATTCACATTCATTGTTTTAGGCATTGTGTAACAGGATGGATATGTGTAGGTAATTTTAATAATAATGCCATTTATTGAAATCTATTTAGTTTAATCTTACCCTGCATGCCTATTGAGATTGGTAAACACGACACCTTTTAGAAAACAACTCCAATGGTTTCAAAAAGTATAGTTTGCTATAATTTTGACCGGCTGCTTTTCTAAGGCAGTAGTACCTTCAAAAACTAGATTAATTGATACCTTTAATCGATATATAAACTATATTTAATGAAACAATTGTATTTCCTTTCCAAAGGTATCGTGTTTACCGATCCAATTAGGCGGCATGCAGGGTAAGATTAAATTAAACAAGTTTCAATAAGTGACATTATTATTTACAATCGACTTAAACATATACAATCTATTTAAACTATGTCTGAGAATACTGAGGGGCATTACCGTTAACCTTTAAAACACTTAGTCAGCTGGCGAAGGTGGAATCAGTCTTAGGCGCTCCTTCTAGGCTTCATCTTCTAGCTGCTCCATGACCCCCGGCGGACCTCGCTTCTTCTTTAGGATGACCCTTGACTACTTGAGGATAGAACCCGACTACCTCTTTGAATCTTCTTTCTCATTCTTGTCACCTCGGGCGGGACTGATGTGGGAAATGCCAGGTCCAGCCTAGTAGCTGGGGTCTAGAAAGTACCAGGTGTACTGCGTGGGGCAGCCCACAGCAATCCAAGAGGGTTTGGGAAATGCCTTTTGACTTTTGCCGACAAAGGTTATTAATATTTATTTAATTAATAAAATAATTATCCAATCCTAACTTACTCCCCTCAGTATCCTCAATACATTACAAGTTCCTAAATATATAAATTAATCTAATTTTTGGAGCTACCGCTGCCTTTGAACAGCAGCCGATCAAAAACGTAGCACAAGAGAGTGCTTGATCGAAAAGAATGTCATAGTTGTTGATGGATAGAAAGAATCTTATCGGATTCTTAATAATAAAATTGGAATAGGAAGAAGTCATCATATAATTCGGTGTCAGTGACGAAGTATCGGCTTAATACTCTCTTACCGTCAGTTATTCAACAGAGGGCGTTATGAAATAAGTTATATATTTTAATCATAGGCAGGCAAATAGGCAATTTGTCGCCGGTATCCAAAAGACCGACCATTTCCTCCGGCTGAGGCTGATGAAGTTTATAACGGATGGCTCCAAGGTGCAAGTATTAAGGGGACTTAGCCTGAGCGATGGCCGCCGTATTAGTCACTGACCCCTTTTAAATAACCTCCATTTCTTACTGCTTTTTCTCTGTCTGCTTTGTCTTTTTTCTTTTAGGCCTGTTTTGTTTTAGTTTCTCTTTTATACATTTCTAACCGTTGGTTTCGGCGCTTCGTTTGTCGGTTTGGACCATGCATATCCTTTGTCGATTGGTTTCTTCTTGATTACTGTTTAAACTTCAGTTGTAAAAACGGGACAAAGGATCCTAACTAATAGAAAGAGCTCTTCGGTTGTGTCTAAATGAAATAAAATAGAGAATTATAATAACACTACCTGGACGTTCTTAGAATAGTTCATGAATGTGGCTTATTGAAATCCATTTTATGACATTATATTGTATCGTTTAAAATCAAGCCGATCTTAATTTACCGGGATTTCGAACAATTATTCTACTCCTTTATATATATTAATGTATTTGATTTTGTCATGCAAACTTCGGTCTTATAAAAACTGTCCAAAAAAAAAAATGTTCCAACAGAATATATATGATTTAAAGATCTCAAAATAAGAAAAAAAAAATAAAGGTTCGTTATCATTTTGTCTAGTAATTATTCTCGTTTAAAGATTATTATCGATCATTTAGGTTAAAATTCATAAATATGTATTCCAACTACTTCATTATTCAACTGATAAATTTTTCATTAGTTGGATTTCTTTTCTCTTGAGTTTTGTAAGTTTCCATAATTTCTTTAGTGCTTTAAAGCTTGAAGCCCATACAAAGGTTTGTAGATAAGGAGTGGTTAAAGATATAAATAATGAGCTATTTTCAAAGTAAAAAGCGCTTTTTGTCTTCTTTACTGCACTTATCTTTAAATGGCTATACACACCATAATCACCTTTGAGGTAAGGTACAGACATATTTCTGTATTATTAACCGGATGATAAAAAATGTTTACCTTTTTTTTCTTTTAAATCTCATAATGTCGCTGTTATTGAACTGATTGCTATGATGATATATTACCAATTTATGATTAGTGTCAGATCCGAGAAAACTTTTTTTTCATGGTAAATTCTCACCCAAATTACTCATTAATTATAACTTTTTTAGTTAAATTGTATTAATACATTCTAACTGTGGGATCCGATTTATTTATTATTTAATATCCTCTTTATTTAAATCACAATAACAAACAGTAACACAGTACATACGTGAGTAAGAAGCAATATAATACTTGAATATATTAAAAAGAATAAAACAAATATTTACAAAGAAAAAGTAACACAGTACACAGTAAGAAACAATATAATACTTAAAGATTATAAAAATACAATAATAAAGAAACAGTAACACAGAGAGAAAGAATATAATACTTAAAAAACATAAAAATACAATTATAAAGAAACAGTAACACAGTAAACTGTAAGAAACAGCAATCGACTAAGCCAAAAAGCTTAATATATATATATATATATATATATAAGATATAAAAATAAGGCATGTAATTACAAAATTAAAATTATATAATACCCAAGTAATATTAGAAAAACTATTATAACAAACAGTAAAACAGTACACAGTAATTGACTAAACCAAAAAGCAATCAGGAACCCATATTCATATATACAAAATATAAAATGAAGGCATGTAAATGTAAAATTATATTATATAATAAACAATTATAAAGAAACATAACACAGTTCACAGTAAGAAACACTATTTGACAAAACCAAAAAGCAATAAGCAATAAATATACACGTACAAAGGATAAATATCAGAATGAGTGGACATGTCTATAGCGATAAGTAATTTCAATTACATAATTTCACAATTAACTTGTTTAATTAACATTTAACTTGGTATTAATAAGTTGAAAATAAAATTTTAATATCTTATTCTTGTGCTAGATTTGTCGGATAGGCTGTTATAAACCTCTCCCTAGAAAAAAAGAAGAACTATAAAATAGGTTAAACTCCTCGCTGACTATCATAGAGAGGAAATGATTTACAATTACGTTAAAAGCTTGTGAGCTGACCCGTGACGGCAAGCAGCTCTCCTCATTCGCTCTGATGTGTGTCATCACGGTAGTTCCTTCTCTAACCCTTCTCCATAATGCATCCTAAAAATTCTAGAATATTAACTAAGAAATGAACTTTTCCAATCGATTCCATGCAGTGAAGTGAATATTTATCCGTTAAATATTTATTCAATTTCATTATGGTATTACTTATATCCCGCGGCTTTGCTCGCGAAGATTTCATTATTTTTTTTATTGTTTATGGTAAAGAGAAGCGAGAATATATACTACTTCGCTCTCGACCAACCAGCTACTCTGTCTGTATCAGCCTAGATTAGTATTATAGAAATAGAAGAAATAGAAATAGAAAATAATTTTTATTCTGGGACTGGGTCCCCTAAGAATAACAGAATTGTACAATTTAAGTATACAACATATCTGGCCAACAGACAGAAGGAACAGAATTAATTACTTATTACACAGATGGGTTAATTCGAGTGTTCATATCACACAAGAATATCCACAAGCATATATATAAAAAATATTTTAAAAAAAAAATAAAAAAATATTTATGATAAAATAAAATAAAAACAGTTCTTGAAAAATATTGGGTTGATAAAAAATTAAAAATAAATTAAAATATAACAGCGTTTCAATAAAGAACATATATTACTTTTCTTTCAAGTGTGATATTAGGAACAAAAGAATCACTGTATTTAAGCGTCTTTTTGGGATAATAAAAGATATTGGAAAAGTTGGAATTTGAATGAGGAGAGAGAGGCAGCATGGCGAATATGGGTAGGTAGAGAATTCCAGAAAATAGAGGAGCGGACCAGGAAGGAACGATCAAAAGTTTTAGTTCTATGGATAGGAAAGTAAAGGTCGGAATGGCGCGATCTTGTTTCAAGAGTGTGGACTGAAGATTTAAACTGTAGGAGACTATGAATGTATGGAGGGTGTTGGGATCTAATGATTTGGTAAAGGTATGATCCTAGGAAATATTGTCTGCGGATTCGGGGAAGGAGCCACTTTAACTCGCCGTAAAAATGGGTTACATGAGACCTCTTCGGAGTCTATAATTATAAGTCTATAATTATAATGCATTAACTCTGTTTTTCTTTCCTGTTTTTGTTTGATGTTTGGCGAGTTTAATGTGATGCACAAAATAATGTAGTTGTGAAATTGATACAAATCAGTAAAAATGTTGAGAGGGACTATGTTCAATGGGATTATACTAAAAAATACACCTGAAACAGCAATGTGATATTCTCTGTATGGTAATGTTAGATTATTATTTCATGTTAGATATCAATTTTATTCACTGTATGTTACAATAACATACCAGTACCAATTAATATTACCCGTCAAAATTATTCATTTACATCATTTTATCTTCTAAACATAATCGTTGTATATCAACATAAACTAACTGCGTATTTTCCCCATCTGTGAGTGAAGCCTTCTTCCAGAATAATCCGTGTTTTTTCAGGGTTGAAAAATAAGTCTTATTATGTTCTTCAAACGAAACGTTTTTTAATCATTTTGAATTATTTAAAAAAAACAACTAATAAATATTGAACATGAGTCTATGGGACCCTAAATACAAAACATGGAAAAGACGCTGAATTTGCTTAAATATATTTGTTATAAATTATTACATATTATCTTTCCTAATACTGGTCATGTTAAGATAACTAAACTATTATGCAGTTAGAAATTTGATTGCCGTTCAAATAGGTACTTATAGTTTTTCAGGAAACGTATAGTTTTTGATTTCTTCCAAAAAACATTTTGTTTTACATTTAAAAAAAAATTTTTTTTTAACCAATTAGAGGAGGAATTTTCCCAAACCCAGTCCTATTGCACATCTAAACGGTAAGGCGAAGCTCCAGGAAAAAGCTCAACTTCACAACCATAGTAATTATTGACATACTGCAATGACCAGAAAATCGAGTGAAATGGCACTTTCTTTTATAAATATAGGTAATTAACTCTCGGAAAAACCTAAATTGTGTTTGAGGCCTCCACCGTTCCTAAATCATATGTTTGGTCCTTGGCCTGTGTGGGGAATCAGTTGCCAAATGATCCCATGGCCAGGAAACATCTGTTTCTGTTCTAGTTCCGGTTGCCGTTACTTATACTCATGGAGTTCCTAGTCCTAGATATACGTAAAACGTTCTGCTGATCAGTTTTTAACGCTCTGTTCTTTATCAGTTCCGAATA
Organism: Piezodorus guildinii; assembly: GCA_023052935.1. Lineage (NCBI taxonomy): Eukaryota > Metazoa > Arthropoda > Insecta > Hemiptera > Pentatomidae > Piezodorus > Piezodorus guildinii. The sequence continues at coordinate 145,218,150 of CM041292.1, forward strand.
CATTAGTCAGATTGTTACTTGATCAGATTTTGTTAACGTATCAGTGAAGGTATTTTATTATTATTTTATTTATCCCTTAGTATAATAAGAAACGATATGAAACATTATGCCACGTAATAGCAAAATGTCCAATTCATAGTTCAATTAGAAATCACTATATTCCATACGTTTAAAAATTTAACAGAAAATCAATTTCATATTATATTCTCTCTACAAGAAACAACCGAAATGAAACAGCTATATTATTAACATTCTTAAACTTAGAGCATTCTCTATCAATGAATAACCTCACTTGTTTATTTATATTTATTTATTTACAGTTAGCTATATTTATAATTATGTTTCACTGCTATTAACTGATTTAAGTAGAAACCCTCATCATCTATTCAGCGGTAATTATATAAAGTATATTTATAAATATTATATTATTGTTCGTTTATTTTAATATTGTGCAGATTTAAAGTAAACTCTCAAGAAACTCATTAAGTTTAATTTTTGATTTAAAGTTATGTTATTATCGGTGTAGAAAATGGAATGTTATGACTATTAATGTTTATTTATATATAAACTGTATTAGAATTATTATTGTTGTTTGTGTTCATTGTTGTATTAGCCAGGCCCTATTTGTATGAGGGTTCTCCCCCAAAACAAATAAGTAAATCTATCTATCTACCTTAGTATAATTGTTAGTCCTGAATTGACTGATGAAATAATTTTTAAAATAATGAAACGTTAAACATATTGTTTCCGTGGAATACAATTAATCGTCGGGCTATACCATCTATATATATATATATATATATATTTTATATATATATATATATATATATATATATATATATATATTTATGAATATATATTTATCTTATGAATATATTATTCGGAACAATCTCTTATAATTTGTGTATATATTTATTTATCATAACATATCAAACATGATTATAAGGTGTAGATTCTTTTAGGTGAAGGTCAAATTTTTATGAATAAAATTGGAGGCTGATGTCTACTTCACCACTATTTTATTGAAAAAATTCGCACTACGTTTCGGCTACAATGCCATCTTCAGGTGCAGTGGAACAACTTGGATTTAGTGTGAGTAGCTGCTTACTAGTCATTGTAGCCGAAACGTAGTGCGAATTTTTCCAATAAAATAGTGGTGAAGTAGACATCAGCCTCCAATTTTATTCATAAAAACATGATTATTACATTACGTTTCGAGGTACCTTATGCCTCATCTTCAGATTTTCAAATATCATCTAAAATATAATTGAATAAATATTATAAGCAATTATATATACATTATCAATAAATTAGAATCAATTTATTATTTAAAATATTTAGAATATGTTTATTATTAGAATTCTACTTTAATTTATTTCCATATTGTATCCCAATATAGGTCAATTACTATTGTAGTATTATTCATATTAAGCTCATAGATATGAATAATTCTGTTAAAATTTATCTTTTCATTATCTCAACCCTTTGTTGCTGTGCACTTGCAACTATCATGTAGACTAAAATAGCATTTATCTAATTCTTTTCTTGTGCTATTCAATGTTTTCAAATATCCACAACATAATTTTTATCTAGGTTAGAGATTAATAATATATATATACACATTCATACTTATACATACCCACACATACACACATATATACACACAACGCACACCCATATATACATTGTTCCAAATAATATATTCATAACTTAAATTACTCTTCTGTAATAATCATTGATATAAAATTTATATTTATCATTTATTTGAAATATTTTACTGTATTTAACATAACGTTTTTTTGTTTCAGGTTAACCTTCTAACAACTTTTCAAGTGGGAGAAAGCGTTGGATTAATTGTGAATATTAACTTCATAGGAACTGTAAGTTACTCATAGCTTATTCTTAATATTCTCATATTTATTAAATTAAATTTTTATATACACAATTAATGTATTACCAACATACCAACAGTGAGTTATCAAACAAAACATAAGATTTAATTTAATTATAAGATACGTAATTTATATTTCTTCCATTTAACATTATATGAGTCTACAGATTTTAAGTTCGGATTTTTTTGTTTTATCATTACATCTATGAAATAATCCTCTCCTAAACTGTTCCAGAAAAATCTTCATGGGAACTGGTCTCAAAAATAAGTGTTTTATAGTGTAATTTAAAATAAAACTGTGTAAGATAAAGTGCGCAACTACCTTCTATTACCGAAATCTATTCTTTCGAAAACGAAGTAATTTTCAGATTAATAAAATAAATAAGAAAAAGTATTTCTTGAGTTCTTCTAATACTTCGTAAGGATATAATGCATTTACTAAATACAATATAGGTTTTGAAAAGTAAGCTTATATGTTACATTACATAATAAATAACTTATTATATATATATATATATTATATATATATATATATATATATATATATATATATTTTTTATTTATTTTTTTTTTTTTATTTTATTTTTTTTTTTTTTTTATTCAGTCACTTTTCCATTATGAATTACTAATGGAAGATGTCTTATTTTCTTTTTATATATAGTCATTAATAATTGCTGTCTCCTTTTATGAAATAAAATAAAAACATTTCTCGTCACATCCGATTTATTTCCTTATTACTTACATTCACTTACCTATGTGAATTATGTAGTCGAAATAACCAAGTCGTCGGAAAAGGTGTGTGTGCTAAGTCTTGCACAAAACGATAAGTCGTACGAATCCGAAATTTTATATTTAAAATAACTATACGCTCAGAAGTAATCCTAACTTTGCTAAAATAAACTGACCGGAAATGATACTTTATACCAAGCACCTTTTCACGATTTTTTCAAAAGCGGCTTTTAAATTTCTTTCATTAAAGTACGTTTAATTTTGTAGATTTGAAATAAAATTAAACATATTGTATTGTCAGCCTTGATTAAAAACTGCGTAATGTACATGTTGTAATTTTTTTAATGTAACATAGGAATAATATAATATAGTAGTTTAATATACCGTTGGAAATATTAAATATAATGATGTTAGAAAATGTTATTTTATATACAAAGTCGTAGAAGGTAATGTAAAGTGACGAAAGAGCATAAACATCGGTGGATTTTTACATTGGATTGTACATAACAATTTCATGTTGCTTAATATTGTTTTATCATATTGATATAAAACATACATTTAAAACGAAACTGAATGTAATTCTTTATACTTTTTTGAACTATAGCTTTATTTAAAACATTTTAATTTGATTTTAACAACCGAGGTAAGTGAAATTCGTGTGTTGCGCGCACTAGATTTTATTTTATATTTATTAATTATTATTTGTTTTTAAATTATAGCCGTTACCCTCGAGAATTCTTTTCCGATCATTTTTCGAGGCGGTAGGTAGGCCGTAATTTTTCCAATTTCGAAGACGCCATCATGCTCCCTGGCTCCGTGGTAAAACCATTTATCACCCTGGAAGAGCGTTGCCGCCGCAGGTTCCTGGAACCATTGGAGCTGGAAGGAAGGGGCTCCCGCAATTACCCTCTTCTACTATTCCGAGTAGAGCCATTACTGCGAAACTACTTCAAGATACCTCGCTAGTATTTTCTCTCTTTGCCGTTCGATCTCATGTCCTCTCCATCTCCTAAGATTATCTAGTTTTAAATTAAAATTATTTGTAAAAGTATCTATTTATTATTTATTTAAGTTTATAAATTATAGCTCATTTAACATTTCCTTTTTATTTCTTCAGAAATGTTTTTTATTATTGAGTAGTGACCCGCCCCTCCTTCGCACAGATGTAATTCGGATCTAGTGTCATTTGTGTTTAAAAAAGTAGTGAAAGGATCATCAGTTCTTTAGAGCAGTGGTTATCAAAATTTTTTTTAGCGGACCCCTTTATACAATGATTTGAATGACAAGTACCACCGAGGCCCTAAAAATTAGGTTCTATTTAGATTTTTAGTGGCCTACACTGTTGTGCGCGAAACACCTCGCGAAACTATTTCTAGAAGTGATCTAGTTGGGAAAATGAAAATAAAGAAAAAAGAACCAGGCACTAAGAGTATACTTCATTCCCCGAAACATTGAATAACTAAAATTTAATGTCAAACCTAGCAGATGGTTCTAGAATTTTTTTAAAGGCAGTGATAAAAAACTTGTGCTATTCTTATAAAGGGAACGTAAAATAGTGGTTCAGGGCCTGCGCTAAATCACGTACTCCTTTAAGATGCCCATCCTAATTAAACCTGGATCCGCACTATTTAGGGCCTCTACTTTAATATCGTCCGATAGTCACAGTAGCATGAAATGACGTTAAATGAATAAATATTACCTAAAATTTAAAACTTATATAAGAACGCAATTTTTCTAATACTCAAAAAGAAATTAAGAATGATTGATAATGTTCTGAGATACGTATTTTGTTTTTTAAGTTTATTATTTTCGGCTAGTCTGCTGGTGTTCCGCAGGGCAGCATTCTAGGACCCATCCTTTACACAGTTTATACAGCTGATATCCCAATCCATCCTAACACATTCCTTTCTACCTATGCCGATGACACTTGCGTGCTATTAGTTCATAATGATTCTAGTATTGCCTCTCAAACTCTCCAATCCCACATCAGAGACATTGAAGTATGGTGTCAGAATTGGAGAATTAAAATCAATTCCAATTAATCCCATCGAATTACTTATACCCTTCGTCGAAAACCTATGACATCCTGCCCTACAGTTTCCTTTAATAATATTCCGCTTGTCTCGGTTGAAAAGATCCGCTATTTAGGACTCCTGCTTGACAAACGTCTTACATGGAATCCGCATACAAGACTGAAAAGACAAGAAACTGTTCGACGTTTTCGGCTACTCCAACACTAGACAGACGCTCTAACCTTTCGCTTAACTACAGAAGACTCATTTAGATGACAATCATAGGGCCTATCTGGACCTACGGAGTTGAGCTACGGGGCTCTACTAAACCATCCAATTCTTCCCGTATCCAATCCTTACAATCCAAAATCCTTCGTGAAATTCTCAACGCTCCAATTTCATTAAAAGCCAAGGTTTCAAAAATATTTTAATTTAAAATTATACCCCGATGACATCTTCCGGACCCCCAATTGGGAATTTTCTAAAATCATGCCCTTTTCAAAAATATATAATAGTATTCATATTATATTAGTATAATATTATAATAGTATTCTATGATCACGGAAAAGTTCCCCTCTAGAGAACAACTCGATTGCAATGTATTATACTTATTAACCTTCAGGAATGAATTTCTCTAAATGAAGGAAGAAACCGTATAGAAATCAGTCGCGTGGTTTAGGAGTCCACAGAAATCGAAATTCAGGACTTCATTTTATAAATATACAGAGAAGTGGACAAGATGCTCTTGCTTCGCAGGGGTGCAATTTGCATATGTGTGTGTGTGTGTGTACTTGGAAACTACTCACACAGAGAGGATCTCAAATGTGACTCAACGACAGGTTTCTTAAAAACTGTGTCCCTTACTCCTAAAGAGGGATCTTAATCTGAGCACTGTTTTTAAGAATCCTTATTAAAAGTAATATTTTGACAATATTATTTATATTTTTAGGGTTATTACCAAGGATAAAATCTCAATATTTAATAGCTATTATTTTTTTTAATTATTCTGCTATGAAATAAGGTAATTTTGAGACCAAACTTATTTTCCTACCTTCTCTATAACCAGAGATATTAAATAAAAAATTTTTTTCCAGCACAAACTTTCCTATTTTTTTACGCGACTTCTAGGGTGCGTTGGCTCCTAATATTTTGATATATGTGTATGTATGTATATAGGTATGTGTGTACATATAATGAGTAATAAATTAAATAAAAAATCTGATTTGATAATCAATTCTGATGGGAGACAGTTATTTGAGTAGTAATCCATGAAGACAAGGGGCTGGGATTGAATGGTAATAGGAAAAAAAGGCCTTATAACCCTTGGAGAGATTCGAAGAGCCAATAGGCAAAAAAAGATTACTAAAATAACTAGTGACGGAGGCGGTAAAGTGCTTTCAGTGATATTAGCCGAAGAAACGGCTGCGTTGCGAAACCCTTCTAATCAATGGTGAAGGGCTTTTTCTGCAGATCTCAGACCCTTACCCTTTTTACTGTCTCCTGTACCCATAGCAATCTATACTAGCAAGTTTTATGTTTCCTCCTAGTTACAGGCTTTTCTCTAAGGTCTAGGTCATTATGGATAAGGTTTTCTGAAGCTGTAAATGGTATATTAAAAAACTGATGCGTCAGTGGGAACATCCTTTTATAATTTTTATTGAAATGAAAATGTTTTTTGGCAAAAAATGTGTAACTTTTAATAAGTGAAAACAAAAATGACATGGTAGTGTTCTCACTCCTCCAATCTCTCTGAAGAAGGTATTCAGGAGAAGGAATTCAGGCTGAAACGTAGGCACTATTAAATTAAGTTTCTACTTAATTGTGTGTTAATTTGACTTCCTCCCTAACTAAACTCTCCTTTTACACTTAAAAAATGGTATAGTATAATGAATAGGAAATTTTTCTTATTAAAGAATCTTATTAATTTTCGTTACAAATAATTATTTTAATTTGGTTCCACGAGACTTTTGTTTTTTTTTAAACAAAACCCATCGAAACCTGTCTTAAAATCCGCAGTTAGTACAGGTTTTCAATTTACAGGTCCTTCTGTTTGGAACTAGTGCATAGTCATGAAGGTACTACACTACTGAATAATTGCAGAATAAAGAAATATTGTTGAGGATTGTCTATATTTTAGTGAAGTTTAGCTTAAACCCTCTAATTCTTATTCATCACTCATGGAGGGCCTATCTATGAAGAAGAAGAAAAACTGATCAGATCGGAATGATAATAACACCAAAACATTGAGCTATTTTTCTTGATTTTATAAAAATATAACTGTAGTGTTGTGATTCATTAAAAACATACTTCGTATCAGTTAAAGAACAGTTTCTGAGGCGATCCTCCTTTTTTTTTTTTTTTTTTAGAAACAATTCTTTATTGAACAATATTACAATCTGTCCAATTTAGGACAGATCCTCCTTTTTAAACAAAAGAAAAGAAAAAAAAATTAAGGTGGCTTATTCTATTTTTGTTTTGTTGTGTTTAATTTCCGTTTGCTCTCTATTTTAGACCAACAAGACAGGATTACTAAAATAGCCTGACCACTGTAGTAAAGATGAGGTTCAATCCGTGGAATCGCCGCCTTATAAATTTAAACCTGCTCAGGCAGGATTCAGACTGGAGTCGTTTAATTCCAGATTGCTAAGGCGGCAACACACTAACTTTCTCAGCTATCTCGGCAACGAGCCAGTTTGCATCAATTTACCATCATAAAATATTCACAGAAACTTCAATCCGAATTCTCCTTAAAAAGTCTTAATGTCCGCCTTTACGAATTCTTGGAAGTCAGATCGATGGTACTTTTTTGTAAATCTCTATTAACCTCAAAATATTTTCACTTTGTTTTTGTCTTACATATAGTTGAAATTAATTTTTTTTTTACACTATATGTATAGTTTCACTTTCTCTTACCTATGTATGAAATATATAGTAAGGAAAGTCTTGTGATCGTGAAAGTTTTCGAATTCCAATTTTCAACGGAAATACACGTTTTAGGGTCCTCTTATTTCAAATAACCAAGTCCTGCAAAAAGGTCTGTGTCTGTGTGTGTGTATGGTAAGCCTAGCGCAAAAACGAAAAGTCGTACGGAACTGAAATTTCATATTTAAGACAACTATACGCCGGAGATGTTACAACAACTTTTTCATCAAAATCAGCTAACCATAAGAGCCACTTTATACCATTCATTTTTCACCTTTTTACGATTTACTCAAAAACTTCTGTAACGATTATGATTAAACTCGCTATATTGATGTAAAAATTAATGGGCCTCAATATCATGTAGGTTTCATTCTGATTGAAATAGTCTTGACAGAGCTTAAATGGTTAAATGGAGCTTAACATATAGGCCCGGTTGCACTGACCGTGTTTAACTTTAACTTTACTAATCTGGATAAGTAAATCACGGGTTAGCAGAAATTCCAATGCACTAATCATAATTAGCCCTAACTCTATGTTAAGTGATGGTGTTAAGTTAATTCACCTTCCTACCTCGATTATCCGATGTTAATGTTACCTTTCTACTGTTACTTTAGCTTCAAACTTTGTTTGTGTCATTTTCAGTTTGTTTTTTTCTGAATATTTTCGTGATATTTATCCTAATACACCGAAGAAAAATGAACACAATCTCTTCAGATGAATACCCAACATCAGATAAAGATATAATACAATTGGTAAATATACTTTCTAGGAACAAGCTGTACAAAGTAAGGAGGAATCCATTTGAAATTTACGATGATGTGGAATTCATAAGAAGGTACAGATTTCGAAAAGAAACAGTGCTAAATATGATTGACAATTTTAATATTAATGATTTTGAATCATATCCTACAAAAAGGAACATCCATAACACCTTCAAACCAGTTACTCTTTGAAACATTGTGTCAGTTTTAGTTTGTTTTTTTCTGAATATTTTCGTTACATTTATCCCAATACACCAAGGAAAAATGATCACAATCTCTTCAGATAAATATTCAACAACAGATGAAGATATAATGCAACTGATATATATATACTTCCCAGGAACAAGCTTTACAAAGTGAGGAGGAATCCCTTTGAAATTTAGGATGATGTGGAATTCATAAGAAGGTATAGATTTCAAAAAGAAACAGTGCTAATTATGATTGACATTTTTAATATTACTGATTTTGCATCATATTCTACTTAACCTCAAGAGGTATTATGCTACTAGTAGTTACCAGCAGGTTCTTAGCGACATCATTAATATTGATAAATCTACAGTTTATAGAATTATTCCACGCATAACAGCATTAATTGCCAGGAAGTCAAGTGATTTAATTAAAATGTCCATAACAGAAGTTGATAAAAACAAAACAGTGTCAGATTTCTACAGGATAAAATGTTTTCTTTGAGTAATTGGTGCGATTGACTGCACTCATATTAAAATCCAGTCTCTAAGTGGAGCTAATACAAAACTATTTTGAAATAGAAAAGGGTGGTTTTCATTAAATATACAAGTAGTGTGCGATGGGAACTTTAAAATCCTGACTCTGTGCATGACAGTTAGATTTTCAATTAAAGTGCATTACGAGTGAGATTTGAGTCAAGAGAATTTGGAGATTTTTGGCTTCTAGGAGATAGTAGTTATGGCTGCAAAACATATTTACTGACACCAATTTTAAACCCAACAAATGCTGCTGAAGAAAAATCAATTGTCACACAAAAATCAAACAATCATTGAGAGAGTGTTCAGTTTTATGGAAAGAAGATTTCCTTGCCTTGCCAATGGAATTCGAATGGATCCAAAAAAAGCCCTAAATATTATTGTAGCTGTAGCTGTCCTCCACAACATTTCAATAGAAACCCAGGACATCTACAACGTACCAGAACCAGAAGATTACTTTCCTGATGTTGTTTCACCATCAGAAATTATATGTGAAAGTGATATAGCTTTTCACAGAGCACTTGTCGACACAAATTTTTCAAGATGAAAGGAAATGACATAATTTTATAAATTGCAATCTGTGTTATTAAATCAATTAACCTTTCCCTCTTTTGTTGTCAAGTGGTAATTTATTTGTTTATATTTATCAATAAAGTCTGATTTTTGTATTTTATTTACATATTTTATTCCCTCTAATTCAGTAAATTGATTAATAATAAAAATAGGTTAATTGGAAGAATGAAAAATGATAATAAATAATTTGTAGGTTTCTAAATCTTCCAAAACAGTTTATTACAATTAACTTTAAAACGAGCCAACATTTCGAGGGCCTTTCCCATCATCAGGACTCACTAAAATACATCAAAAAATTATCAATTAACATTATAAAATAACTTTTTAAATATTAACTAAAAACATTACCAAAAATATGCATAACAATGTTACAAAAAAATTATATTTACCCGAAATTCATTTAAAATTTAAAAAATTATCCATTTTTGATTAAAATTTTGTCAAAAATTTGTGTCATAAAATTGGTTTGTTTTTTAAATTAACACTAAGGAAAAAATACCCATTTAACTGACATATTCTTTGGCCCTGATGAATTAGGGTCATACTATTTACTGTAGTAAGTATACACTGATTTATTATTAAATATAGGTCACTAAGGTAAGGTTTACAAATTTTAATTTCCCAATTGTAGCAAGAACTGCTTGTGAGAGGTGTTTTCAATCTGTTTTATAATTTATGTTATCTTTTATATTTTTGTTTATTTATAGATTCGATTGTTTTTCTATATCCAATATTGTAGGTTTTTCAAAATCAAAATTGTGATTAAGCTGAAGACTGTGTTGTGAAAATGCTGTAGTGTTTATATTTTTACAATTATTGCTGTGTTGTTTGACTCTAGTTGTGATCTTTTTAGAGGTTTCTCCTATGTATATCTTATCACAATCTATACAATTTATTTTATAAATAACATTCAGTTTTTCGTGTGGTAAAATCTTTAATGTTTGATAAATGATTACTTAGTTTATTATGGTTATATAGTCCTAATTTTGTCTGTGGTGAATTAAATTCAACAAGCGTTCTCTTAATTTCTTTGGATAGATGAGGTATAAAATTGCATTTTTTGATAATGGTATATATTTCTATTTCTTCCACTTATCATGTCTATATTTATCGCATTATTGATATTACCTATAATTGTTTTTTTATTATTTTCATTCTGGTAAAGATCTGTTATAGTTTTTTGTTTAGGTTTTACTATTTATTGTTCATATTGTCATCAATTTTTGGTTTATTATTGATCAATTTATTGTTATTAACGTTAAGGTTTTTTGTCCTGGGTTCATTTTTAATTTCATTGTACTTGATTTAATTTATTATTTTTTTCGAATACATCTAATAACATTTTATATACTATAGTTTTTATTCCATTTAGATACTCATTGTCTGTCTGGTTTCACACTACAATCCAGCTTCCTTGATATTCAATAGATCTTAAAATGTTTCATTATTAATTCTCAACGGTCAACTAATTATATCCATTATTGTATTAATATATATTAATCGGCAGAGTAAAACAATCATTTCAATATAACCTAACTGTCTCTGTCTAGAAGGTTTGGAGTTGTTAAATACGTCACGAATATGATGACGTCCCGCGCTAATCCATGTTAACTAACTCGAATTAAAAATTTGTTGGTACAACTGGACAAAAACTTTAATCATGATTAGCTTTTAACCCGGGTTAGTTAACAGCAAAAGTTAACTTTAACACAGGCTGTTGGTGCAACCGGGCCTTAAAATGTTCTTACTTATAACTACCTATAAATTTGTACATTCCAAAAGATTAACCATATCATGTTAATAGCATTGATGTAGGACGGCTGAATATACAAGTTGGACGAATTTGATAGAAATAGAATAGAAAAATGAACTTTATTCTGGAACATAGTCCCTTAAGAATAACATTGATGTTATAAATAAATATAGCTCTTCTTGCCAGAATACATTAAATAGATTGAACTTATTTATAAACTTAATTATTTACATAAACAAAGTAGATTAAATATATATATATATATTATATATATATATATATATATATATACATACACACACAAATAGAATGAGAAAATAAAAACCACTAATTTTGAAAATAAAAAACAAAAGCAAAGTAAAATAGACATTTAGTCATTATAATTATTAAATTATATCATCAATTATCAGATTTAAGATCAACAAGCGTCTGTGAGGGATGATAGATGCTGGAGAAGGAGATATTTAAATGTGGATAAGGAAGAAGCACGACGTATATAGGAAGGAATGGAATTCCAGAATGCAGTGGAACTGGCAAGAAAGGATCGATCATAGGCTTTAGTTCTGTAGGATGGGATATAAAGGTCGGAGTGGCGCGATCTTGTACCAAGCAAGTGGACAGAGGATTTAAATTGAAGGAGACTGTAAATATAGGAAGGATGCTGGGATTTTATCGTTTAGTAGAGAATTAGTTGATGACTGACTAAAGGGTAAAAGTGCGAAGCTATTTTATATTTAATTATTAGTTTTTTTATCAGAACAGTAATATACTCGTATAATATACCGTTGGAAAGCAAAATATATTATCTGTTACACTAAGTTGTAAAAGGTAACATACAGTAACGAATAGGAAATAAACTCAAAATTTAAATGTTCATGAAATTTAATAAGTACTTAACAATTAGTTTTAATAGTCAATTTATTTTTGGCTAATGTCTAAACATAATAAAGTTTTACCCCCAATTATTACACGTATTATTATATCATTTTTATGCATTAGTCGAAAATTGTCTATTGCTTAAAAAAACTATATAAATGGTATGAAACTGAAGTTTTTTAGATCGTTAAATTAATATAAGTTCCTAAGGGATATGGGTATAATGAAACGACAGAGTAAGTAATGGAATACGCGTTAATCAGTGAAAGAAAAGCGGGAGATGAATGTGCTCCGGGACTAGATGTGGGCAAGAAAAGTGAAAAATCCGCAAGGGGACCGCTTTAATTACTGTTCCCCGACCGCGTCATATATCTATTACTTTTTATTACTATATTTTACATATATTCCCTCCTCTGTAATTAAATTTTGGCTCTTATTGCTCCCCCTATTTTTTTCTCTCCACTGACCCTAGTTTTGTATTATTTATATCTTTGACGCTTCGCTTTGGATTGCCAATATGTTCATATTTTATCTCTTGCATTCCACGCTTATTTATTTTATCCTTTTATCTTTTTCTTGGCATGAGAAAATTTATTGCGTGTAATTGATTACTTCGATGTTCAAAATTATTAATGATATAAATGATATAAATTATTAAGGATTAATGATATTACACAATTTTAATGTTAAGCTCATTTTTCACTGATCTTTTGTGGAATATGAGAATATTAAATACGAAACTTTTCGTAACTTGGATTTTAGTTTAGTATTTTCAATAATGAAACTTTGTAATCGAGGAAAAAAATACAAAAAATAATCTCTTCAAATTTTGAGGGCTTACCTTTCATGCTGTGTAAACCCGAAAAACGAAAAAAAAAATCCTTTGTCCGCCGTACGCGGCATTTCTCTGAAACTACTGGACCATTTATCTTTTTTTTAAACACCACAAAAATACTAGTGCCTGCAACGATGATCCTAACACCCAGACGTTGATATCAGCTGGTTATTTTTAAAATGGCGGCCGATAAAAAGTGATTTAATTCAATAGCTCATTTATTTTTTTAAGGTAGAAAAATTTTCATTAGTGTTTATTAAACAGAAACTGCAAATAATTATAAAAAAGAGACAAAGAATAGAAAAAAAAAAAACAAGAAATTTCATCCATAAATACGCCCATAACTCTTTCTCAGTTTCTCCTAATTAATATAGACATAAATGCATTGCTTTGTTATAAAACCATAGTGATATTTTATAGAGAGTTAAATTTTCTACAAAATGAAAAAAAGCATCATTGAAATTTGTTTAGAATTAGCAGAGATATAGCGTTTTTAAATTATCAGCCGTCATATGCTATTTTCCTTTGAATAGTTTATTGTTTTTCATATTACTTAATGGCCTATCTACACCTATATAAACAGTTATACCCCAATGTTGTTATTTGGAAATAATAAACCGTTGTGTAATAGTTTGCAGCGTTTTTTGATTCGGCTTGGAATCAAAGATTAAGAAGTGATGGGCTTGTTATTAACCGGCTTATGTCTATACTGTGCCGTATCTGCAGCAAATAGAATAATTATATGTTTTTTGGATTATTTGATCTCGACATAATAACATTTGCATATTCCTGATAACGGGATACATATATGTGTATTGAATGGTTAATTGGATGTTTAGAACGTTCGCCAAGTAAGCATTGTACAGTGATATATAACTATGATAAGGTTATTGTCGTTTCTTTGGTATGAAGATAGCATGTAAGGTGCTCGTCAAGAATCAGTTCTGGGTAGTGGATCTGTTTCACTGTAATGAGTGGAACAATATTAGAAGATACACTTAAGTTGGATGTCAAATGTATCACTATTGTTTTTCGCTTTTGAAATATAGGCCTTGTTAATAAAAAGAAAAAAAGAAAACTTTGTTTCAAGAAAAAATTTAATTGGGTCAATCCTCTCTTCTTTTTATCTCTCAATGAGAATTGATTTTTTTCAATATTAATTGCTGCTACCAATTGGAACACAAACCTTAGACATTTTAAAAGAGGGAATAATTAGTCATTAAATCAAAAGGCCAATCAGTTAATGCCATAAATTGGGATCTGGAGGGAGATTACTTAAATTGCCCTCCAGGTCAGCCTTTTAAGCCCATAATCGTCGAGAAGGGCTCCAAATTAATTTAATCCATTACAATAAGGATGGGGTTTTCTCATCAATTTGTGTTTGCTCCCTCGATCTGGTCTGTACTCTTGGAATCAGGATTGGTTATTGGCATCAATTAGCTACTCATCTGTTGGTAGATTGTATCTTCTCATTGTGTCCAATCATTGGGCTTCATTTCACTTAAAATTGGAAATTGAAATCAAGCGCATAGCTCTGTCAGAATTGTTACCGCAGAGCTGTTTTGTATAAATGGAGCCCGATCAACACAGTTTCAATTTTCATTTTAACTTAATTATTTATGAAAAAATACATAGTAAGATAAAGCATTACAAAAGTTAAAATTTTCTTATTCTACTTAAAAATTCCTAAATACACGTTTTAGAGCCCACTTCAAGAGGAGAAACCCAACCGTGTCTGAAGGATTTTGATGATTTTTTTTTAAAATTGAACTTGACATGAAACCATTAGAGTGCAAACTATTAGAGGCCTGGAATATGCTTACTATGAGTCGTGGGAAAAAAATCGGGAAGTTAGCGCGCGAAAAACATTTTTCATTTACTATCTCTGGTTATAGTGAAGATAGAAAAAAATAGTTTGGTGTCAAAATTACCTTATTTACAAGAGAAACTGTTTTTAAATAGACAAGCTATTGGGTTGATGCAAAATTAATGCAGGTTTTTAGTAGGTATTTTAAATACGCCATATCTTTACTTTAACCATATATATTTAATCAAAATAGTTTCCATCTGAATCAATGCACTTTTGCCAACGTTCAACAAGCTTTCTTATTCCACCAGAAAAAAAATCCGAATCCCTGGACTCAATGAAATCACGAAAAGAATTTTCAATGTCGTCCTGGTTTTGAAAATTTTTCTCCCTCAAAAAGTTGTCCAGATGCCTGAAAAAGTGAAAGTCTGTAGGA
This sequence comes from Piezodorus guildinii, assembly GCA_023052935.1. NCBI lineage: Eukaryota > Metazoa > Arthropoda > Insecta > Hemiptera > Pentatomidae > Piezodorus > Piezodorus guildinii. The sequence continues at coordinate 145,233,467 of CM041292.1, forward strand.
GAGAGGTCAGGTGAATAAGGCGGATGTTGGAGAACTTCGTAGCCCAACTCGTGCAGTCGTCGAAGCGTTGGTTGTGCAACGTGTGGTCTGGCGTTATCGTGGAGCAGGATCGGCCCCTTCCGATTCATCAATGCTGGGCAAAGACGTTGCAATTTTTGAGTTCCGAGTTCCGCCGCCATTTCTCGTGTGGTTTTGGTTGGGTCTTCTTCCACTTTTGACCTCAGCTGGTCGTTGTGCAGAGCAAGATGACGGCCCCGACCTTCCTTGTCTTCGAGGTCGAAATCTCCTCTGCGAAACTTCTGGAACCAACGCTGCACCGTGCACTCATTAATAGCCCCCTGACCCCACACTTCATTAATATTACGAGCCGTTTGCGCAGCGCTGCGCCCTAATTTAAATTCGTAAAAATAAATTTGACGAAAATCGCACTTTGACATTTTCGATTCAAGACCTTTGAACACACTGAACAAAACGATTTTACTAAACAAATTCATGGTGAAAGAGAGGGTATTAGATAAGGTTTGTTTTGGTATAATAATGATCAATGTTAGGATTAGCTTTGTTTACACAATTGGAATTAAGATATTGCAATAGAGGAAACCTGCATTAATTTTGCATCAACCCAATATAAAGATATTTAAATTTTAAACCTAAAAAAAATTCGTCAAAACACATCTCTTAATAAGGTTTCTTATAAACTGTTTTCAGATCAAGATTCCTTACTCCTAAAAACAATTTTTTAATAAAATAGTATTACAAGTTTTCATTAGGAATGGATAACAAAAATTGCTTTTCAAAAAAATCGCCCTAAGATTACCCTTTGAGGTTTTTTAAACACAATTTTAAAGTTTTCTCCTGCCTCAGATGTACAACGCAGGAGCCTCGAATTGGCCCAAAATTTACAGTGAAGTTTTTACAGACGTTTAAGAAAAAAAAATGAACACATTCTAGGATCGATGCAAATACGTTTCATTAAGCAAAAACCACAAATAATCTGGCAATCTGTAGCCGTTGCAGTTTTTTGGAAATAAAAAAATATTTAATATATAGTACATAAAGCGCTTTTTTTTTTTTTTTTTTTCAAATTAGTTTTTCATTGATGGCAGTGTCGTGCGTTTTATTTTTTGTTTTCGATAACCCTTGAATTGAATTAGAATTTTATCATTACGGCCTTCAGACGATGTTCAGTAATTTGTCAAAACAGTTCATATCAGCTTTATATCATACTCGTGTTCTGCTATTATTGATTCTTTTTATACTATTCTTTCTAATTCAATTTTTCTTATAGAAATGGCAAGAAAAAAGATTTATCCCCTCAGAAGGAACATTTTTCCAATAAGGAGCTTACTGTTGTTATTTTGTTGTGAAAATATTTGGAGGGGAAAGAGTCCGAGAGGCCGGTTACGCTTAACCTAGATTCTAGAAGTTTAACTGTCCGGAAAAAAAGGAAAAAGACATGGGACACGCGATGTGTCAACAGGCAATGCCCTGGGGTTCGAAATTGAGTAGTCTTGACCTAGTAACTCTGCAAGGTCAGCCGGGACTCATTACGGCGGCGGGAGTTGGGAAGAAACCACTCCAGAAATGTATAGAGAGGGTTGGGAGTTTGTAATTGAATTCATGTTTATTCAGTTAGGGGCTGCTAGGAGATGGAATAGGGTGTCTCCATACAATCAAAATAATGGCTTAATTAAATATCAAACTATTACACACTTTGAAAATAATACAATTATTTAGGTTAAGAAAAAATTAATAAATAGAAATTATGTTATTTTTAGCTTTTTCGACTAAAAATTTAAGGGCTTACGTAGAACTCGAATAACGACTAACAAAAAAATCCTTTTCTCCCAATTAATACATAAATAAATATCAAGATTTGTTACTCGTAGTACTATTTCATAAACAATTCAATTGTCTACAAAAAAAAAAAAAAAAAAAAAAAAAAAAAAATCATTGAAATTAGTTAAGAACTAGCAGAGATATAGCGTGTAGAAATTAGCAGTGATGATATGCTATTTTCCATTGAATAATTTATTGCTTTTCATATTACTTAATTGCGTATCTTCAGCTTTATATTCAGTTATACCCTTATAATACAGTTATAATACTATACTTTATAATATAGTTTTTTATAAATAATAAACCATTTTGTAATAAATAATATACAGCGTTTTTTACTTTGTATTCTTTGGTAATATCCTCTTGATTTTAGTCCTAATTAATATTTTAAATATTATTTTTAAATAATTTTCTTGGTTGAGTAGAATCAAACCCTTTTTTTTTTTTTTTTAAACTTTTTCAAAGAAACTTATAAAAATTTAAATTAAAAAAAATGAGTCCTAAGACATCGTTTATCTACCATGTCTTTACTCTTTTACTTGCAACAGATTTTAATTCAATTAAATACTGAAATAAAGTATTATAAATGTCTATATTTTTGGGCCGATATTACGTTATCGATAAAGTTCACGGAAATTGATATCGTTATCCTGTCTCTAATAGACAGTTATACACAGAGCGCATGCGCCAGTCTAGAGCATGTTGGTAAAGTTATCATGGTTACGAAATCGAAGCTTTAACCCCTGCCAAAATAAGTATGAATGTGGCAAAGATTATAATTATTTTATTTTATTTATTTATTTTATTTTATGTATTTATTTTATTTTTTTATTTTTATTTTTATTTAGGTTAACTTTTTTATTTTACTTTGTACATATGGAATGAATGACTTCTATTAGCTCTAATACTTATTGCCCAAGATAGTGGCAGATTGTATTACTCCTTAATAAAGCAATATTATAACTAAAAAAAAAAACTGCCAAAAATCGCATAACGCGCCTATGGAAGTTTTCTCTTCAATAATAAATACATTTTTAAAAAATACGTTATTAATATTATGTTAAAAACCACGTGACTATCTTTTTACTTCATGGTAGGTATTTAGAACAACAACATGTGTTTTTATTTAGTTCATTCAAAGGTGAGTTTGTTTTTCGGTTGTTAACTAAACAAACATATGTCGACGGCTTAGACATCCTGAATGTTGCTGTAAAATCAATTTTCTATCGGTTGTTGAATATTCTACTCGAAAGGTCAATGCTATTTCTCTTTATTTTCGTTGAATTATTTATAGTTTTGGTATGTTATTAGTAAATATGAAAGGAACAGTGGTATAACAAACAGCGAGATGTGTTGATAAGTTTATAAGAATGCGTGGATCTCTAGCTATCATATCTCGTTGGCTGGCGGCGTTGCACGAACGGCGTTTCAATTCTACCAAGGCCGTTGGTCCAGTTATCTCATCTACCAAACTCTTTGTCCTCCCATGCTCATCAGGAGCAATTGGCTAAGAGATGGGAGGTATGTTATGTTTACACCACACGTGTTCAGTCTATTTATACCATCGTTTCCGAATCTTATTTGCGTTTTGATGTGTAAATATAGCTCTCGGGCGGGCAGTTGTGTAAATACAGTTGCTTCAAAATAAGGTTGCTTTCTTGATATCAGTCGCTGTTTCCTGTTAAAAAGTATTTTTACAGTTCCTTTGGCATATTCACTTTAGTTAGGGGTCAAGTGTTAAGGCGAAAGTTTTTTCTTTTGGTATGAATATATTATCTCATATTTTTCATTTATTAAAATTTAAAAAAAATCTGGTGCGCGCAACACACGACTTTCACTCACCTCCGTTGTTAAAATCAATTTAAGAATTTTTAAATACATATAAATATACAAATAAATTGTTTAAGAATTAATTATTTTGAATTTCAATAGAAACGTGTATTTTATTAAATAATCGATTATATTTATATCTACAACAATCAGTTAGTTTTATCGGCTTTTCATCACTCTCTATTAACCTTTAAAATTCCGTGTATTAGATAATATTTTTACATTCACTTACTATATAAAGTAATTGTATTGCTATTCCAGTTTTCAACGGAAATACATGTTTTAGGGTCCCCTGAGTCCAAATAACCAAGTCCCGCAAAAACGTCTGTGTGGGTGGTAACTCCCGGGCGGAAACGGTAAGTCTTATGAAACTGAAATTTCATATTTAAGACAACTATACACCCGAGACGTTACAAAATCTTTTTAATCAAAATCAGCTTACCAGAAGAGCCACTTTATACCATGCAGTTTGCATCTTTTTCCGATTTTCTCGAAAACGGTTCCGACGATTTTCTTCAAACTCGCTATATCGATGTAATATTTAATGGGCTTTAATATCATTTAGATTTCATTCTGATTAAAATGGTCTGACAGGGCATAAATGCCGATATTTTAAATTGTCTTCCTCTAAAGTACCTTTAGTTTTGTAGATTCTATAAAAATAACTATATTATCTTGTTACCACTGAAGAAAAACCGGTAAATATATAGATTGAATGAATTCGATACGCAACTAAAGGAGAAAACAGAAAAAATATATTTTTAATGCAATTTTTCTTTTTTGAACATGTAATATACATGTATGATATACCGTTGGAAAGCTTGAGATTTTAGAAAATATATTATCTCATACACAAGCTTTTAAAAGTTAGTAGAGATTGATAAAAAGCGGATAAAATTAACTGATTGTTTTAGATAATAACATAATAGATTATTTAATAAAACACATGTTTTTATCGAAAATCAACTTAATTAATTCATTAAACTAATTTCATCTCTAACGGTATTCAAAAATTTTTAAATTGATTTTAACAAGGGTGGTAAGTGAAAGTCGTGTGTTGCGCCCACCAGATTTTTATCTCTTACTGTACTTGAAAATTCTCTGATAGATTTTAAATACGAAGGAAAGTGAAAGTCGTGTATTGCCCGCACCAGATTTTTTCTTAAATCTTTAGCTATCCAGCGGTTTATCTTACTTCTATATTACTATTCATGTGTTCAAAAACATAAAAATTGCATTAAAAAATATGTCTGCACTTTCCTTCTTTAGTTTTTTATTCGCTCAACTTGCACATTTACCCGTTATTTAATAATGCTAATAAGATGATTTTTTGAAATTTACAGAATTAAAAGTACTTCAGAGAAAGAAAATTTAAAATATCGGCATTTAAGCCTTGTCAGACTATTTCAATCAGAATAAAACCTACATCATATTAGAGCCCATCAAATTGTATATCGATATATATAGTTTAATCAAAATCATTAGAGCCGTTTTTGAGAAAATCGTAAAAAGGTCCGAAATGCATGGTATGAAGTAGATCTTTCGGTCAGCTGATTTTGATGAAAAAGTTGCTGTAACATCTCGGACGTATAGTTATCTTAAATATGAAATTTCTGTTTTATAGGGCTTTTCGTTTTTGCCCGGGATTTACCTCACACGGTCCTTTTTGCGGAACTTTGGTTATTCGAACTCAGGAGACCGTAAAACGTGTATTTCCTTTGATAACTGGTTTTCGAAAATTTTCACGATCGCTGTACTTTCTCTTACTATAAATTTCATATATAAGTGAGTGAAAGTAAAAGTATTTTTTAAAAACAACTTTGATTTAAATTGTAGCATTAATCGCAGAAATAACATTAATTTGTATATTCTTCGATCGGTAGATACGAATGTTAATTCAAAATTCTATTAATTTTACAATTAGATTAGGTTATTTTTTTAAATGTTTCGTGACTCACAATCTTTGCAAAATCATGTTATTTGTGAGGTTTAACTTCATAACACGCAATAGAAAAAGCTTAATAACATTATAATCTGATGGTGTCATACGCAGTGCTTCATAAACGTGGTTATACGTCTGAGAAACCTTGAAATCTTGGGCATGATTAGTAAAATGAGCTGTTGGAAAATAAATAAAACATATTTTTTTAAAATTATTATAATTTTTTTTTTGTTAACCAATTAGTAACAAATAGATTTTATTAATCCCCTTTAGAACCCTAATTCGTAAAAATGAATTAATGTTGCTTCATCTTACGATTCTGAATTTAATCTAGTTCTTTCTCTATGCCATTATTTCATATGAACATGATCTCAAAGTTATACCATTGAAACCTGGTTTTGTGTGTAGTACTTAGGTCTCACTGAAATGGGGAATATTAATGTATTGGTTACTGATATATTTATTTTTCCAATTATCATATTTATTGGTGTCATAACCCTCAATTTTGCACCAGATTTGTAATTTTAATGCCTGCTGATAAAATATTACTGTTTTGCATAGGTATATGGCAAGTTTCAATTAGAGCAGTTTAATATATTTATCACTTCCTTTACTAAGAGGAAGTTACTCCTAATTGCCCCTTTCCCAAACAGCTTTTTCCTAGCTCCTTTAAAACATGGCATATTCTCCAGATTTATATACAATTTACTATTTCATTTATTAAATTAATATCTAAGACATCTTGATTTCGAATAAAGCATTAATACTTATATACATATTTTAAAAAATATATGTATGATGATTGTACATCCGTCCGAACTATTATTAGATATATTATGTAAATAAGAAAAACGAAATGCTTTTCTTATTTATTATTACATCCCATAAAAAAAAAAATGGAAATATTTTTTAAGACAATAATTTTTTTTTAGACTATTCTATGATCGCACTCATATTTTAGTCACTTTTTTTTTTTTTTAATTTCTCATATTTTTACTTTTACTTACCTATATATAGAATATATATCATCGTAAAGTATTGCGATCGTGAACATTTTCGAATTCTAGTTTTCAACGGAAATACACATGACCCAAGTCCCAATAAATTGTGCAAGCTTTAATATAATATAGATTTCATTCTAATTGAAATAGTTTGTCAGAGTTTAAATCCCAATATTTTAAAAACGATTCCTCTAATGTACCTTTAATTTCGTAGATTTTATATTACTGACCATATTATCTGATTAGCATTGCTAAAAAACAGGTATATATAGAAGTTGAACGAATTCGATAACCAACGAAAGGAGAAAACTGCAAAAATATTTTTTTAATACAATTTTTTATTTTTTTAACTGAGAACAGTAATATAGATATAAATATATCGTTAGAATGCTAAAGATTGTAAAAGTTAACGGAGAGTGATGAAAAGCCGTTAAAACAAACTGATTGTCGTAGATAATAATATAATAGATTATTTAAAATGCATGTTTTTATTAAAATCCAATGTAAATAATTCTTTAACAATTTATTTCGTTTCTAAATTTGTTTCGAAATTATTAATTTGACATAAATAAGAAGTGAAAGTTGTGTTTTGTGCGCACCAGATTTTTTATATCATCATTACTTCTTTATTGTATGATTTTTTAAAACTTATTTGAAGGAAAAGTGGAAGAAAACGTTTAAAGTGAGTGTTATTTGAAAAAAAAAAAAAAAAATTCTGTAATTTCATAATGTTTAATAATTCGTAAAAGCGACACTTTTCTTGTGCTAAAGGATAGAGATTTATTTATTTATTGGAAAATATCTACCTCGTATGTCGTTTTGCCTTATTCAGTTTTATATACAGTTGTATATTTTTGTTCGTAAAGATATTGAAAAATTTACTCATATATTATTAAAAATAAATAAAAGATTTGAGGAAATATGGGCAAATAAACTGTATTCAAATTGCAAATCAATTATAAATAAGAAAGGTATTCAGCCAAGTTGTGATTAAGCTGGATGAATGGCTTTAGTAAAAGAAAGGCAGTCCCGACTCCAGCTCTCCAGCACTCCAGTTCCAGGCCAGTGGGTTGGAGATCTAATGAGCTATGACGTGTACCTTAAGAGCTAATGAACCTTAGGTAGGCAACCATTTGACTATTTCAATTAGTTTCTAGGAGTTATCTCCTTCAACTTCTCCTCTTTAGAAATCAGGTGTTTATTTATAGGCACATTGAACGATAATTATTTAGACCTATTTCTCACATAATAATTAATCAGATTAATGGATTACATTATTTTTTTTTATATTGCTTGTCAGATTAATTGCATTGAAAAATGTTCAAATCTGGATAGTAAAATTCGAGTTGAAAGGTACGTCGGTGATTAGTTAATGCTGGACGAAGACGTGAAAACTATAAAATTATATACAAGTACGTTTTTTTTTTTTTTTTTTTTTTTTTTTTTATTGAGATATATTACAATTTGTTTCTATATGAACATTAGTAATAGTGATATATGAACCCATTCACACAATATATACAATGATAAAGTCAAATAAATAAAATATAATATATATACAAAATAAGAAAACAAACAACAACCTATAACTGAGATAAATACAAATAAATGATATATATAGAATTAAATAATAATAAATATAAAAACAAAACAAAACAAAACATTAACCTATAATTGAGATAAATAAAAGTTTGCAAATAAACAAACATCATTCAAACAAACATAACTATATACAAAATATACAAGTGCTATAGAGGGACCCCAGACTGGGCTTTTCCCCCCACTTGTGGAGGAAAAAGCGGAATCCAAAAGATCCTAGCCCCTCGCCCTCAGCCGCGTCACTGGTGTGAATCAGTGGAGGCCGAACTAGGGCGCACTAGCCACAAACATACATTACATGAGTGGAGGATCTGACCAGTGTCAGAACTCCAATTTAAACGTTTACAATACGTCTCGCGGCCACTGCCGTTTCAATCTTCGAGGAGGATTGTAGGGATGGGTGGTGCTGGATAGGGATTGTGCTAGAGGGTTAGGATGATGAATAAGGTTCTGATGAAATTTGGAAAATTTGGATGGTACCAGGTCTAAAATAAACGGAATTTTAAGGTCGTGGTGTAGGGTAGAGTTGGTAACGTAATAAGGAGCATTAACTATTGTTCGGAGAACTTTGGATTGGAAGGATTGGATGCGTTTGATGTTAGAATGTTTAGCTGCTCCCCACAGTTCAAGTCCGTAGGTCCATATTGGTTTCAGTACTGTCTTGTATATTAGTAATTTGTTGTCAACTGTAAGATGAGATTTTCTGTTTAGTAGTCTGTATAACTGGCCGAATCTGCGGTTAAGTTCTTTTCTTTTAAGTCTTTTGTGTGGGTTCCACGTCAGCCTTTTGTCTAGTAAAAAGCCAAGATACCGGACTGTGTCAGAGGAAGGAAGCGGTAGGGAATTGAAATAAACCGTTGGACAGGATTTGCGTCGAAGAGTGAATGTGACGTGTGAGCACTTGTTTTCGTTCACCTTAATACGCCAAGCGTTACACCAGTCTTCGACAAGGGAAAGGTGATTTTGTAAAATAAGCGATGCTGCTTCAGGATCGGAATTGGATGACAAAATGGCGGTATCATCAGCAAATGTTGCCAGAAAGGTATCGGGATCGGTAGGGATATCGGCGGTGTAGAGGATGTAGAGGACGGGTCCCAAGACGCTGCCTTGAGGAACACCAGCCTCAACAATATAATGTTTGGAAAATTCTGAGCCACAGCGAACTCGGAAGGAGCGGTTTGATAGATAGGATCGGAGGACTAGGTATAAGGATTGGGGTAAATGGGTTTTGAGCTTAAAGAGCAATCCCGGGTGCCACAACCGGTCGAAAGCTTGAGATATGTCCAGAAAGGCACCCGAACAATACTCCTTGCACTCAAGGGCAGAGGAAATGTGGTCCACAACTCGGAGTCCTTGCTGAACCGTGGAATGTTGAGGACGAAATCCGAACTGATGTGAAGGAAAATTTTGAAATTTGGCTAGGATTCGTTTTAGTAGGAGCTTTTCGAAAATTTTTGAGAGGATCGGAAGTAGGCTGATAGGTCTGTAAGATGACGTGTTGTTAGAAGGTTTGCCTGGTTTCAGGAAAAGGATGATAGTTGAATGTTTCCATAAAAGAGGAAAATAGGTAGTGCGTAGGATACAGTTATAGAGATATGTAAGGAATGTAATGGCTTTAGGTGGAAGTTGTCTTAAGATTTGAGGAGTAAGGAGATCGTATCCAGGGGATTTACGGAGAGGAAGCTTTTTAAGAAGATATCTGACCTCAGAGGGATTAACTGCTTTAGGTGGTAAGGAAAGCGGTATTGGTGATATAAGGAACTCTTCAACTGCCGCCGTATGGGTAGGATTAAGCTCTGGATGAGGAGTAAAAACTTTGGAAAGGTGCTGTGCGAATTCCTCGGCCTTATCCTTGTCAGAAGCAGCCCAGGAACTATCACAGCGCCGGAGAGGATGGGAAATGGTGTGGGATTTTAGGATTCTCTTCGTGACATTCCAAAGGGAATTGTCACGAGTCGAGAGAGAGGAGAGGTAGGTATTGTAGGATTGGGAACGGAAGATCGCCAACTCCCGCTTTAATTTTCTACAAAAAAAGTTATAGGAGCGGCGATCCTCTGGGTGGCGGGTGCGTTGCCATAATGTTCTGGCTCGGCGTTTGCTGTTGATGAGGTCTGTCAGGTGTTGTGGTAAATGGCTTTTATAAGGAATTATTTGGGAGTACTTGGGAGAGGAGGCAGTCCAGGCAGCTTGTTGAATAGCGGTTGTAAAGGAATATACGGCGTCGTCAAGGTCATTTGGGGTTTTCAGAATCACTCTGAGGTCAATATCATTAGTGAGGATTTCGCGGAAGAGGTTACAGTTAACAGGGCCTCTAAGGAATGACGGTGGGATAGGTTTAGGAATAGGTGTTATGGATACATTTAGAATCAATGGACTATGATCAGAGGATAGTTCATCAAGGCGAGCTATGGAAAAATTAAGAGAGCCTAATCCGCTGTGGATGAAGAAGTCAAGGATGTCAGGATTACGGTTAGGATCTGTTGGCCAGTAGGTAGGAGAATCGGGAGGTAGGAGATGAAAGCGTCGGGAGTTGAGTGCAGACTGCAATGTCCGCCCACGAGAATTGGTGGTTCTAGAACCCCACTGTTGATTCTTGGCATTTAAGTCTGCACCCAAAATGAAGTGATTACCCAAGTAGTTGAGAAAGGATTCAAATTGGGCAGAGGAAATGGGATGTTTAGGAGGGCAGTATGCTGATGCGATGATAAGCGGAAAGGAAAATGTTTTGATAACAATGGAAGTTGCTTGTAGGTAATCGTGGGCGGGAAGTGGGTGTAAGTGATGGGAGAGGGATCGGCGGACTATGACAGCAGAACCGGCATGGGCTTTGCCGTCTGGATGGTCTGTCCGGTATGTCGTGTATCCTGGTATTTTAAAGTACTGTTTAGTGGTTAGTCTAGTTTCAGTAATGAGTGCAACATCAATGTTTTTGTCTTGCAGTACGGCTGTAAGTTCGTCAGTGTGAGTTCTAACGCCATTCGCATTCCAAAGGAGAATGGATAAGGAATTAGGTGTAGTCATTTATGGTTTTTTTAAGGCAGGAATGAGATTTGTTACGAGATTCGTAAGGAGTGATATTAGGGGCATAACAAGGGATTTAATTTCGGAGATAAAGGATGTCATCAAACTGGTAAGGTCTGTGGCATTTGAAGGAGGAGGGATATGAGAGATTTGTGGTTGATTAGGATTTTTAGGATTGGTTACATTTTGAGGAAGAGGTATATGTGGAATGGATTGAGGTACATTCTGTAGTTCCGGCAGGGCCACGGCTTCAGTACTTTGATTCCCACCTCCAAGTAGGTGGGCAAATGATACATTGGCATCAATAAGTTTTGAGGGTTCTCTTCTGTTTCTTACTTGTCTTGCTGTTTCATCCAGTACTTGAGGTTTTTGAAACCTGGTCCTCAGTTCCTTATAGATTTGGCATCCTTTATAGTTGGCTGGGTGGTCCTTGAGGCAATGAGCACATACAGCTGGTGTTGATTTTGGTTTTGTACACTCCACAGACTTGTGCTGTTCACCGCATTTCACGCATCGAGGTATGTGATGACAATAACTTTTAGTATGACCATATGCTTGACAGTTATGGCACTGAACTATCTCCTTCTTTATGTAAGGTTTTTCAACTCTTACGCTGGTATAGTATAATCTATTGAGGTCATAGATTTTTTCAACTCCTTCTGCTGGTTCCAAATCCACAAAAAAGAGAGGTAGAGGAATTTTATCCTTTAGGACATTAGTGACTTGCCGCACTTTATAGCCCATCTCCGTTAGTTCTTCTTTAATTGCTTCAACTGGTGTCGAGGGGTGTAAGTTTCTGATTACAACCCTTAAAGCTCTCTCTTGGCGTAGCTGATAGGTATGGAAATCTGCTTTGGTTTCAGTTAAATATTTCACTATTTTTCTATATGTCTCGGCAGTAGTAGGAGATATTTTGGTATCATTAATTCTACTCATACAGTAGTAGCTGGTAGATTCGGTAATTTTGTTCAATTGCGCACACAACAACTGGAAATTTCTAATATTTTTGACAAATATGGGAGGAGGCCGTGGTTCACTGGGTATAGGAGTAGATTCCATGTTTTCTTTTTCATTATGCAAAATCTGAAAAGGATTCGGGGTGAAAAACGGCGATTCGTCAGTCATCCCTTGTGACGATGTGCCAGGTTGTGGTTCAGATTCTGAATTAGTACCCGAAGGGGTTGCTTGTAGATTTAATCTTTTATTAGTATCACGGCGAGGTCTTTGTTTTGTAGGAGACGTGATTGAACCACTAGATCTAGATCTTTTAGTTGAAGCTTTGGAGGACATTACTTGATGATAATTTCGCATTTCATGTAAGGAAAATAATTAAATAATAACCAGATGTGGGGGAAAAAAAAATAACTTAAGAAAACTTAAGCAAGACCAGCCTTGCCTAGCTATTGGCAATCAGCTGATATGAAGAGGTGACTCAGCATTCACTTTACAGTGTAAATTGTAACCCAACTTACCGTTGTTTGCTCCAATATTAACTGTTGTTGTTATCCTGAAGCCTGGTGATGTTTTCAAGACTGTTCTGAAGTGATATCCAACTGAAAAAGCAAGAAATCCAAGAGCCGACTTGAAAGATGACCGCTATACACATGCGCATGCGCAGAACTCGACAAGTACGTTGATTAGTTAATGCTGGACGAAGACGTGAAAACTATAAAATTATATACAAGTACGTTAATGAAAATCATTAAAGAGATAGGACTTAATAATTAATAAATAGGGATAAGACGAAATATATTTTTAGTACTAGAAGCGGTATCGATCTTGGCGATATTTGATCTATCAGAATATTTGATATATCGGGATTTATCTATTTGAGCACTTGGAAAAATTTAGGTATTTAGGTTCTCTGACAAATAGGAAAGATTCCTGCGAAGAATAGTAGAAAAACAAAAAGGGACTGCGTCAAGAACGAATTCATCAGGGAGAAATAGAAAGTGGTGGCACTGAAGGAGATAAAAGAAGAACGCGAACTGCGCTAATTTGGCTGTGCAGAGTCCTAGAAGACTGGAGAGAGAAATGTTTGTTTGTTTATTTATTTAACGTCACTTTATGCTACTATGGCTAATCGGACGATGCTACAGTGGGAGTCCTAAATTTTGCCTATTAAGGTTTTATTAGGATAGGGATCTTTAACGAGTACCTGACATCGCACAGGCTCGTGACCACCTTTTAACGTTCCCTCCGAAGGACGACGTAACTAAGGATTTTTTACTCCCATTAAAAAATCCTAGGACCACCTGCGGGTTTGAACCCGTGACCTTTAGCATGGGAGGCCGTTACGCTAGCCACCCAGCTACATGTGATCCCGAGAGTGAAATGGTTCATAGAAGCCAAATAGGAAAAAGAATGATTGGCTGAACCAGAACTACGTACACTTACTCAATAAAGTTTCCATACATCCACAAATAAATTCCTAGTTTTGAAAGCTGAGGTTGATATCCTCCCCACTTTTGAACTTCCATCTGGGCCAAATATATTAAATTTGGATTCCTAAGAGAATTTTTGGGTTTATTTACAAACCCTCCTTGTAAATTACAGCCGCTTCTTTTGGTTTAACTTACTGAAGAAGGGTTTTCTTCTTGCGACTCAACCACTGTTTTCTTCTCTTCTCAGAATATTTTTGACTGTTTATGGGTGGACTTGTTTGAATATTGTTTTTTTTTTTTTCTATTTAGGCAACATTTGGTGATATCGGCATCGTGCCTTCAGGCTCGCTGAACCTATTATTCTTATTATTAATTACATTATCAGAGAATTAAGTCCTAGGGCTCCATCAATAAGGATTTTATCAGGTTTACCTTTAAACATTTCAATTTATACGTGAACGGTTATAATTATTTTAATTTAAAATCACTAAAAAAGATTAATGTTCATTTTTATACATTTTAATCCAACATATAGCAATATTTGATAGCTGTATTTAAATATGTGAAAATGGAAAATAATAGCCATATTGTTAATAATTATATTTAATTTTTTAAAAACAACAAACTGACGCTTTTTTATGTGAATGACAATTCTAAAAAAAAAAGTAAACTAATTTCTTGATAATAACTATGACCTATATTGATGCCTCAAATACGGAAGGTATCTGATCAAATATAGAGTACTTATAATTTTTAAAACAGGTTTAAGATATAAATATAAGGATTTTATTTAATTTTTGTTTAAATGGCATTGTTTAATGTAAACTTGATTTGATGTTGTGTTGTCGTTTTTAGTGTTTGATACAATATTCTGAAGATAAGGTGATAGAATTTCGAAACTTTAATGATGTATATTTGATATGAGCTTAATTATATTCATGTAGAAGAGAGTGTTCTAATTTGAATATTATTATTATCATTTTGAAAAATGTATTATTCTGATTATTCTATTGCTCAGAAAGAGATTTCTTTAATTGTAAAATTTTTCATAAAAAACATAATTAGAATTAAGACCAAGTACACGGTTCTGAATTAACATTTTCACATTTATTTTGAATTTAGTTTCATTATATTATTGTCTGTCGAATTCACACATTGCATTAAGTTAGTTCATTTTTATTTGTATGCTATTACTTTTATTTGACCTTAATATTCATGTTTATGATATTTCATCATAATTATAATTGTAAATACATATTTTATGGCAACAAAGCACATTCCATAAGAGTGTCATGGGAAAATATTTGACAAGCCGAGAAAACATTTCACCTTGCGTCGACACTTGAAGATAATAAGACATTAAAAACATTTATCACGTAAATAAAAGACTCAAATTTATACACCTGAGTTTACCTTGTTACAATTTATCTTGTAAATTAGTTAAAATAAATAACTAAATTTTAACGTAGTAATACTCCTGGTTTGGTTCTTTATCGGTAAGATCTTTTGATCGATGATTAGCGATCAAATGATCATTTTTATTTAATTGTTCCTTTATTCAATTATTATTTTGATCATAATTTGTTATTCTGTGTGTAGTAATATTTTATTTTTTTTCTTCTTTGTGTATTATTTTTTTATTTCATTTCTTTCTTTCAAAACATGTTAAATAAGTACTTGATTTTTTGTACCCCTGAAACTGGGCAATATTGCACGTATGTAAGATTTCGTAAATAAAGATTGCACAATTGCAAATGCCTTTCCAGGCTCTGAACACGTACGTCAGACTTGAATGACGTCATACTGCATAATTGCTAATCTCTGACCCACGTGTTTTAACTGCAGTTATATTCTTCTAGGACTTAATTAGAGCTTTACTTTGATTGTGCTTAGAAAATCGATTCAAATATGGATTTTAAAAAAACTGAAGACTCTCGACAGCTTAATTATAGACCAGGAACTAAAATTACTTGTTTCAGTTTCAAAATGATACCATCTGAGTATCTCCAAAACTGAAGCGATCTCATTTATGTTGTCTGTCTTTTTAATTTCATTTAATGAAAATAAAAGTAAATATTGTTCTTTTATGAATCCTTCTCTTTTTTTATTCCTTTTGGGACATTTCGGATTTAGTCGGAGTATTTCATACAGTAAAGTTATTATAACAGTGATTTAATGTGGATTAATTGATTAACTCAAACTATAGATGTTTATATAATTTATGGCCATTGTTGGTTAGGTAGAAATGCATTTTTAAATTTGTTAATTTTTACATCCGTTCAGTATATTGTGTGATTATCAGCAGGACATGAGACCAGCTGCACGGTACGATATTTGTGGTATTTTATGTAGTTTTAAACTTTGTTAAAAAATATAAAAATATAAGACTTTATACTTTAATTGATTTGGTTTTGTTATGAAAGAAGCGGTGTCGTCTAGTGATTAGAGCACTGGTCTACTGTTCTCTGGGTCCTGGGTCCGAATCCTGGCTGTGGCAGAATATTATTTATTCTGTTGACCCAAAGGGGCGACCCTAGGGTATAAAGACCCTCCTGGCGCAGACTCAGCCTCTTTAAAGTGGCTACCCAAAATTGGGGAAACCTGGAGGCTAAGTGTGATCTTCGCCTAATTATTTCATTGCATAGCCGTTGGCCTAGAAACAGTACGATATGTATTGAGCCCATGACCCTTAATTCGTTGTAGTAATACAGGGTTTTCATTTTATTCTATGAAGTATTATGGATGAGGGCTTCTTTATTCACCTCTGTAGCTTCTCCAACTTTGGGTTTCCCTTCAACTTAAGATTTCCAAGTTGTAGGAACTTGCAGTGGCCTCCGTTGGATTACTTAAGTTCAAATTCGTTATGTTGGACGGTATTATAGTTTTATCCATAGAATAATTACTTTTATTTAAAAAAAAAATAACAATGCTAAACTAAATTCACCGCTGTAGGTTTGTTATACTTACTGCTTAACGAATTATTGAAGGCCGTATATAGTCCGTCTTGAATGCACTCTCTTTCGATCTAAGACCGGTCAATTTGTTCATTTTGTTTCTTGATATTTTGGCCTGTTTTTGTGCCATTTTAGTCGAAGACTGCAGGAATGGGTTTCTTTAAAAATTGTGTGTTGAATTAGTTCTTTTTTCGTAATCGGTAATAAATTTCATGTGCATTCAAAACTAACAACCTAGTACAAAGAGTAAAATTAGCGTTAAAGAAGTACCTTTTAAGAGACTATACTTCTACCTTCCATCTTCTTCCGCCAGTATTTTAAATTAAGGATTTGTAGTGAATGATATAATTCTGCTATTCACGTTTTTTAACTAGCAAACTTTGATTTTATAAAATATATAACATCGATACACTAAAATAAAAAAATTGCTGTTCTATCGTCGATGAAACAACAGTTGGTTTGAAAGATATGTCAGGTTTCCAATTCGTTCCATAGATCATCTAGGTGTTCCAGGAACTTAATAGACTTTGAACGCTTTGTCCAGTAAATTGATCCAGACCCACCCTGACCCTAATATAGCCTCGCTCTGATGTTGGTTTAAACTATTGGATCTAACATCAAAGCTGATTTAAATGTTTGAAACGTAAAGAGGAATATTATCAATCCTTATCACCCTTGACATTTAACGCCTTCAATAATCTTACCAGGAACTGTACCATGTCCGGGTTGATTCCGATTATCGCACCATTGTTATGCATGTGTATTAAATAATAATTTTATTTCTTTGAACGATATATAAACTCTGCTATTTTTATTGATCATACTAATACTAATACGATACTAATTTTATCAATCATTAACTCTCATTGAATTAAATTGAACGAATTAGATATCTAACTAAAGGAGATAACTGCAAAAATATTTTTTTGAAGTTTTATTCTGATTGAAATAGTCTGATATTTTAAATGTTCTTCCTCTAAACTACATTTAATTTTTTACATTCCAAAAGATTAACCATATCATCTTAATGACATTGATGAACGACGGCTAAATATTCAAGTTGGACCAAGTAAAGGATAAAATAGCAAAACTATTTTTTTATGTAATTATTGTTTTGTTTTTTATTAAAAAGAGTAATATAGACGTATAATATACCGTTGGGAAAAGAAAGATTTTTTTAAAAATATTATCTGTAAATATTATATAACTGAAATTCCTGTGTTGCCGAACCAGATTTCTTTTTTGTTTAAATCTATACAGTTCACTAATTTACTTCTAACTTACAAAACCACACTGAATTTGATTTATCTCATAGAAGTACTGATCTTCCACGTATAATTCAGGATAACCAGTAAGATTGTACTATTTCTTTGGTGTCAATTATTAGCTTATTAACCCTAATTTTACGAGTGCAGTTCTGCGCAAGCGCTAGTTTCATTAACCACATGATATCTCGACTCTCTAAAATTTCATTATTTCTTAGTGATATAGTTATCTTTCAAGTAATGAACTTAGTGTAATCAGCTGTTTTTGGTGATATAAGGTTATAAAAGTGATATATTTTTTACTAGGATTTTTATAACTTATTCTATATTTTAAGTGGTAAATTTCGTGTTTCTCTGTTAGTTTTTAATTGTTCACCACTCATCAAAGTAGAACAATCAAGGGCGCCCCGATCGGGGGCCAAGCACGAACTATGGCAGAACAGATACCAGGTACTTCAACCAAACGTAAAAGAGGTGAGTTCAATATTGAAACCTCCAATAGTTATGATTTACTTTCAGATTTAGATGAAGAAGATACGGAGATCTTAAAAAACATTGTAAATCATAAACAGAAGAAAAGCCAATACCCCCCAATAATCGTTAACTCATCTTACAACAATATCAGTGGTACTGTCAATGATTTAAAAGTAAAAGTAAAAGACTTAAATATAAAATATAACATGAATAAAACTACAATCTACGTCCAAAACAGCGAAGACTTCGAACTTGTAAAAAGTGCTTTCAAAGATCTCAACCTCGGTTTTCACACTTTCACCCCGAAAAGTGAAACAAAACCAAAAATTATTCTAAAAGGTATGCCTCCTGAGTTTCCTATAGAAGAAATTTCGTCCGACCTAAAAAATCAAGGCCTGGCCATTCATAAAATCTATCAAATGGAAAAAAAATCCGAAAACGGGGTAATAAAGCTTCCGATATTAATAATAATTTTGGACAATAAAGAACAGCTAGCCAAAGTAAATAACCTTTACTACTGTTGTAACATAGTAATAAAATGGGAGAAATATAGGTCAAACAAAACTTTAATTCAATGTTACAAATGCCAGGAATTTAACCACGTGGCACGTAATTGCTTCAAAAATCCAAGATGTCTGAAATGTGCCGGAGAACATCTTTCAAAGAATTGCCCAAATACATTAATTGATGGTTTCAAACCCAAATGCTGCAATTGCTCTGATGAACATTTTTCAAACTCCACGCAATGCTCCAAATACCAAAGAAATCTCGAACTACAGCTAAGCAAAAAAAACCCAGCACTACGAGCGATTCCACGAAAAACATTTACACAAAGCGATCAAGAATTTCCAGTACTACCAACCCTAACTTTCAAAACACGTTCTCTCCGAAAACCGTCAACAACAACCCTAATGAACCTACGATGTCTGACTGTTTTAAAGAAATAAAAGGTATGTTTAATTTACTTAATGTAAGTAAATTAATTACAAACTTCAAAAAAATTTTATCACAACTAAAAAGCACCGAAGACGGTATGTCAAAAATCTTTATTCTAGTAGAAGGCATACTTTCTATGTTTGATTAATGGTCATCCTATTGTGCAAATATATTCATAATAATTATATATCCAAATCTCTTATGAGTGTTAGCGTTGTAAAGTTGTTTATATACACTGTCTTGTTAAATTACAATTGTAAAAGCGGCGATATAAACAACTTTTGCCTTGGCCTTAATTCAACAAAACTTAAAATCAGCGATTATATCCCGTACTCTACCACAACAAGCTTTCTCCTTAACGTTATAATAGATGCCACAACTCATTCAAAAATTTCTAATGACTAGTGACAATAGTAAAATTAAATTTATGATGTGGAATGCACAAACTATTCGCGGAAACGATGTAGAATTTAAATTATTTTTAAATCATAATCAACCCCATTTAGTCTCTGTTTGTGAAACACGTCTTTCTGAAACTGATCGTTTCTCGCTTCCGGGATATGTCATTTATAGACGAGATCGTAGCAGAGCAGGTGGGGGCGTCATGCTCTTAGTCCGTTCCGATGTCCAGCACCATTTTATACAAGCTCCTGACTTAATGTCTACCGAAGCCGTTGCGATTAATACAATTATTAACAATAAATCAACCACTGTAATATCTGTGTACATCCCGCCAAATAAAATAAATATTCCAGACATGACTAAACTATTCAAATTAAATAAACAAGTGATCATCTTTGGAGACCTAAACGCTAAGCACACACAGTGGAACTGTAACAGAACAAATAAAAACGGTAAATTCGTTCTAAACTTCATAGTAAAAAACCTCATTCAACTACACAGTCCGCCTGAACCAACCCATATACCGACTCAACGTAATTACAAACCTAGTATTATCGATTTGGCTCTAACGAAAAATATTTACAATTTATCACCTCTTATCTCTTTACCATTTCTAAATTCAGACCATAATCCCGTGATTTTTCGTATTCAATCTCCCCTACCTACAGTTTCAAAAATACTCAAATTTTCGCTCAAAGACGCTGACTGGCAAAAGTTCAGGAAAGAGCTAGATTCCCGAATCAACATAAATCCGACCATAAATGATTCGAAAGAAATCGACACTACTCTAATTGATTTTTATAAACATATCAAATTATCCATGTCGTTATCCATTCCACAACATTATCACCATCCACATTATCATAATGATTTACCCTACCGACTCAGAGCCCTAATATACATTAAAAATAGATTAAAAAGATACTTCCAACGTAATAATAATCCAAAAACCAAATTAGTCTATAATAAACTAAATAGTTATATTAAAACACGTCTTAATAATTGGAAAAACGAAAACTGGGCTACGGTTTTGAAATCCTGTCAGCCAGGGGATAATAAAATGTGGAAAATTCACAAGAATTTAACTAAGCAGTCTCCGAAAATTCCTCCTTTAAAAAATAATGACGGCTATGCATATCTGGACAGAGATAAAGCTCAACTATTAGCTAAGCATTTCCAAACAACTCCCTCAATTACTTCTCTCTTTGGATCAAATCACCACAACCGAAAAATTCTGAAATCCGTCCGCGATTATTTAAAATCACCTCTTACTGTTAATTTCTCATCTATCTCTCCAAAAGAAACCGGAAAAATCATTAAAGGTCTAAAACCTAAAAAAGCCCCAGGCGATGATAGCATTCCCTCCCTAGTAATAAAAAATTTAAGCCGAAAATCTATTTATTTTTTAACCAAAATATTTAATTCCATATTAAGATTTAGTTACTTCCCCATAGTCTGGAAAACTTCCAAAACTATAGTTATAAAAAAACCAAATAAAGACCATAGTAATGTTTCGAACTACAGACCTATAAGTCTACTAAATATACTATCCAAAATTCTAGAGAAACTAATACTCAAACGAATTAACAAGCATATTAGACTAAATAATTTACTAATAGATGAACAATTTGGTTTTAGGGAACACCACTCCACCGTTGACCAATTGGCACGACTTACTGACTTCATCACTAAAGCCTTTAACGAACGCAAACATACCGGTATGCTCCTTCTGGACCTAGAAAAAGCATTTGATACTGTGTGGCACTCCGGACTCATATACAAATTAATCTCATATAATTTTCCGCCATACCTAATTCACATTATTCACTCATATTTATCAAATAGACAGTTTTATATTCAAGTTGACAAATCTACTTCCGATACTCTCCCTATCTCGGTGGGTCTTCCCCAAGGCTCTTGCTTATCTCCAATTCTATTTAATTTGTTCATTTCCGACCTACCGACCAACCCATTTGTGACGAGGTCTTTATACGCCGATGACACTGCATTGTATACTTCATCATATCGTATTGATACTGTAGTAAATCGCTTAAAACAATACTTTAAACAATTTAACAAGTATTGCAACAAATGGAAATTGAAAATTAATCCCACCAAATCTGAAGCAATCCTGTTCACTAAACGTCGCTCAAAAATAAACCACCAAATTAAGTTAAATTCAGCTCTTATCCCATGGTCAAAATCTGTACAGTACTTAGGCCTTACTTTAGACAAATCACTTACTTTCACTGACCACATCAACAGAAAAATTGACAAGGCGAAAAAAATGATATACAAAATGTTTCCTTACTTTAATAGAAAATCCCGTTTGAGTACTCAAAACAAATTAACAATATATAAATCAGTCATCCGCCCGTTAATCACATACGCCTCTCCAGTCTGGAGCTCATCCTGCTCGACTAACTTCCATAAACTCGAGCGAATTCAAAACTTGTCAATGCGGATAATTAATAATTTCCCCCGATACACGAAAATATCATCAATGCTCCAAGACTTGCAGCTTCCTACAATCAAACAACTTGTCCATTCACAAACAGCTTCTTACTTCAGTAAAACACCAGTCTCTAAAAACCCATTAATAAAAGAAATCGGTAATTACAATAAATTTTCACTAAAACGATATACTCATAAGAGAACAAAACATGTATTATTAAATTAACTTACTTTCTTGTGTTATAAATTTTATAATTTTCAATCTTATTATGTATTTTCTATTAATTTATGTATTTTCAATTATTTCATGCATTTTCAATTATTTTATGTATTTTCAATTATTTCATGTATCTTTAAATATTTTATGTATTCTCAATTATTTTATGTGTAGTTTTTATGCGTAGGTTTTTTGTATAATTTTTCCTACAATCGCAAAGTAACCTCAATTTTTCACCATATGTTTGCCATTAGGCTAATGTACTATAATCACAAAAAAACAAAATTATTTTCTGATTGTAAGGATGACTCATCCAAAATCATTGTTAACATTTTGTCAAAATGTAAATATGTGAATAAAGTTTATTTTTAGTTTTTAGTTAGTGTAATCAAATTACTTCATCTGTATTTTCATTTGAACCTACAATCTGTGAGTAATCACTTGATTATTAAGTTGTATTAAACAGCATAATAATAGTGTGTGAGAGTATTAGGCGGACGGGTACCTGGACATATTGGATTGCTCTCCCCACTCCCACGGGCAGTATGCCTCCAGTGGCCCATGAGGGAGGATACTCCACGTCTGTCATTTTTCTCCGCGCCTACGTAATTAGTTACGTCTTCTGGACAGTTTTATTTTTTATTTTATTATATTTTTTTTTCTTTCTCTATTCTCCGTCTTTTCATACACTACATTATTTCATCTCTCGTAGCCAATATGAAATGAGATATTTTCATATGGTGATGTCTAGCAAAACGACAAACAATAAACGAAGTAGGAGCTTAGGGACTACTCCTACTAATTCTCCCCCAAAACATAAATCTCGAAGATCACAACGCAAGGGTAATAATACTGTGACACCTGGCAGCTCAGTAGAAAACATGGAGCCCCGACCTGGCACCTCTTCTCAGGTTACGACAGAAGAATCTCCCTTCTTCACCCCCAACCCGTATCAGGCGCTATCTAACACACCTGAAGACAATATGGAGGCAGCACCAGCTCCCAGGGAGGCTAAACCGCCTCCAATAATCATAAAAAACATAAAAAAATTTCAATTGCTGTGTCAACAATTAAATAATTTTGTGGGTTCTGGAACATACATTTGTATCAACCGTACAAATGACACAAAATTACTGCCAGACACTCCAGAGGCATACAGAAAAATTGTAAAATATTTGTGTGACACGAAAGCTGACTTCCACACATATCAGCTCCAACAAGATAGAGCACTTAGGGTTGTGATAAGACACCTGCACCCTTCGACGCCTACAGATGCAATCAAAGACGAGCTCACCTCCATGGGATTCGAAATTCGACAAATCGTAAATGTCACAAAAGAAAATAGAGAGCAGACCGGTCAAAGGAACAAAATACCACTACCTCTCTTTTTTGTTGATCTTGAAAGATCCCCCGGGGTTGAAAATATTTATTCTGTCAACCGCCTCTACTACACAAGAGTTGTAGTAGAAAAACCATATGTCAAGAAAGACATAGTTCAGTGTCATAACTGCCAAGCCTACGGACATACGAAGCGGTACTGCCACCATTTATCACGCTGCGTCAGATGTGGAGGACAGCATAAGACGGAGGAATGCACTAAAACCAGACAAACTCCTGCAGTTTGCGCACTCTGTCACCAAGGACATCCAGCCAACTACAAGGGGTGTCAGACCTACAAGATCTTAAAGTCAAGACTGCAGGTAGCACCTCGTCAAGACGTAGTCCCTAGACCGCTAAGGAAACCCTCTAGAATCGTCAACTCAGGGGTCTCATATGCCCAAATGCTGGAAGAAGCTGAGACACAACAATCTCTCGCCCAACCGCCGGCTCAACCTCAATTCCAACCCCAAGATTCCTACCCTCAATACCAACATCTACATAACCCTTCCACACAACCTAGGACCGATACCCAAAAGTCCAGCCCACACCGAATTTCCTATATTCCCCCTCCTTCCACCTCTACTGATTTAACTGCCACCATGAATACATTCCTGACTGAGCTCAAATCCCTTATTACCCCTCTCATCTCCTTGTTAACAAACTTAGTATCCAACCTAATCCAAGTCCCCAGAAATCCATAAATGACACCAAAAAAGTCCTTTTCAATTCTCCTTTGGAATGCGAATGGAGTTCGAAATCACGTTAACGAACTAACTACATTACTACATGACAAACATATTGACATAGCCCTTATAACTGAAACACGACTGACCAACAAACGATTATTCAACATCCCTGACTACCAAATATACAGAACAGACCATCCCGATGGAACAGCTCATGCCGGCACTGCGGTCATCATCCATAGCTCCCTCTCCCACCACTCATTTCCCCTACCAGTTCATGATTTTCTTCAAACCACTGCTATAAAAATATAAACCAGTCATTTTCCTTTAACAGTGGTAGCAGCATACTCCCCGCCTAAAATACCGATTTCCGCAATCCAATTCAATTCCTTCCTAAATTCTCTAGACCATCATTTCCTTATAGGTGCAGACTTAAATGCAAAACACCAGCAGTGGGGGGCTAGAACTACGAATTCTCGCGGGCGAACCCTGCAGTCTGCACTCTGTTCCACCCATAGTAACATCCTCTCTCCCGACTCTCCTACCTATTGGCCCACCGATCCTAGCCGTAATCCCGACCTACTAGATATCTTTATCCACAAAGGCCTAGGACTAGCTAAATCAATCTGTCTCCCGGCTCGATGACCTATCCTCAGATCACAGCCCTCTTATCCTAACTCTTTCATTATCACCTATACTAAAACTCCCTCTTCCGTCGTTCCTAAGAGGCCCAGTTAACTGGACCCTCTTCCGTGAAATCATAACCGATGCAATAGACCTCAGAGTATCCCTCAAAACTCCTCAAGAACTAGACGATGCTGTTAATTCCTTCACCACCCTGATCCAACAAGCAGCCTGGAATGCATCTTCACCTACCCCTTCCCCTCTTCACTACAAGAAGAATCCTATACCCCAAGACCTCCTAGATCTAATTCACACTAAGCGATGCTCCAGAATCCTCTGGCAAAGACCCAGGCACCCAGACGATCGGAAATCCTACAACTATTATACCAAATTAGTTAAACAGAAATTAGACTCCTTTAGATCCAACTCCTACAATTCCTACCTCTCCTCATTATCCGTAACCGACAATTCTCTCTGGAGAATAACCAAAAAGGTACTTAACCATCATACCATCACACATCCTCTCCGACGAGCTGATGGTTCCTGGGCTTCGTCAGAGGAGACTAGAGCAGAAGAATATGCCCAGTACCTATCTAACATATTCACCCCCCATCCCAACCACAATTCCACTCATATTGATGGCGTAGAAGAATTCCTCTCTTCACCAATACCTCTCTCTCTACCTCCTAAAGCTGTTAACCCCTCTGAGGTCAAATTCCTTATAAATAAACTAAAACCTCGTAAATCTCCTGGCCATGACCTCCTCTGCTCCAAGATCATTCGACAACTGCCTAAAAAAGCAATTATATTCCTTACTTACCTGTATAATTGTATCCTCCGCACAGCCCACTTTCCTCTGTTGTGGAAACACTCCATTATTATCCTCTTTCTTAAACCTGGTAAACCTCCCAACAACGCCTCATCCTACAGACCAATCAGCCTCCTCCCTATCCTTTCAAAAATTTTTGAAAAAATCCTACTTAAGCGTATCCTACAGTTAATTGAAATTCCTTCCCACCAGTTCGGATTCCGCTCTGGGCACTCCACTGTACAGCAAGGTCTAAGAGTGGTTGACCATTTATCCTCTGCACTTGAAAACAAGCAGTACTGCACTGGTGCCTTTCTGGACATTGCTCAGGCATTCGACCGGGTCTGGCACGATGGCTTGCTTTTCAAACTAAAATCCGTATTACCCCAATCCCTATATCTAATCCTAAGATCCTATCTCTCTAACCGTTCCTTCAGAGTCTGCTGTGGTTCAGAGTTCTCCACTTGTTACCCAATCGAGGCCGGCGTACCTCAAGGAAGCGTCCTAGGTCCTGTCCTCTATATCTTGTTTACAGTTGATATACCTTTAGATCCTGATACCTTCCTAGCATCTTTTGCCGATGATACTGCCATTTATCAACCCATTCAGACCCAGAACTAGCATCTTTCCATCTCCAAAGACACCTCTCCTTGATTGAACATTGGTGCGATAATTGGCGCATCAAGTCAATCAAACCAAAAGTAAGCACGTCACCTTCACCCTCCGACGTAAATCCTGTCCACAAGTTCATTTCAACTCTATACCACTTCCCTGTTCCGACACAGTCCGGTATTTGGGTTTCCTACTAGACAAAAGACTGACCTGGAACCCACATACTCGACTTAAAAGACAAGAGCTCAACAGAAGATACGGACAGTTATATAGACAACTGAACAGAACATCACAACTTTCCGTTGGAAACAAACTATTAATTTACAAGACAATTCTCAAACCTATGTGGACCTACGGAATTGAACTATGGGGTACTACTAAATTTTCGAACATCAAACGTATCCAATCCTTTCAGTCCAAAGTCCTTAGAACAATAGTCAATGCTCCCTATTATGTTACAAACAAGACCTTACATCATGACCTCAAGATCCCTTATGTCCTTGACCTCATCCCATCCAAATTCTCAACCTTCCATCAGAAACTTACTCTTCTTCCTAATCCTCTGGCACAATCCCTATCAAGTACCAACCATCCTTACAACCCTCCTCGTCGGTTGAGGCGGCAGTGGCCGAGAGATCTCTTATAAATAAGCAATTGGAGTGCTGGCAATGGCCAACTTCTCCACTCATGCCTGAGAGTGTGTGGCTCTAGCGCCCTCACTCAGTCTCCACTGACTAGATTGGTGACGCGGCTGACTGAGAGGCGCTGGGATCTCCTGACATTGTGCTTCGGCATCCATTTCTGGATGCAGAGGTTCGATTCGGAGTTCCCAGGGGCAGTATGTAAATATTGTATATAGGTATGAATGTGGCCAAGATTATAATTATTTTCTTTTATTTCATTTATTTTATTTTATTTTTATTCATTTTTTTTTTTCATTTGTTATTGAGGTATTTTATTTTTTGTTTGTTTCACTTTGTACATATGGAATGAATGACTTCTTTTATCTCTAATACTTATTGCCCAAGATAGTGGCAGATTGTATTACTTCTCAATAAAGCAATTTAAAAAAAAAATTACGAGTATCAATGTTAATAGTTTAGTTGTATGCATTGCTATTATTACACAAATCAAATGATTGTACAATGCGTTACCTACTATAATCTTACCTGATAGCGTAGTAAGTTCATAGCTTATTAAGTTTCGAGCTGATACAGACAATGTTCACTCTAGATATCTGGATGTAGGTAAGAGATAATGCTTAGCTAGAGGTAGTCGTTGCATTTTAATAAGGTCGACCTAGATTATAAATAATACTAGAGCGGCTGGTGCTCCAGCTAGAGAGAATTATAGCCGGTGCCGGTTACTCTAGGAAGGAGCCTATCATAGACTAGATATTTATTAGCGACTAGTCTATCCTGACCAGTTCTGAGGTCAACGATCTCCCTCTCTGGACCCGGTCAGGGAATTATGGCAGGTGGTTCGATATACCTCTATCAGCTCTACAAGCAGTTTATTCTTGAAAACGTACGTTGTTCTTTTCTTTATATATTTTAATGAAAAACGTATTCTGAATTGGAATTTCAGAAAAATTATGCTGTATAAAAGAACAACATACTCAAAAAATCTGCTGCGGGCAACACACGAATTTCACTTACCACGACTGTTAAAATCAATTTAAAAACTGTTAAATACACTTAGATTTGAAAAATATTTTAAGTTGATTTTAATAAATCATATATTCATTTCCGTTGGAAATATGATTTTGATTAAATTATATAACTGTATTAAATTGTTAATCAGTTTGTTTATTTATTTAAAATCCCTTTATGCTGATGTGGCTAATCAGGCAATGCTACAGTAGGAGTCCTAAATTTCGCCTTATAGGTTTAATTAGGATAAGGATCTTTAACGAGTACCTGACATCGTACTGGCTCGGGACCACCTTTTAACGTCCCCTCCGAAGGACGGCATAACTAAGGATTTTTTACTCTTACTAAATAAATCATAGGGCCACCTGCAAGTTTGAACCCGGACCTTGGGCATAGGAGGCTCTTATGCTAACCACCATGCTGCAGGTAACCCTAATTATTAATCAGTTATAAGTTTATTCTCTATTCGTCACTTCATATTACCTTTTACAATTTTGTTTATTAAAAAATATTTTTTTCTAAAATCTTTCTCTTTCCAATGGTATATTATACCTCTATATTACTGTTCTTATTAGCAAATCCAAAAATTACATTAAAAAATGGTTTTGCTCTTTATCCTTTAGTTGGTCATCAAATTCGTCCAACTTGTATATTTAGCCGTCCTTTATCAATGTTGTTTAGATGATTTGGTTAATCTTTTGGAATGTACCAAATTAAAGGTAGTTTAGAAAAAGACAATTTAAAATATTGGCATTTGAGCCCTGTCAGACAATTTCAATCAGAATGAAACCTACATGATATTCAAGCCCATAAAATTTTACATCGATATAGGGAGTTTAATAAAAATACTTAGAGCCGTTTTTGAGAAAATCGTAAAAAGATGAAAAATACATGGGAAAAAGTGGCTCTTCTGATTTACCGATTTTGATAAAAAAGTTGCGGTAACAATTTAATTGTCGGTAACATTTGTAAACAACTTATAATTGTCTTAAATATAAATTTCAGTTTCTTACGACTTTTAGTTTTTGTACTAGACTTGCCACACAAATACGGACTCACACACACACACACACACACACACACACACACACACACACACACACACACACACACACATACTTTTTTCGGTACTTGCTCATTTATTGGACCTGGGGCCCTAAAACGTGCATTTTCTAAAATTTTCACAATCACAATATGTAATTGAATGCATTTAATGAATTGAATTGAATGCATGTAATTGAAAGTCAAAATAATAACAATATTAGCTCGGCTACATGACTTTTGATTTAGTCTGTATTGACGAAATTTTCTTTATAAGCTCACCCTTCTCTTTAGTTTTAAATTATCTAATATTTGTACATTCAGGTAACTTAGCTTTCGTCTTCATTTATGGGTTGTCGTTATTATATACATTATATATTAGAGTGGATGTAATTAGTTGACCGTTGAGAATTACTGGAAGGAATTAGTCCGGGTGGCGGATAATATATATAGTATATATTATAGTATATACATGGTGTCTCATGGCTTCCAGCTGTGTCCTATCTTAAAATGAATATTAATGATCTCAAAAAAAAAAAAAAAATCTGACAGTAGGTAAGTGAACGTTTTTTTATATTTTCAAATCTGCTACTTTTTATAGTTATATGTTATTTTGGTTATAGTAAATGTTCTAACTATTATTAATTAAATATAAACGATACTTTTTAGTACTTTTCTTTGCTTGCGGAAATATCGACTAAATTGTACTCCAATGCTTGGGCCTGGCTTTAGTTCTATCTGTACGTAACCCTCTTATAATTCGAAAGTTTTGTTGGAATGAATGCCTGAGTCCTTGATTTCTTGTTTGGACGTGAACTCAATAAAATGTAGTACTGCGCATTCTCTGCATTATCATTCATAGTGAATGTTGTTTATCAAAGTGATACGCATGTGCATCGGGACTCGGAACATAAATACTATAGCAGCAGTGGTCCAACGGCACTGAAAATGGTGTTATTAGCATTTTTTTAAAAATAAAGTAATGATGTTATAGCGTAATAAACCAATTTTTTTAAAGGTAGTCGAACATTGGTTTTAGTTATGTTTTTAATATCTACTATTTTTTATTTAAATGCAAGTCGTTCTAAAATTCTTTTAGTATTTTTACTAAAACGTAGAGGAAGGGGGATCACCTGTAGCCTGGTGGCTAGTATAAAGACTTTCTTTGCCAAAGGTGACGTCTTTGAACCCGCAGGTGTTCCTAAGATTTATTTAGTAAGAGTACAAAATCTTTAGTTATGCCGTCCTTCGGAGGGGACGTAAAAAGGTGGTCCCTAACCTGTTCGATGTCAGGTATTCGTTAAAGATCCCTATCCTAATTAAACCTTAAAAATTTCTTCTAACTTTTTATATAGAGGAATTGTGAATAAGACTTCCTTAATGGACTGGAAATCACTGAAACATTTTATGTGATGAGGAGTGTAAGCTTGCAGTCTCCTTAACCCCACTCCAATGAGTCAATACTGGAACCGTGCTGGTTCACTCGCTATAAGGCATGAATGAGTTTAATTTAGGAAGTATTAATTGAACCGCATACTTCAGTTTTTCCTTGTTTTAATGCATGCTTCGGTATAAGGACTGCATTTGTTATATTTAGGGCGACCTGACGTTTCTTGTACCTAGTTTTAATATGACTAAATGAACCTTTAAAAAAACTGAGATATTTTATGGAGAGTGCATTTGTTTTGTAGAATGGCGTAGAGATGTGTAAAAGCTGAGCTGTTAAGGGCGCGCTATCTGTGTTTACCTTTTGCTATCTCCTGCTTGTCAGCAACCTCCAGGCCCCTTATCTCCTTGGCCCGAGTCACTTACTCAGCCCCTACAATTCATATCTCCCCTCAGTATTCAGCCTTTTTCTCCCGTATTTCCTGTTTGCGTATACTTAAGGTTTCTTCAAGTTTAACTTTAACAATCAGGTTGGCGTTGGTTTAAATTACGAAGTCACAGCCACTGATCATATTAACGTTTTTTTTAAATTATATTTATTGAAACATACCACTGTATTATTGGATAAATCATATAAATTAATCGCATAATACACTTGTAGAAAAACAACCCTTTTGCTACACAAAAAAAGTATCCTGGGCGAGATCTCGAGGCCATCACCTTTTCAGATTAACAGGAATCGAAGAGGATTGCAGGATAATAAACTAGCTGGTAGGAATGTTAATGGAGTTTTTCATGAAAGTAAAGTATCAGGTCCGGGCCAAGTCAGCAGCATAAGAAACATTATGGTTATTATAGATGAGTATTCGTGACAAAACAAGAAATATTGAAGATTTTACGATGGATTTTGGATTTTAAGGATTGAATACGAGAGGAATTCGATGGCTTAGTTGATAACAAAGCTTAATTCCGTAAATCTAGAATGGCTTTTTGATAGTCATGTAAATTGTCCTTTTGTTATCAAGTGGAAGGTTTGTCTAGTAAGTGCTGACGTAACCGAAAACGGTGAGAAATTTCTCGTGTATGAGGATTTCAAGTTAGACTTATATCAAAAGAAAATCCAGTGTATCAGATACTGTTTAAGAATCCTGGAGGACAGGAAATATTTTGATTATTTTTCAAGAATTATTTATGAAATTAATTATAATATAATAATTGACCAGTTAAAATCGTCTTGATACTGGATTTAGAAGTGGAGATATTTAATCGTTTGGACGTTATGCAAATCGCTTTGGTTAAAAGGTTCAGTTATTGTAAATAAGTAGAATTAAAGAATGTATGTATTATAATATCTAAAACTCAAGAGGAAAAATGACTAGGATTATAAGTAAGATACAATATTCATTTGAATTTTTTTTTTATAT
This sequence comes from Piezodorus guildinii, assembly GCA_023052935.1. NCBI lineage: Eukaryota > Metazoa > Arthropoda > Insecta > Hemiptera > Pentatomidae > Piezodorus > Piezodorus guildinii. Next base: position 145,265,398 of record CM041292.1, read on the forward strand.
GTGTTAAATCCAGTTAAGACCAGCGCTTAAAAATCATTTTTGTGTGTTAATATTTTATTTAGAAGCTGTATACGCTGTAAAATTTACAATTTTGTGTGCGACCATAGAAATATGTTTATTTCTTAGTTTATCTAATTTGACTTTATCATTGTTTTATGTATATATTGCATGAATGTGGTCTCTCTCATATCACTATTACTATTGTTCATTTTGAAACAAATTGTACTATATCTCAATAAATAAATATTAAAAAAAAGAAAAGAAATATTATCAAAAATGAAGATACAAAGCTTCCTACAGCTAATAAATGTTCATTATGGACCATCAACAATCTTTGATCTATTAAACGTTTTGAGATAAAAACACGCGATACAAAAAAAACAAAAAAAACAAGCGATAAATCTTACAAAAGACAAGCGATTTACCCTACTAAAAACAAGCGATGTACCCTATATTTTTTTCTATCTATTTTATGCAACAGTATTAGTTTAATATGCGCTGTAGAATTGATCTTCGGGCTGTTGCAGGATAAATATTTAATCTTCCGTAAAGCGACTTTGGGGTCCACGAAAGACTTTTCAAGAGTTGTCTGTTTCCTACATCCGTAATTCATGTGAGTTTAAGGAAATGTAATAGTTCAGTTAATTTCTAAATTACAAATATTAACCATAAATTCGTAAAACAGTTATGTGTTGTATTTGTTTTGAATTAAGTCCATATGAGCATTATAGAATCAATGCAGGGATGCCAAAACGTGTATCGAAACCAGGAATCAGCTATCTCATCAATTGAAGAGATTACGCCAATGGCGAACAGTAAACAAGATAAAAAGTTTGAAATTTGGGATGGGATAAACTGCCTGGTGGGTGCCTGCCTCCCCTTCCGATAAATTAATAGCTCAAGCTCCCTTTTGGTTAAATAAAGCCTGGCAAACTTTTCCTGCTCCTGTTTAGGATCCCCTCCTCCCGACTTGCCAACTTCCCTTCCTCTAGCCCAACTTCCTTCTCAAAATATATAACCCAGTGATGGCAACTTCTTTCCATATACAAGGAATCCAATGGGAACTTTGACGCTTGTTATATCAATTCACTTTTCAGTGCGATCCGCTTTAACTGTTGGAACACGGTTCGCATCTCTTTCCTTCTACCCTCCGTGTTATACATATTTCAAGAAATCACTGTCAGTTGTTGCAATATTCATGTTTTTCATTTAATGTCTGTGTGTTATATTAATTATTAGAACATGTTATGGAAGAGCGTATGTGTTTTTCTATACATGATTTTCCATGCAATTCGAAATCTATTTAAGTTCTGCTGTAGCGCATTTTAATAGGGGCTCAACTCCTTAGTGATAGTATTCAGTTTGTATTGGATTTGTCTTGTGTCATGCCCATGTAGGCCTTAAACTAATGTCTTTTTATTCTGTTTTTCTCACTTGTATACCTTGACTGATCCTTCTTAATCTTAAATATAATCCATTTCTTACCAACTTCTTTTCTAAATTAATACATAAAAACAACAATAACAAAATTCTACCTCTAGTATATTTATTTATTTTTTAATGTCAATTATTTTTATAGTTAGAGTAAAAATAATTATGAATGGAATAATTGGAACTTTCTCTTCTCTTTCTTTATATTTGTATTTATTATATCATAAAAATAGGATAATCCGAAGATGAGGCAAAGAAACACCTTCGAAACGTCACCAAAGATTTGTTTATGTTATAATAAAAAACGATTTAGAGAAAGAGAAGAGAAAGTTCCAATTATTCCATTTATAATTATATTTACTCCTCTATAATAATAGTTAGCATTAAAGTATTAATAATATGAAAGTGGAATCCCATAAGGGAAGAGCTAGAAGAACAAATTTAAAACTAAAAGCAAATTCGAGTAGACATAAAGAAATATCTATTGGATAATCTGACTTATTTATGTTATAATAAATAAAAATATAAAGAAAGAGAAGAGAAAGTTCCAATTATTACAATCATAATTATTTATTTTATTAATTTTCAAAAATGAACTTTTTATTTTTAAGAAATTGAAATTATCCCGCCTTTTAGTTAAAATATTACATTTAAAGATGCCTAAAACTTGAAAATCATAATTTATAAAGATTCATTTCGCTTCATCAATTCCATTCATTCAAATTCATTCATTCTTGTTTTTTATTCGTAATTACGTGTCTGATTTATTTTCTAATTCGCAACAAATCAGTTTAAGGGTCATTTGTGGTGAAGTGGCGAGCATACCAGCCTTCTATGCTCAAGGCCGATGGTTGAAACCTGGCAGATGATCCTAGGATGTTTTAATAGACGTAAAAAAATCTTTGGTTTGGCCGTACTTGCGAGGGGACGTATAATGGCGGTTCCGAGCCTGTGCGATGTCAGGTATTTGTAGATCCCTATCCTAATTAAACCTAGATAGAAAAAAAATGTGGACTCTTACTGTAGCATCCCTCAATAAGCCATAGCGGTATAAAGTGATGTTAAATGAATTACTAACAAAGCAGTCCTTGCCAGAATGATCTACGAACTCTTAGTCGTTGTTTTCTAGATAGGCTAGTTACTTATATAGTGAAACCCTTATTTAAGTATTAAGTTATAGTATATACAACTGCTCAATAATAGGGCTTAATGGTACATCTAAAGGATTTAAACAGTGATGCAATCGGAATCCAATAGAAATGACGCAATGGTCCAGGAATGACGTTTTTTAGAAATTACGTATGTGTGAGTTGGCAAGGTCATGTTCTCAACTCATGCAAATATCTGGATTTGCTGACCGGAACATCTATTGATGATTGTGACGCGTTGCATGCCTATATACCACGCAATCTCAATTTTATTTGCTCTCTTTACAAGGTATATATTTCAATTGGTTTCTTAAATTTGTCGTTCCGCCTAAATCAAAAAAAGTAGTGATTAAAGGTATTCTCATTCGAATAATTTTGGTACGATCAGGTTCAGACGTATATAATTTATGCTTTAATCTTGGAATCCGAAAAATAATAGTTACCATTTCTTAATATTGAAAGGAGGTATAAGAAACCAACATATTTGTATATATTTATCTTAAGATTGTCCCAGACATTATTAAAGTGAACATAAATGTCATTAAAAAAACATTATATTCATATTTTATATAAATTATTACATAAATGTGTTTACTTTAATAAAAAATGGGGTATTTTTAAAATAAATATTTTATTAACTCCATCAAATATCTATGTCAACTGAGTAACTTCCAGACAAAAATAATTATAATAATGTAATTTGTAACTAAATTGATTTCAATTTTTAAAGCAACAGATACATTTAAACTGCCCTAGAAGAAAGTATTTCCAAAACACTCAACTTCGGCGTACGGTACAAGAAAAGCTTCATCCTGTTATACAAAGATAATCTAAACTTGTCTATATTTAACTCATTCAATAACCTGTATACATCCAACCTCCGTGAAAATATTTTAAAAACCACTTTTAAACTAAAATTCGTTTTCTAAAATAAAGTTCTGACAGGCCACGTTTGTTAATTCCTTCTGGATTTATATACGTAGAAAAAAAAAAAATTCACATCCTTGTAATCATTGTTGACAATCAGTGAATATGAGATAAGGTGAAATAATATCATGAAATATATTAATTATCTCTTCAACCGAAAATAATGAGCCAAAATATCTCAAACGTTAAGTTTGTTAGTAATTAATTGATACCATTACTTATAGTATTTACCTAACAACATTGTCCGCTTTTGCGTAACTTTTAGCTAATTGAAACGTCTTTTCCTTGTCTCACTTTTGTTCTTTCTAATATCGCTCTAAAGTTCTTGTGTAATATTAACGTTTCTTAGAAGGTGATAATATAAATAAGATACGCTATATAATGCGTAATTATAGAGCTTTCTTGTGTTGATTAATTATTTTTCTTGAAGATTAATGGTGTGGGGTATGCCTCCCAATGATAGATGTACACACACGTATGTGATGTCGGTGTACAATGTGTATACATAGCCAACTGTTTCAAATCGATATTAGCGTGAACAACAAACATGTTTGTTTGTTTACGTATGGACGTTTAATATTTCCAGTCATCCTTCTTTATTCTTCTTATATTAATTATTATTATATATTTTTTGTTAAAGAATTATTTTTCAAATCATTAAAAATTTTATTCTTATCATGCTTTCCTGTGTCGTTTTCTTACGTAAAACCTTGTAGAACTTTATTTATCTTTCTTCCTTACTATTATAACATTTATATAAAACTGTTATTTACTAAAATAATACTTTCATGATGTTATGTTACTTTTACCGTATAAACTTTCTGAAATGCTCCTTAAAGTTTACATATTTACATAAAAGGCCAACCTCCGTTATTCAAAGTAAGTTTTATTTGAAAGTATCTCTTTTAAAATGTTATAGCTGTACGGTTTTTCGAAATGTCTCTGGATATCTTAAAAAAAACTAGAATGGTTATTTATTTTCTTCATTCAATTCATCTTTTGGATCTCTAAAGACAATTCTGTCACTCGATTCTCTAAATAATTAAAGTGGCTTTATCCTTCCTTCCGCGGTACTTCATGACATCCTTCCTTTACCAAGATATGCTATCTCGCCGTCCATCATATATCTCTGATCTCTTACTATTTAAACGCTCAATCCATTATCGCAACACGGCCTTCTGATTTGTATAGTATGCCCTAAAGAACTGTAGCTTTCAACAGATCTTTCATTATACGATCCTCTTCTATATGGAATTATATTTCTTCTCGTAAACGTAATTCTTATACCCTGCTGACCTTGAATCTAGTCTATTCAATTTCCATATGATTCTAACTGGATCCAGTTATAAATGGAAAATAAAAGAAAAAATCGTAATAATGTTAAGATATTTTTTATTGTTTTTTTATAATTAGATAAGCACGGCCTGAATAACGAATAAAAAAAAAAATTGTGTCCGCATAGGGCATGTAACGATGATCCTAACACCTAGAGGTTCATATCAGCTGTTTATTTTAAATGGCAGCCGATTAAAAGTGGTTTAATTCAATAACTCGGTTATTTTTGAAGATAGAGATAAACTTATTAGTTTTTATTAACCGAAAACCGGAAATAATTATATAAAAGAAATGAAAAATATTGATTTTTTTTCCCAAATACGCCCATAGCTTGGTTATTTTTAAAGATGGAGAAAATTTTTTATATAGTTTTTGAATCAGTAAAGCGCAATAAACAAGAAAAACAAAAAAGACAAATTATTGAAATCTTGCCCTTATATACGCACAACGCAGTTATTTTTGAAGACAGAAAAATATGCCAAGGCATTTCGAATCAGTATATTGCTTTTAGTAAAACTAAGAACTAGGTGAGATATAGCAGTGGTGCTATGCCATTTTCCTTTGAAGTTTTCATTGTTACTCATACTACTTAATTGCCTATCTACAGCTTTAGATACAGTTAAACCCTAATATTGTTATTTGGAAATAAAAACCATTGTGTAATAATTAGCACCTGTTTTTTTAGTTTGAAGAGAGTCTATAACTAAATAATAATTAACTGGTTTGATTAATTTCATGCCTGAGTTATTTTTAATATCATTTATGATAACAGAAGAAATACTGAGGGAAGAAATCTATCAATTTATTAATAAGCATGAAGAGGAAAGAGATACCTGCCATGGTCCAACGAACTCGAAGGCTCTAACGAACAGCCTCTGAATCCTCCAATTAACACGACACACCGAGCGCCTCATGAAACGGATCCCTCATATCTTTGCCACCAGAATATGTTTGTTTCGTCTTCTGTTATTTATTGTAGTCATGTCAGAATCTGTAGTCATGTATAAGTACTGTAAATGGCGTATTTTCTTCAAAGGGGTTCAATAACAATCACGCTATACATTAAAAGTCGGGTGCTAGCAACACTCGAGTTTCTCTTACTTCGGTAGTCAAAATCAATTTACAAACTATTAAATACTAGTTGACCCAACAGACGATATCCTGTCTTAATTATGTCTTAGCGAAGGCGGTCAATCCGTTCACGCGTGATGCGATGACCAAGGGATATATCTATCTATCTATATATATATATATATATATATATATATATATATATATATAGAATAAGAGAGAGAGAGAGAGACAGAGAGAGAGAGGAGACTATTAATATCTTAGATATTTAAAAAGAAAAAAATATCTAACAAACAAAGTAACTTTTTTTTCCCATAAGATCTTTCTCCTCACTGTTATAAACACCCAAAAAAAAAAAGAAAAAAAAAGCGAACTTTTTACCATTTTGTATTAAAAATAATATTTTTTAAATTCTATGTTTTCCATCGATATATTATACATCTATATTTCTGTTCTTATATTCAAAAATTACATAATATAAAATATTGTTGCTATTTTATACGTAAGTTGGTTACCAAAATTTGTCTTAAATTTAAAATTTTATTTTCGTAGGACATACGCTTTCGAGCTAGACTTCACACAGACCTTTTTGCGTAACTTGGTTATTTGAACTCAGGAGACCCTTAAACATGTATTTTTGTTGGAAACTGTAATCCGAAAATTCTCGCGATCGCAATACTTTCCCTTACTATATATTTCATATATGGGTAAGTGAAAGTAAAGAACAAGTCTACTATATTCCTATACCTGTATATGAATCATTTCTACTATAGAATAGTGTTTCTGTATCGTTGTGAAAGTCGAAATACATGTTTTTAGTTCAAAAATGAAAGGTCGTATGAATCACTAATTAAACTAGTTAAGTTTAAAGTATATGTAGTCAGATATAAGGTTTGTTTTTTATTCATTTAACGTCACTTGTTACTATGGCTAATCAGACGATGCTACAGTGGGAGTCCTGAATTTTGCCTATCTGAAGATTTGTTATGGATTTAATTAATTTAGGCGTATGATACTGAAATTTCATATTTTAGACAACTATACGCCCGAGATGGCACAGCAACTTTTTCACAAAAATCGACTAAACAAAAGAGCTACTTTATACCTTGCATTTTATACCTTTTTATGATTTTATCAAAAACGGCTCTGACGATTTTGATCAAACTCTCCATATCGATGAAACAGTAACTTGGCTTTAATATTTGTAGGTTCCATACTTATTGAAATACTCTAACAGGACTTAAATGCCGATAATTAAAATTTTACTTCTTCTTAAGTATCTTAAATTTTATAGATTCCGATGAATTACTCAAATCGTCTTTTTAGGTTTGATAAAAAGATGATAAATACCAAAGTAGAACGAATTTGCTAAAAAACAAAAGGAAAAAAAGAGCGAAACATATTTTTAATGCTATGATTTTATTTTTTTTTAAACATAAATACTGCAACATAGATGTATAACATACCGTTGAAAAGCTAAAGATTTTAGAAAAAATATTATATGACATACCAAGTTGTAAAAAGTAATGTAATGTGACAAATAGGGATTAAAGTTATTATTGATCATTTTACGTAAATATTTTATGTTTGTTTGTTTATTTATTTAACGTCACTTTATGCTACTGTGGTTAATCGGACTAAGCCACAACGGGAGTCTTAAATTTTGCCTATCCGGGTTTGATTGGATAGGGATCTTTAACGAGTGCCTGATATCGCACAGACTCGGGACTGCTTTATTACGTATCTTCCGAAGGACTGCATAACTAAGGATTTTTACTGCCGTTAAAAAATTCTAGGGCCACTTGCAGGTTGAACCTAGAACCTGTCATGTCAGCCACTACAATATAGGTAACATCAGTTAAATATATTAAATATGTTTTTAGTTTTTTTTTTCAAAAGTTCATACATTTATTCCATCTCTCCATCGCATGGATACTATACTTTAAGTGATTATCCTTACAATGGTGACAGGTGTTGAGTGATGACATATTACAATTAGTTTTTCTTTACGTCACCTACTGATGAAGAGATACCATTGATGGCGAGGTCCTCGACAAGTGCAGAGAGACACCGGGCATATATAGCGGCAAGCGCGGCTGTAGGAAGTTACAGAGCCGTATATAGGCCAAGATGAGAGCGGTCCTGCGAGGCAGGATGCGGTGTGGGTCGGCCGCTGTGGGAGTCACCACGCCCGCCAAGAACTGTGTCACCTTCATCTCATTGTAGTGTATAGGCTATAGCTATTGTCCGCTACGTGCTCAATGGTATAGCTTTTGTATCCCTCCGTCCTTGGGCCAAAGAGATCGTTCACGGGTTTAATGCATTCCGATAATGTATCATGGAACCTCTGTATCATGTATCGTGTCTAAGCTCAAAATACTTTATTTCTCTATCTAAAAAACACATGTCACCCTGCGTGATATGTATATCGAATATTTTGTAATATTATTTTGATGGGCAGATGACATGTAATCTCACATTTAATCCCAAATGTATCTCACTGCTTTTGATGAAACTTTTATTAGTAACACTTGACATTAAACCATTAGACTTTGCCAAATATTGGAGTCCAACGCTCGCCAGGAATCGCGTCAAAACATCGGAAAGTTTGCGCGCGTGAAATACATTTCACACATCTCTGGTTCTAATTAAGGTATTAAAATTTTATTATTGATAATGGCACTAAAAATATAAATAGTTTTCCCAAAACAGTACTTTTAATAAAGTTTCTTAAAAACAGTGCTAATATTAATATTAATATTCCTTTTTAGCAGGAATGAATGCGGTTTTTAAGAAACCTTATTCAAAGTACTGACGAAACTATTTATAATTTTAGGCTAGGAAGATGGTTGGGGGTGCAGTCATTAGGTAGAAACACACATTAAAACATAGTGCTTATTTTAATTGTGTGCCGACGTTTCAGCCTTCATTGTGGACCTTCATCAGGGTGACTCTGAGGCTGTTTCTAAAGAATTCAAGACAAGAAAGGCATCATAAAAATTGTTCTTAATTATTTTTTAAATTCCTAGAGCCTGGGCTTCTTTTACATTTCTCCAACTAGGCCATTTCTATAATATTGAGTTTTGGTCGAGGTATTTCGCAAGCAATACACGTGATACGTGTAGCCCACTAAAAATCAATAAATACATAAAAAATTATTATATATTATATCCGCGAACATTTTTTGTTGGAAACCACTGCTCTTAAGAGTAATTATGTTTTAAGAAAGACAATTCAAATTATTTTGAAGGATTTTCATAGTAGTGGCAGATTAACAGAAAAAAGGGAGAAATTATGTTCTCCAATTTAGAAATGACTATGTCAAATTTAATATACTGCATATTAGTTTAAATAGACATTTGATACCATATGAAGTCGCGAATATTCCGCTAGGCTTAGACAAAGGCGTGCTCCACCTACACTGATGGGAGCAGATTCCTGAGGACAATATCAGGGCTGTGCAGACCTGACAGCTGATAGCCGCTATCAGCCTCTCACTGATATTTGAATGCCGCGTCCCGGCGTTACCTCGCTCTAGGAAATTACACTTCGGAAGTTTGGCACTTAGTAGTTGTAACAGCATTATGATTCTCTGGTATTTTTATCATCGTACCGAGTTTGCAATCGTCTGCGGGAATTTAACAACTAGTTCCTCCTCATTGAAACCGTTAATATTTTTATTTTTTTAAATCTATTTATTGAAATTTACAACTGTATTAATAAATACATCAACTAAATTAGCTGATAATGTATATAAATAATATACATGAAGAGAATATACTCATTGGCAGCACTCCACTAGGTAATATGAACTAGAAGGTCTCGAGGCCATATCCTTTTCAGACGCCTCGAAGGATTGACAGGAACGGAAGAAGAAACAAAGAGTGAAATTAGTAGTTTAAACTGGGAGTGGAGTTAGTCATGGAAGGATTGTGGCGTCGTACGGGCCAAATCAGCTACATATGGGAGGTCTTAATGGTTTAGTTCGTTGGTGGCAAAGTAAGGATCTTTGAGCATTTTTCAAAGGATTTTGGATCGTGAGGATTGAATGCGGGAATAATTTGATGGTGTAGTAGAGCCCCAAAGCTTAAATCCATAAGTCCAGATAGACCTTATGATGGTTATATATATGAGCCTTTTGTAGTTAAGTGGAAGGTTTGAGCGTCTGTCTAATAAGTGTTGAAGTAAGCGATATTTAAAATTGATATGATGGCTTTAGAAAAATAAAATAAAATATAAATGTTCACTTGCTTAAGCGGATATTAATGAAATCGACTTGTCATTATCTACATCCGCAAATCCAGTAAATTTCATTGAGTCATATCAACAGGAGTAGGTATTTTTGACCATTGCATGAGTACTGACAAACATGGATCACTTTTTACTTTGAGCTAACATGTAAAAAGTGGAAATTTTCGATTCTGAGGACAAAATGTTCTTAACCTTTGGCAGCTAAGAGAAAAAAATAATAATCAATACCCTTTTAAACTACTTTTTTGAAGAGCGGCGTTGTCTTGTGGCTAGAGCACTACTGATCTCCAGGTTCCGGGTTCAAATCCTGTCGGTGGTATAATATTATTTATTCTGTTAATTTAGCCGGGGTATGATCATAGGGTTTGCCTTCTGGGGCACACCTACAGTCTATAAAGTAGGTACCCAAAAAAAGGGGAAAACCTGGAGGCTGACTGTGATCTCGGCCTAATCACCTCATTTTACAGCCGTTGGTCTAGAAACAGTACAAATATGCATACTTGTATGTGCTAGTCAAGTGTTCAGTGGTACAGATTTTTTCTTTATATTTATATCTAGATTGGAATCTCATAAAGAAAGTAGTAATGTGTCATAAATGTTTCACAAAATATTTCGCCTATATCGCCGTCTCGGAAGTGCTACGTTAAGTTAGTATAATATAGACGAAGACTCTAACAATTTTAATGAAAGATAATAACATTTAGTTGTTGTTGTTTTTTTTAGGATCTGGTTACCTTGAATTAGATTTTTTTTCTGAAAACAGTTGTACAGTGAAATCTGGGCCACCTAATTAGACGCTGAAGAGGTCGGATCACCACAAAAGGGATTAAAACAAAAGAATATCAAACAAAGAAGAGAAACTTATTTTCTTTAGAATAAAATCGGGGCAAAATAAAAAGTGATTAATTAATATTGAATAATGTCTTATATGACTTTGGGAACAATATATTTAGTGCATTTGAGATTTTTCAAAGTTTATCATATGTAATTATGTAGTGACTTCTATGATGTTGCTCCTTCAAATTTTTTTTCATCAGTACTTATTGTAACTATCTATCACTTACTTTTAGTAGAGAACATCTTTTTCTTAAAATTAAAATGATTAATAACAAAAAAGAAAAAAAAAGTGATATCTCCTTAATGTTTTACTGCGACCATTGGAATATAAAATATTCATTAGTTTTAAATTATTTTGGACCCCTTTTGTGAAACAGAATATGTTTTCCCCGATATAAACCGATTTATCATTTTAGAATTATCATTTTTCAGGTATCGGCTTTTAATTTTTCGACATATTGATATTTTCCTTATTACTTCAATGCAATGAAACATTTATTAAGTGAAATATTTTGAATCTATACAATGTTCGTACCTTTGAATTAGAGGCAATTGTTCATTTACTTCTGAACATCACCTACTATCAAGTCTCTTATCATTTTCCGCAAATTATAAAATTGATGTGGACAAATGAATTTTCATTGTGGAGCCATCAAAGCAAACCATCACTGAAGGTGATGATATTTTTTCACTCTTCTAATGACTCCCTGCGCTTGTTTAGAGCTTTGAGCGTACACTCGATGATTTTGGCGATTAAATTTTTCTAGGATTTTAAAAATTTTCTCATCACTTAACAAAATCTTTCGATTCAGACCATAGGTGTAACGGCCAAGGAGCACTTCGCATGTGTTCACTCTAATTTGTTTTATGAAAATGGTTAGTCTTTTTCCAATCATTCTTCGAAATGCACCTATCCTAAGGTGACTTTCGATGTTCGAGACAGAAATGATTTGTTGCTTAAGAATGGGATTTCTTCTGGTTCGAGCAGTCCCTTCTCTCTCTGGATTTGCCGTTTTGACAGTGCGGTAACGACCCGGTCGAGGGTCTCATTATATCCATTTATAGTGCGGTAGACGAACATACTGCTGATATCCAAAGGTTCCAAAGTTTTGAAAATCTCTAAGCGACCACAGCTATTCTTTTTTCTTAATCACCCCACTCCTGGTTTACTAAGCGAAAGAGGAATACTAATTGGGATTATTACCTTGACGTGTAAAGAAAATAATCTGATAGAGGTGAGGATTATCTAAATAATACCTATGGATGTAAACAAAGTTCAATTTTTGCAACAGTATTTATGGCAGAACTAAGTACACCCTGAAAAGTTCTTTAACGCAGTTATAGTCTCCTCTTTTGAACTCATTCAATTTCAACACAACCCGGATGACTAAATCACCAAGTTATATATATTTTTCGACGATAGATTATAGCTTAGAGTTATTTATTTCTTTGGAGTGTCCATGAGCCAGAACATTCTCATAGGATTCGACTCCATAATTAATGACTTGACAATCAATTACTCATTTTTTCCAAAGGACGAGATAAAAAACGAGAAAATAATACATTTCAACTATTCCACGCCGGCTTTGTGCCCTCACGTGGGTGTGAGTGTGGGAGTCCCTTCGCTTATCCACTCAGAATCCTTTCTAAAGAACACAACGGATATGACGAGTGTAGAAAGCAGTTGTTTGACTAATTTTTGTTTTCATTCCGAGGAGCATAAAGTTAATTAAGAGATGATCAGATATTAAGTTATGAAGCTACAACGGATTTCAAGTGAAAATGGATGAATAAAATAAATTTTTAATATTAACAAGTTTTATAATTAATTATAAATTTTGAGAATCGCTTTTCGTCTTTAAGACCATTAATTTTTTAAATAATCATATTTGTTAAACAATTGAGTTTTTATTTAATTTTAATAAAAGTATTTATTCAAAATTCTCCCAATTCCATCAGAACCTTCTCCATCACCCCAATGCTCTCGCTCAATCCCTTTCCAGCTCCACACATCCTTACTGCCCACCTAGAAGGTTGAAACGGCAGTGGCCCTGCGACCACTTGTAAATATGTATATATTGGAGTTCTAGCACTGGCTAGATTCTTCACACAATGTGCTGTATGTATGACGTGTACATAACATACACAGGTATGAGTGATTTGTAGACTTTGTATACATTTTATTGATTCATTATTGTATATATATTTTATTATAATTTTATTGCTGTGTAAATATTGTATGAATGTTATCTTTCACCACTATTATTAATGTCCAAATTAGGACAGATTGTAATATTACTGAATAATAAAATTGTTCAAAAAATAAAAGTATTTACTGTCTGCATAATATTTTATATATGGTCAAGTCTGGGACCCTTGTGGGTTCTGTTTTTTATCATTACTCTCTCGTTTCCTCTACAGCAATAGAAATAACTTGTAAACCTTCTACCTACTTAATGGTCTTCGTTTTTATTCGTCCCATGCAAATTGATGCGACATATTAAATGTTTTAGCTTTTTAGATCCTGCCAGCATCTTACCATGAAACCTTTTTTACTTGGCTTCAGTTTAACAATAAAATACAATTTTTAGTCTTTTCAACTCCAAATAACGGCTAATTATAATAATTATACATACTTCTACTAAGGGGCCTTTTTTTTTGTTTATATGTTTGGAGAACGGTTTTATCTCTTGTTGGTATTATTACTAGATGCGATGTCATATGAATGTGATTCATTTGTATATATTTAATGATATTCTTTTATTTAGTTACATGTTAAATTATTAAGTCGTAGCAATTTGCTATCTGTGATTGAAATCTTGTTAGGAGCACTGAAAAGTACACCCGATTATAATTAACCTATCCTTCTCCTGCGAATGATATTATTAGCAACATTAGATTTCAAATTAATTTAATTCTTAATAGCTTTCAGGCTACTTATTTCGATGGATCACTAGTCGAAAGGAGATATTTTACTAATCTAGTTAGCTTTAATATTCTCTACGAATTTGAAGCTTTTACTGAAGCGAGATTTAAACTTTGTTGGAAAGCCGGGAACGACTGTTTATGAAACAAACTTTCTACCCAATGGGAACTCGTTTCGTTCTACTAATTAAATATTCTTGAACTTCTGTAATTGTTCAATTATGGCTTAAATTTATTGAAATGTATGGGCGTTAGCGGTTTCTGGCGATTCAATTTGGGCCGATACTGCATGTTCAATAAAAACTCCCTCTCTCTCGATTTTCCTTGCAATTTTAGTCCTGTAAACTACTCTTAATTTTTTTACTCAATATTTGTTCCCTAGGGGAACTTTCAGATATTTGTTTGCGTGCTTTAAGAATTCTGTGGAACCTTTCTCATTCTGAATATTGTTTTCTAATTCATGGTGTGTACCGCCTTCTGGTATCTTTGTGTATCTTTCCCATCTATCGATTTTAGGCATCTAGCATGGTCTCTTGCCAACTACCGTGGCATTCGTGGTTGTGTAGGGACTTCGTAATTTACTGCTTCCTGTTACATGCTTCTTCCCTTTCTTCTTGTCTTCATAGACACCCAAACAACCTTTTTTTTTCTAACCTTTCATATTTTTATAGTTATGGGGATATAGTCCTTTTTCAGTTTTACCAACCCTTACTTCCTTTTTTAACTGAAATCGAAATTAATCGAGAGAAAGGTTTCTTTTGATTAAAAAAATCTGACGCGCGCAACTCACGACTTTCACTTTCCTACGGACTTTAATCCAATCCATTTTATAATTTTTAAATATATTTAGATATTAAAAAAATCTGGTGCGCGCAACACACTACTTTCACTTACCTCCGTTGTTAAAATCAATTTAAGAATTTTTAAATATATGTAAAAATAAAAATTAAATTATTAAAGAATTAATTATTTTGAATTTCAATAGAAACATGTGTTTTTTTTAAAAATAATCTATTATATTTTTACCTACGAAAATCAGTTAGTTTTATCGGCTTTTCATCACTCTCAATTAAACTTTAAATTTCGTATATTAGATAATATTTTATCTAAAATCTTTAGCTATCCAGTATATTATACATCTATATAGGAATTCACATTCTTATGTTCAAAAACACAAAAATTGCATTAAAAAATATGTTTACATTTTTCCCTTTAGTTGTTAATCAAATTCGCTCAACTGTGCCCGTTGTTTATCAATGCTGATAAGATTATGTTTGTATTTTTTTAAATCTATAAAATAAAAGGTACTGTAGAGGAAGAAAATTTAAAATATCGGCATAAACCCTGCCTGACTATTTCAATCAGAATAAAACCTACATCATATTAAAGCCCATCAAATTTTACATCGATATATGGAGTTTAATCAAAATTTGGAATTTAGAAACTTTAACGATCACAATATTTTCGCTTAATATATATTTCATGCATAGGTAAATGAAAATAAAAATTATAATAATAAGAATGGTCAATTCTCAATTTGTTAGGAGAGCTTAAGATATATTAATTACGAATTTATGAGTAGAAGATTTATAAATATTTAATATCTGCTATTTTGCACAAAGAAATGTTAACGATTTAACTTAACAACACTTAAGATTGCTTTAATAGTGTGATGGGGTTAAGATCACTCTTTAAAGATAAGTAATTGAGACGTTGATTTCCAAAAGGTACTAAAGAACAGTTTTTACGAAATTGATTGTTTTACATATTTGTATTCTCATCATTTAGTTTTATACAAATATTCTATTTGATGTTATCTAATGAATTCTCAAGTCCTTAAAAAACGCGATTTAGAAATGCGGTCATTTTCTAGAAGTACTAATTACGCATTTATTTTCGTTCCAAATCATTCTAAAAAAAATCATTTCACAACTTTAATATGATGTTATTATTATAGTAAAAAAATATTTCTAAATTTTAAGGCAAAAAGACCCAAATTAGCTAGTTAAATAATATAGTAATGAGAGATTTTCGCGCTTCCTGTAAAATTTCCTACAATGGATATAGTACCTTTTGGAAATCAACGTCTCAATTGTTTATTATTTTTTTTTATTTTCAACTATCACCATTTTTGATTTTTCACCTTTTGGGGCATAAGGAATAAATATATAATATATTTTTTTGGGAATATTTTTGTCCTTAAAATATATTATTTATTGCGGATCAAATTATAATTAAATCGTGCGTTAAATGTTTGAGCTTTGAGACTGTTAAGTTAAATGTGTTACAGCAATATTCATTTATTTCTTCTTCTTTTTTTTTCATATTAGTTGATCATTTTAATAATAAAACTAATATAATTTTATGTTATGTCATAACAAGATTTACAAAATTTGTTTAAAAAATAAATAAATTATTTTACTCTGGATCTTTGTGACTCCCTCCCTAATTCAAGATTCGTTCACGACAGAGTTTGTTACCAGGATCGTCAACAGGTAAATTACATTATTTGCCGCTCGTTCATTTGAGAAGATTAAATTCCATTAGAAGGGATGGAAACTTTGGGAAAACTTTGGATTCTCACTTGAGACGTAATTTTCTTTTGGCCTATTCTCTCTCAAAGTTAGAAACTTTTAGAACTTTCTATCCAACAAAAGCTAGAGAAAACACAATTTATAGTTAAAAGAATCCGCCTAGGGCTAGACAAGGTCAATAGGTTCTCCCTTCCTCAATTTTTTTTTTTTTTTCTAACGTTGAAATTTCATTTGTTTTTTAGTTAATTACATTCGAGCATTGCTACACAAAGTGAATAGAATAATTAACATAAGAGTGCCTGCTATTAATTAACCATATCCTATCTAATTTTATTACTTTCTTATCAAATAAATAATTAAAATAATTATTTATAAAATAAAAAACTACAACATATCAATTCCTGTTAAGAATAATTTAAAAAACGTTTTTGTATTGCCTTATTGTAATGTTTATTATTCATTTATCTCTGTTTCATATTCATTTACACTATTTATTAATCATCGGTTATTATTAAATAAAAATAATCTTATGTTTATGAATCAAGCAACATTTTCAATGCTTAATTTTTTTAACACCTGAGAGAATACAAATGGAAATATTGCATCTTATAAAGTTAAAATTCTATGTCAGCCTTCTTATTCGTGCACAGTAAATGCACTATACCTATGTAGTAAGACCATATTATACAATAAAATGATATTGGATCTTCAGTTTTACTAATATATGAAGAAAACCTTCACCCTTATAACTTTTGAAGAAAGAGGAAAGGATCTTGGTTCAAAATACATAGTGATTCTTCAACGGCCTTGCAACGAGGTGGAAGTTCCGAGCCACGATCAACTGCGAGTTTTATTCTATCTTTTGGGTACCCACTTCGTAAAGGTTAAGTGAAAAAATACATGTTTGTCCTGCCACAGCACGGCTCAAACCCAGGACTTCTCGAACAGTAGTTCAGTGCTCTCAGTTAACATAAAGTTAAATATTAGTAGGAAACGCTGGAGAGAGCTCTGCTGCATCGGGACAATTGAGACGTTGATTTCCAAAAGGTACTAAAGGACATTTTTTACGAAATTGATTTTTTTACATATTTATATGCTCCTCATTTAGTTTTATCTAAATCTTAAATTTGATTGTATCTAATGAACACTCATGTCCTTTAATAACGTGATTTAGAAATGCTATTAATGTCTTAAGATACTTATTACACATTTAGTTTCATTCTAAATCATAACAGAACATTTCATTTCATAACTTTAATATGGTTTTATTAATATAGTAAAGAAATAATTCTAGATTTTAATGCGAAAAGAATCAAATTAGCTGGTTTGATAATATAGTAATAAGAGATTTTCGCGCTTCCTGTAAAATTTCCCATAATGGATATAGTACCTTTTGGAAATCAACGTCTCAATTACGCATCATTTTTACTTACCCTTTATGAACTGGGTACCGAAAAAATTGGGGAAAAACCTGGCTGCTGTGACCATCCATCCACCGTTGATGGATTTCTATACATATTCAACCCAAGACCCTTTCCCTTTTTGACAAGGGTTTTAAAGGTAGGAGTTTTTATTTTTATGTAACTGGAATAACAATAAAGTGTACTGAAGACGTATAAGGTGACAGAGAGTTATAACTTTTTAAGATGTAGTATTTATATTTATAAAGCCTAATAGGCTAGAACAAATAAAACATATTTACAGTATTAAACTATACTTTACAGTACAGGATTTTGAAATTGGAGTAATTACAGGACTAACTGCTTAAATTTGAATTATTTTTACTGTGAAATGCTCACTGTAACCATTTTCTTTAAGTCTACTACGTCTGATAAACATTCTAGTTGTTTTATTTTTTTTTTTCTTCTGCATTACTGTCAATTTTATTTGATCTTATCTTATATTTTATTTATTTTAGATTTTTTGATGTTTTAATGGACCAATTCTTTTTTTTATTTTTATTGTTTGGTGTCTTGTAATTCAGCATTTCTCGTTTTCAGTTTTACAGCAGATGGAGTACAAGCTGTACAAATGCAAGCTTCTCAGTTATCTAACATTCCTTTTCTCTTGATTTACGTGTAGATATCTTGTTGCAAGGCTCGGTTCTATAGCTATATGTTTGTTCAGACAGTTTATTTGAGATGCAATGCATTGTGTTTTTATTTATGTATTTATTTGATTTTCTTTGCCTGTCGACTGGTTTAGTTGTTCTCAGCTGTTTTCGAGATATCAGGCTTTGTTTTTGGAATCTTAGAATTAAATATGTTCAGTTATATTGTCTTTTTTATTATATCGTTTGCTGTCCTATATTAATTATGATATTTTATTTAAATCTATGGTTTAAACTTAATCATTCTTTGTCCACCTAAGGTCTAATTACACCTATCCGTGGCATTCTGATAGCTTTATTTTCTCAAGCTTTATTCTCCTGATTATGAAATCTCCTCCTGTACTCTATGCGATCCGTGTTAAGGATTATGAAGGCGGTCCTTGGATTGAACTAGGGATTAGGATTGTGTATTACTATTCAGGCGATGGAGTTGCTTTAATGTGGTCGTGAGAGAATGCCCGATGTAGGCGCCATCTGCCTTCTAGGTCATGTGTTAATCCGCCTGATATCGTCTTTGATCTAACAAATAGTTCTATTTTTGTGTGAAATCATCCATTTGGAACGATATATTACTCGTATTGTAAATTTTTATCTTTTGCATTCTTTGGTATGATTATATAATAATAATATAATATTAATAAAAGGCTTACCGAACCCGAAGGTTCGATGCCGATACCACCAAACTTCGCCTGCACAGACTCGTCCAATGTTCGCCGGTCAAGCCCAAGACCCCAAGATCAGCCTTGATGCAAGCCTCCCATCGACGATTCGGCCTACCTTTCGGATGCCTACCAGTTTGTTCAGCGATTACCAACCTTCTCGGAATCCGTTCCTCACCGAGCCCAACAACTTTTTGCGCCCATTTGACTCTCCGCGATGCTATCAACTCAATTATATCCACAGGGTACCAACTCCGCAATTCCGCGTTGTGCAACCTTCTAAACTCCTGGCCTCACCTCTCTTCGGACCAAATATTTTACGCAGTACCTCATTTTCGAAAACCTTAAGCCGTTGTTCATCCTTCAAAGTAAGCGGCCACGTTTCACATCCGTAAAGAACCGTCGCAAGAATAATAGTTTTGTAAATTAGAATTAGGTTAGAACCTTTAAGTTTTTAGACAGAAGCCGCGAGCTAAGTAATTTAGTAACTGAATAATAACACGCATTTCCCACCTTTAACCGCGACTTTATTTTTCCTGGATTTCATTTTTTCTTGTTATCATTGAACCTAAATACTTGAATTTCTCTACGTGTTCAAAAGTATGCTCTGAAATATTATTATCATCAAGATCGCCACCATTTCTGCTACTAATCATATATTTCGATGATTATATAAATAAAACAAAAGTGAGGCCGATTCGGAAATATAACTGTAAATTAATTAGCATACCAGGATAAGTATTTAAAATTACCCTGATGTATTGTATGTATGTTAATATCACCAAAACATTTTAATAAGTATTTGAAGCATGTTTATTAAAAAAGAACAATACAATTGTTACTATTAAAGTTTGAAAAAATGTAAAATACGTAATTATGACATACGTAATTACAGTGTCTCATAAATGTCAATGCATATCGTGGGAGCAGATACGACTAGTATCTGGTCCCACGATATGGATTGAGGACTACTCAAGTGGAAGAATTAAGTTCATAGTCCGATTGTCAGCGGTTTGGTATTCAGTCAGAAATAGAATGTCAAAAATCAAGTTTTGAGATTTTTGCAGTTATTCCTGGTTTTTGCAGTTATCAGGACTAAGATCCAGCCACATAAGCCAGCTCCTTTATTAAACAAGGGATGCTTAGAAATCTGAGGTTTCCTACTTACCATTCCTATTTGTATCGAATGAGTGATAAAAAGCTTTTTATTTTATTATAAAACAATATTTTATTGCACGAAAAAAATGTATAACAATGTTTTATGTAAAATGTTGTTGCTATTTATTTTTCAAAATATTTATAGTCTTAACGATGTAAAAAGAGCCTATTTCGACCGATAGCGATATTCGAAAATATTTTTTTATTTTTTATTATCAAATATTAAAATTTACCACTGTATCAGTTAATACATCATGTAAATTAGCTAACAGAAAGACATGAAGAGAAAATGCCCATTGGCAGTGAAGTGGTGATAATCTAAACTAGAAGTTTTCGAAGCCATCTTCTTTTCAGACGCCTCGGAGGATTATCAGGAATGGAAGAGGAAACAAGGATTGAAGCTTGTGGGTTAAAGTTGGAGTGTAGTTTCTCATGGAAGGATTGATATCTGGTTCTGGCCAAATCAGCAACATTTGGGATATTAAGGTCTTTAGGTATGAATTTATTTGTGACAAAGTAAGGAGCATAGAGGATTTTGGACTATAAGGGTTGAATACGGGAAGAATTTAATGGTTTATTAGAGCCCCAGAGCTCAACTCCGAATGTCCACATGGGCCTTATGATGGTGATATAAATGAGCTTTTTGTAGATAAGTGGAAGGTTAGAGCGTTTGTCCAGTAAGTGTTGAAGTAAGCGAAAGCGACGGGCAGTTTCTTGTCGTTTCTGTCTTGTGTGCAGATTCCTAGATAGCGAATCTGTTTAACCGGGACAAGCGGAATATTCTTAAAGGACACTATAGGTTTACGATGAAGGATAAAGGTAATCTGGTGGGTTTTGTTGGAATTGATTTTGATTTTCCGATTCTGACACCATACCTCAAGGTCTCTGATGTGTGGTTGAAGTGTTAAGAGGCACAGTAGGATCGTTATTGACTGCTAACCCAAAAGTGTCATCAGCATATTTAGAAAGGAAGGTTTTGGGATGGGTTGAGGTATTAGCTGTATAGACTGTGTAAAGGATAGGTCCTAGGATTCTATCTTGAGGGACACCAGCAGGCTGAGTAAAAAGGGATGAATAGGAACTTTTCGGTACTGAATGATGAGGTAGTAAAGTAGGAGGGAGGAATTTGCGGATTTAGTAAAGCAGTCCTGGGTGCTTAACTCGGTCAAAGGTCTCGAAAATAATTTAAGTTTGATAAAAATGGCCAGTAAATCTGAACCTGTACCTGTGCAACTCCTAAAGGACCTTGATAATTACTAATTAGGCATTGATAATGCTCAGCCGTCAGTTTTGGGTGCCTACTTCATAAAGGCTGGATGTGCCTCAGGAGGGTCTTCATACCCCAGGATGGCTCCACGGCTGAAATAACAGAATTAATAACTCTGCCTCAGTCGGAGTTGGAACCCGGGTCCAGGAGGATGTAGACCAGTGCTCTATCCACTAGACCTCGCATGGCCAATAAAACCATCGTTATATATTTCATAAAAGTTATGCTATTTGATTCTTTCATATTATCATTTTCTTTATATATTTACACGTAAATTAAAAAAATGTATTTTTCCATGAAGTTATGATGTGGAGAGATTAATTAATTTATGATTATGAATTTGTAACCTTTTTTTGTAAATTAAAAAAATAAACCTTTTTTTTCGAAAAGGTATCAGTTTTAAATTATAAATAATTGTATAATATTTCTTTTATTTTATTAGTTTTGGTTTCATTAGTAAATTAAATATGAACATTGATGACTAATACTTTTCTAATTAAATGTGACGTCTAAAGAAAATATATGAAAATGTGAAATATTGAAATTGTTTCAACAAAAATGTAAAATTCTTCGTTAGCATTTTGTTAATTACTCCAGTGTATAATTAACTAAATATACTATATAATAGTGTCCGTTGGCTGACCGTATAAATATACATTACCTTAATGGAAGCCCCTAGGGTTCCCCGGGCGAGATATTCACTTTTTTTATCTGAGGATGAGCCCTGAAAAATCATTATAATTAAAATGGAGTAGCTAAAAAGTTCATTTATGAGCTTAGCGGTGTTGAGA
The DNA here is from genome assembly GCA_023052935.1 of Piezodorus guildinii. NCBI lineage: Eukaryota > Metazoa > Arthropoda > Insecta > Hemiptera > Pentatomidae > Piezodorus > Piezodorus guildinii. The sequence goes on from CM041292.1 coordinate 145,287,842, forward strand.
GATTATTGACACTCCCCTTCGTTATTAAACGCAATTATATTTAATTGGAATTAAAAGGTCTTTGCTCTAGTTTCGTTTAGGAATTCCCATCAATCTTTACTCTCCGTGGATTCATTTGTCATTGTATCGACTTCGTTTGGATATCTGTAAAATTACCTTTAGAATAAGATGTTAAATCTTTTTAGGTTGAAAAATGTTTAGAAATGTTACGCGTACTCTTCGAACTTCAAATTCAAAACAGATGAATTTAAGCTTAATGTATCACAATAAACAAACAATATCAAAAATCTAGTTTTAAATAAAAATTAGGTTCACAAGTCTAAATAACCAATGATCGTCAAATGCATATATGGTTAGTCTAAAGCTCAAAAAAATAAAAGTTATTCCTGAATAAAATATCATCTAATTTAGATATATATGAGTCAGATGTTACTATAACTTGTTTACCAAAATCGATTTACCGAAATTGTACTTAATATCATTAAGGTCACACAATTTTACTTACCTTTATTTAAAGAACAGTCTTAATGATATTGATCTTGCTTAGTATGTCCATGTATATTTATAATTTAAGTATATGATATATAAAATATTAGATAGTTATTGAAATAATCCCTCATAACTTAAACGCCAAATTTCCCAAATTACCATCAGCAAAGTAATTTATTTTTTATTTTTCAATTAATCCAATGATTTGGACTCCTATACTTGTAAGAAATGTCTAACTACAACGGGATAAATTTAACTCATATATTTACTACATAACTTGGTATAAAACTTTTTTTAGATTTAAATATTTAAATAATTTTCAATCTAGTTCCATCTTGTCAATTTGATATATATTTATTAACTTTACTGTAGATGATGTATTTTTTACATATTTTCTAGTTTTTTTGTTTTACTCAAATCAGAGGGACGATTATCTAAAATATCTCAATATCTTTCGTTGTTTGCTTTCTAGTTCTTCATCTCATTTGCTTTATTCTTTTTTTTTTTTAATTTGTAATAATTTGATGAATTTTCGAATGATGTTGACATTTTTTTCACTTCTTAAATTATTTGATCCAAAGAGAGATGAGGCCACTGGGGAATTCAGAAAGTTTCACAACGCGGAATTGCGTAGCTTATACCCTGTTCTGGGCTTGAACGGTGATCATTGGACGAATCGGTGTAGACGGTATTTAGTCGTATCGGCATCGAACCTTCGGGTTCAGTAGGCCTATTATTATTAATAGTTTATGTTTTCAATTCTTAAAAACATTCCCCTTCTAGTTGTGAATTATCAGCTATTTGTAGTTTATAATCGTCCATATTGATTTAATAAAAGTAACTCATATATTTACTAAAATATTTGGTATAATTATAGTGTTTTTTTTAATGTTTGATTATTTCTATGTTGTATGTTTATTTTGCTTATACTTTTTGTTAACAATTTTTGAATCGAATTGTAACAATAAACGATTTTGCAACTGTTACCATTGAAGATTAATCAATGGATCTTGTGAAATTATTGTAAAATATTTATCTAATCTCGTTAAACATGATTTCATTTATTTTTCTTTCTTTTTTTCAGACGGATCATCCGAAACAAACACTCAGCATGTTTAAGGTAATTATTTTTCAACATTATATTCATTAAACAATAATCATTTTCTGTTCTTTTTATATTTTTTTCATAGCATGAGTTAAAATTGCTTCCATTGTATTATTATGATTTTATAATTTAAAAGTATATTTTTATGGTTTTATTACCTTATATATTTTTTTTAATTCAACTTATTAATGATTTATTATTAACCACTTATCCCGTGCATATATTGTACGTTTGCCTTTCAGTTGTGAAAACTAATTCATTATATTTGTATAATTTTCTGTATAACATTTTGCATCTATAACTTCATGAACCTGTAGAAATAAGAGGATTCTTATTTTTAAAATTAATAGGATTCTTATTTAAAAAATTTGTTTTATATGTTACAATTATCCCTATCCATAAATCAGTTCATTAATAAACATTGTCAAAGATACTGATCATATAGCCCAGTAAAATAAGGATATTTCTGGGAATTCATTCGAATAAAGCTAGAAATCGTTTTACTACATCTTAATTTTCTTAAGTAAAAGTAATCTGAGGTTCCACCATTGCAGGTGGTCAGCTTAACGTTTTGTAGCCAATAAACGACACATTTTTCGCACTTTTCTCAGTTTTTCACCTATAACTCGAAAAAAATATTTCAGTAGAAAATATCATTCTTCACAAAATGAAAGAACGTTAAATTTCCTTTCCAAAAGTTACCTTAGGTTCAGGGATATTGCCGCAATCGTTCGTCATACATAGGCAAAATTTTCCAATTTTGTTGAAAAACCTAGTTTTGTGACTAAGAAAGAGTTTAACTTTGAAACAACTATCCAAATGGACAAAAAGTCATGGAATTTATTCTTCCACGTTCAAATTTCAAGTTGCAGAGCATCAAAGTTCAAGTCTAAAAGCCTCCCTAAATTTCAAATTTGTTTGGTACGATCCTTAAACAAAAATATTTTTTTTTATCGATTTTCCTATACATGCGTCCTAGGGCTTGCAAGAAATAATTACGGCCCATTTAAAATACTCTGAAATGACTGATCTTAAATTTTAGCTTTACTGTACTGGGCTAGTACTATGTTTAACGTGGGGATTTTATAGTCTGCAGTGAAAACTTCATTGATTCATAATATTATATAGTATATAATAAAAAAAAATTATTGAAGATCATTGTGTCATGCTCGACAATAGCAATAGTAGAGATATGCTTTATCTATTACTGACAGATATATTTTATATTAAAGAATTTACAGACAATTTACCATTTGAAGCTATACTAGCTGTTGCGCGCGACTTCGTCTGCGTCAATTTCAGTTGTTATGATCGAAAATTTGGACAACAATTAAAATTAGACAGCTTAAAATTTGTTTATTTAATCTACAAAAATGGGGTTGGTCTTCCAAATTGAAGACCCTCTAAACCACGAAAACCACTTCTGAACCGTGCTGTCAGCAATTGAATCGCTGCCATACACGGAACGAATCTTTCTTGCAGTTAGGGCTACGTTTTTCTTTCTTTTAAAATAGAACAGCATATTATTTCGAAAATGAACTGAATCGTCACTCATGTTAGATTGCAATAAACTACTCTACTGATCCTTCATAAAGACGAATTCAGTGTGTAAATATAGTTAATTCCATGAGGATTAAAGGCATATAAATAAACATTAGCATCGTGATTCATTTTAGTAAAAAAAAACATAAGGTAAATTTTATTTTAAAAACCTCTACCAACTTTTCGGACGACCCAATATTTTAAAGTATTTCTGCTTAAATAATATTTTTGGTTTTATTTTCTTGTGGCAGAAGAACATACTGATTTTCTCCGTGACCGGATCTTGACGTAAATCGATTCCTACGTGTTTAAATGCTTACCCATGTGATTTATTAATTGTTATGGCAAAAGATAAATTAACGGGAAATTGAATTATTTGAAAATTAAAAGGTAAATTATTTGGAATCGTTGGGATTCGAGGTCAATTTTCCCTGTTTTTTCCCATATTTTCCACTGATTCTTCGGTCCTATTGGTCGCAGCGTGATGTTATATAGCCTATAGCCTCCCTCGATAAGTGGACTATCTAACACAAAAAGAATTTTTCAATTTGAACCAGCAGTTTCTGAGATTAGCGCGTTCAAACAAACAAACAAACATACAAACAAACTCTCCAGCTTTATAATATTAGTATAGATTCGACCGATTAATTTAATAACACCTTGATGTTATTATTTTTTTACCGTCATTGTTATTAGCAGATTAAGTAGGATTTGAAGTAATAGTCCAATATTCAATGCAGCATATTATTCGGATCATTATTTTGCCGAATTCGCAAAAGATTGTTCGTAAAAGGGCTATATTGAGTATATCGGGAAAAGATTCTCACTTTCTTGAGGTGTGACCTATATTTTTGGAATATAGCGAGCGATCCGACAGCATGTGGAGGGCCAGGAATGTCAACAGATGTGACAGGAACAAACAACTAATATCGGAACAGCTGAGTTTGATGTTACCTTCCTCACTTCTTAGCAATTTGTATATTCCATCCTTCTTAAAACTAAAGTTCATATAGGGCTACGCTAACTGATAAAATTAATAATATTGTGTCATTTGAACTTATTAATATGCATAGCGTGATTAAAAACTCTGGTGCGGGCAACACACGACTTTCACTTACCTCCATTTTTAAAATCAATGAAATAATTTTCAAATACAGTTAGAGATAAAAAACGTGAAATTATTAAGGAATTAATCAAATTGAATTTATATAGAAACATGTGTTTTATTAAAAAATCATTATATCTATTATCTAAAATAATCAATTAGTTTTATGTTCGTTTCATCACTCTCTATTAACTTTTAAAAGCTTGTGTATGAGATGATATTTTTCTAAAATCTTTAGCTTTCCAACGGTATATCACACATGTATATTACTGCTCTTATGTTCAAAAACGAAAAATTGCATTAAACAAATATTTTTCTGTTTTCTCCTTTAGTTGGCTATCGAATTTATTTAATTTATATATTTACTTGTTTTTCATCAGCGTTTAACAAGATAATCTAGTTATTATTATTGAATCTACAAAATTAAAGGTACTTTAGGGGAAGAAAATTTAAAATATCGGCATTTAAGCCCTGTCCTTGTATCCAGATCATATTTATAATTATTGATCCAGATATATCATTTGTATCCAGATAAAACTCAGACATTAAAGCCCATTAAATTTTACATCGATATAGCGAGTTTAATCAAAATCGTCGGAACCGTTTTCGAGAAAATCGAAAAAAGGTGAAAAATGCATGGTATAAAGTCTCGGGCGTATACTTGTCTTAAATATGAAATTTCAGTTTCATAGGACTTACCGTTTCCGCCCGGGAGTTACCACACACACACAGACACACACACACACAGACCTTTTTGCGGCACTTGGTTATTTGGACTCAGGGCACCCTGAAACGTGTATTTCCGTTGAAAACTGGAATTCGAAAATTTTCACGATCGCAATACTTCCCATTACTATATATAGTAAGTGAAAGTAAAAAAGCGCATGACGGTTATTATTTTATAAGATTGTTCTGTAATCATATTAAAAAAAAAAAAAAATTTCTTCTCCCTTAAAAAAAATTTTCTTTTACTTACCTATGTATGAAATATATAGCAATCGAAATACTTCCCATCTTGAAAATTTTTGAATTCCAGTATTCAACGGAAATGTACGTTTTAGGGTCCTCTGAGTCCAAATAACCAAGTGAGGTGAAAAGGTCTGTGTGGCTTTCCATGTGTAGTAATTCCAACAGTAAAACGAAAAGGTATTCGAAACTGAAATTTCATATTTGAGACAACTATATCCCAAGATGTATGTTACAGCAATTTCTCCACCGAAATTGGATAACCAGATGAGCCTCTTAATAACCATGCCTTTTTATACGCTTATAACTCAGTTATTTTTGAGAATAGAGAAAATAATTAATAGTGTTTTCTAACCAAATAAACTTGAAAATTATAAAAAAATTGAAATTCTACACATAAATACTCCAATAACTCAGTTATTTTTTATGATAGAGAAAAACATGTAAAAAGTTATAGAATCAGTAAAGCACGACAAACAAAATTAACTATAAATTACAATAAAATTACTATTCACAAATTATAATAGAAGTAATTCCACCAAAGCCCATTTTTTAATTATTAGTTATTATTGAAGATAATGTAAAATCGAAAAGATTAGCAGCAATAAACAGCTATATAAACATATAACTCCCTAGTATAGTTATTTTGAAACAATAAACAATTGTAATAATTTGCAGCGTTTTTAATTTTAGTTGGTCACATTCTTCACATACATCGTATCAGTTATTAGAGACCTGCAGAAATTAATATTAAAAACCTGTCGGTAAATCTCCATTCCTTTTTTCTACACAGATTATTTCCATCGCAAAGTATCCAGCTTCATTCCACGATCATTTGCCCTATTTCTTCCAAATTTGTTTTTGAAAGGGACTAAACCTTAGTAAAAAGGGACGAGCTTCTCGAATTTCTAATCCTTAGGAGGTCTAGAGTGTTAGGGATTAAAGACTCTTTCAGGGGGCTTCGGGAGCTGGCCGGGATTTGCTAGGGATTCCAGCCGTCTTCAAGAATTCTTGAAATTTCCTTTCATGAATTACGTTTAGACTCCTCGAGTTGTTTCCATTTCCTCTCGCTTCCGCTCCTCATCTCTGATTGTTTTAAAACTCAAAGCGGTTAATCTTCCTTAGAGAACGTGTATCTACTCTTGTCTAAGCGTTTATTGGGATTTATCATTTTTCACTTTTAATATTGCGATCTAGAATTTCTGTTTAACCCAGTGTGCACCGAAAAACAAATTAATGGTTTATAAATTGAGTCCAAATAACGAAGTTAATTCCTCTGTAACATACTTAAGTGATAGCTCAACCTCGAAAAGTCTTACCAAACTGATGCTTCATATTTAAGAGAGTTAGCATATCCCTCTCTCTCTATCTTATATATATATATATATATATATTACGATATTGTACCAATTGAAAATCTCTGTTTGGAGTGTACGATATAAAAGTAGTTATAAAAATAATTAAAATTTGTCCAGAATAAAGAATCTCCAAGTAGTTTTACAAGTAAATTTAAGACAGACAGCAGCTTACATAGTCTCCTTCTTTCCTCTCTTCTCGAACGGGCCCGCTCTGGCTCCTACAGCTGCTCCTATTTTTTATCTAGCAAAATTTCCAAAGGAGATCTAATTCTTAAAATGAGTCCCTCTATCGTGACTGGTAACGGTATATATCGTCACGGACTACAAAAAAATACAATCAGAATGACGCTATAGCAAAAACAAAAGACAGTCTAATTAAACATCTGTGCCGTATCCGCGGCTTAACCTAATTAAATTTAAATTTAAATACATTGCAATTTGGCTTTTCTTTAGACTAGAAAAATAAATGTTCTGTAACCAAGTCATCAAAATATTATTCCTGAAATATAAGTAGTAACATTGACGTATAATA